>JAWLRI010000516.1:1502515-1625425 GCA_034781795.1 Crypturellus tataupa
TTTATATGGCTCTTTCTGGGCCTTTTTAAGCTTTTTGGCTTCTTTTTTTTTTTTTTTTTTTTTTTTTGGCTTTTTGCTTTTCTTTACTTTGTGCAAAATGTGCTCCCTGGTGAGCGCAGAATTTACCAGCTAGCAGAAGGCTCTCCGCTATTCAAGCTCCCTAATTGGAAATTACGTCACATCAGCCCAGCTCAATCCCCGTGCTGAGGGATTATAGGCCGTTAGGGAGTCAGATGAGCCCACTAAGTCTCCATTCACTTTGAACATTTCACAGATAGCTACTAATCACAGTCACTGTGTTCCGAGCGAGATACGAAGCGGGGTCATTTCTAATCCGGTAAATCAGCAAATCCACTGGCATTCTTCGCTGGGTAAACACAGGATGTGTGGGTGAAGACAGGTCACCCAGGCTTCTTACACTTGCGTCTAGCAGTTTGTGTGTGTGTGTGTGTGTTTTTTTCTTTTAAATCAGAATGAGTGTGTCTGAGCAGAGTCTCTCCTGTACGCTGGCAACTGAGAACAATTTGCAAGAGTTATTGGCTGCTTGCAAAGTGGCACTGTATGTAGGATCCTTCAAATTTCATTCATTATTTCCCTTTCCAAGCAAGAAAAATGAGGCTCGTTGCCCATAAGTTTACTACTCAAGCCTGTAATTCAGTGCTGATCTTATTTATTTACTGAAAGTAGGAATCTGCTGACCCCTGAGAATTCGGTGCTGAAGAATGGCATCAATCGATCCTGGAAATGCCCCCCAGAATGACCTAAATTCTCTCCTTGCTCACATCAGAGTGAAAAAGACCCTTCCTGGAATAATAGCTGCCAGGTTTCTGCCTACCTGTAGCTTCCCTGGAGTCTCCTCTGCTACCTCCCCAACTCTTACAGAAAATTATTTATGAGAACAAATCCGAAAACATTTCTGACCCAGTTACTACTCTCAAATTTGAAATTTGAATCTGAAACCAGGATGAAAACACTAACTCATTTTTTTTCACCTTAAAACAGAATAGTTTGAAATATTATCTGTTTTCCTTACTGAAATATTTTGCCTTGGTAGAGTCAAGTCATTTAGTTTAGATTAATCAAAAAATTATTTTCACTTTGTTATTTTAAATTGTATCTTCTATCAAACATGATTTAAGAGTTAAAGCACTGAGAAAAGTGAAGTACCTAACTTCATAGAAAAATTATTCTACATGCATAACAAAAGTCACTGAAAACTGACTAAGCTGATATATTCTCAGGGAAAGCTTCTGACAGACTGAAGCAATAACATAGATTTTACATCATGCCCAAATACTTAATTCTTTAATAAATTGCTGGCCAGCTCCAAATGACATTTTTAGACACATTTGACAGTTTAGAAGCTCTGCCTGCAGATCTAGCACCAGAACTGTGAATCTTTCTGCAGATTTCCAAAGTCAATGTCTTCTCATGAAACTCATGTGTCAAGAAGAGGCACCGTTAGTAAAATCTGCTCCAGCACTCAAAGTAGCCAAAAGCATGGGAGAGAAGGTTCAGTTTGTGCTCCCCTGCAGCTAGTTTGGAAGTCATTGGACAAATCTGCTAGGGACTCATTTCTAAAAGGAATTAGGCACTGTTATTTTTCCATGAATATCAGATGCCTGAATTACTTTGGAAATCCAGGATCCTTTTCATACCTCGGCCCCCTGTTCGTAGAAAAGAGGTAATGGCACATCCTTACTCATAGATTGTTTAAAAATATTAAGGGAACTAAAGCTTGTTTGGTGCTTGGGTGTTGTGGTGCTGAGATATGTGCATATTTCAGGTTCATCCTTATTCTCTAGCGCAACCTATGAGTGGTGCCTGGGTTAGAAACCTGATCATGGAAGCCTCAAAATAGCTGTTTCTATTCTTGTATCAACTTATTTATGGAACAGTCTAGACACGTTAAATACCCTGGATGCTGGACATTGTGATTCTAACTTTAATATCGAGCCATAGCACATATTTGATGCAATACATGTCTGTATTCCTGATTTCTCCTCCTTCAGAAGCCCATCCTGTGCTATTCTGCATATTCTTACTTGGTTTCCCAGAGGCATTACAGAATCTCTAACCTTAAAAATATTCAGAACTTGGCTGGGCATTGCCCTGAGCAACCTGATGAAACAGGGTCTGCTTTGGGAAGAGTTGGACCAGTGACTTCTAGGGGTCTCTTCCAGTCTAACTTCTTCTTTGCTTCTGCTCATGCATTGCAGGCTTATGATTTGCCCTCACACCTCTTGCTTTGGCATTTTTAAAAATAAGAAAACCTTGATTCAAAATCCATTTCATTTTAGTCTGATTGTTTTTATTAAACATTCAATCATTAAAAAGACTCCTCAGACAAGTGTTTTATTTTGGATCAAATACAAGATTTCATTCAATGTAATATCCGTTTTTTTAACCTTTTTATTATTATTACTTTCCTGGTCAAAAAGACTTTGGCTTTCAGCAAAGTCTTTTCCTCTTGCCTGGTGCTTCCTGCACTGTTTATCATTTTAGCTAATAAACTGAAAGCAAAACAAAACAAAATTCTTGAACAGATATGCTAGAGAGTAACAGCACATCTAGAAATATGAAAGACAAAATTTTGATAACTCATATGGTTCCTTCTGTCCTGAACCAAGCTTGATCAAGCAAACACCCCAGACCATATCTCCCCAGACTGGACTCCCATGGGGAATATGACACAAGTTTGCTCTCCATTCTGGGACTCACTGATGTGTTTGTGAGTGAGCAGACAGTTTTCTTGTCTGCCAGTGGTATTTCTGAGATGAGTTAGATCATTTCTGACTCAAAGCAATTTTCTTAGGCATTTCAGATTTGACCATGACCTCCTTGCAGATAGAGGGCAAACCTCCCTTGACTACAGCAGGGTGACTTCACAGCCACGACCTGCTCAGAGCAAGGACTGCAAATTACAGCATTTTTGCCACCAGCCTAGGGATTCTCAAAGCTGTCATGAACAGGGAGGAAATCCTGGCAGGATTCAAAGAGCCATTTGCCGCTTCTGCCACTTTCATCTCACTGGTGGAGGAAGCTAGTAAGGCATAGAGCAGAGCAGATTCAAGACTTACTATTTTCTGATAACTCTTCTCCATTTTCCAAAATGAATCTAAGCAAAGTACTGATGCAATTTACCTCTGCGGCAGGACCCATCTCCTGCTAGAAGGGCATGCTTGGGTATCTTGACAAGAATATCCAGCCTCTGAGAACTGGTTACACCTCTAAAGCCCTCTGTTTTGCTGCTAGGCCAGAAACACAATAAGCTGGACTTTATACACTTAAGCCCTAAAGGTACTTAGTCTGAACATTATGCCCTTGAGGTCTCCTTCTGTACTTCATCCTTTTGAGCTTGC
Source organism: Crypturellus tataupa (assembly GCA_034781795.1). Classification (NCBI taxonomy): domain Eukaryota; kingdom Metazoa; phylum Chordata; class Aves; order Tinamiformes; family Tinamidae; genus Crypturellus; species Crypturellus tataupa. The sequence continues at coordinate 1,505,878 of JAWLRI010000516.1, forward strand.
CTTGGACATGTCACTACATCATTATGGTCCTGTATTATATAAGGACCTTACTTAGAAAAGAACTTTCTAGAACTTTCATCAGAAAAGGACTTTCTAGAACTTCATTGCTGAAGTGCAGCAGAGGAGCCAGCCTCTGAAATCACTTCACTCTGTATGATACACCTTAGCTTTAGGCATCCAGATTTGGAAGTTTTGTCCAGAAGAGCACCAATTTCTGTTTAGCAGCCACAGGAGTGCCTTAGTCTCTTTTAAACTCATTCTGAATGGTTCTCACCATGCTTTAAGGACTGTAGTGTGAAGAGTTTATTGGTTTCCTAATAAATGTATCCTAGGTATCATATCATAACCAGTTATCATAACCAGTTAACTCAGGGTGAGAACAGCACACGGTAGCATGAAGAGCACTTGCCAAGATAGCTTTCTCATGCTATCAAAATAGCATGGCCATTAGTTGTGTGCAGTGTGTTGGAAAATTGTGTAAAAAGGGATGCAGATGAAGAATGAAGTGACTATTGGGAATGAAAGGTCTGACTACTTTCAGAAGGCAGCAGATGTAGTTCTCATGAGGCAACATTGGCTTATATTGGAGAAGAGAGGATGCTTTAATGTCAAAAACAAGGTCTGTGACTGAGACTGGACTGAGATTTATCAGTTTATGAGTGCCAATGTAGTGACTGCAGTTTTCATAAAAATGGGACTATTCTTAAGCACAGTGCAAAATCTTTTTTAAGCACACTGCACAATGAACACTGACATTGCATAATCAGACAAATTTTCTGTACAAAACTGCCATAAAATAATTTTACATTTATCATCTCATTTAATTGTAATGAGTCTAAAACTAATGAGCCTTACCTTTAAACTCTATTTAATACAATAGTTAACTGCCTCATTTTAATAAATTTTGGTGGAATGGTGAGTATAACAATGACTGAATGCTCGATTACTACCTAAGCTAGAAAATGAAGATATACAGTATTAATGATATACACAATCTGAAAAGCAATTAGGATCCCAAAGGTAGAATAAGGAACTGACTTAAAAACAGAGTAATAATGAAATGTCTGATTAAACAGAAGGCAAAAAGGGATTTTGGAAACAAGAAAGCTCATTGTCTAGGATTTAGTTTGATTCATTTCTAGTCTCCCTCCTTTCTATGTGTGATATGTTCAAAGCCTGTCAACAACGGTGTCGTGGGAACACAAGAGAGTTGAACAAAGAGCAATCCATCCATGCTGAACAGCCTGTGCTGTGCAGGATAGGGGTATTAGATGTACTACAGAGCAGCTTTACAGCAGCACCAGTGAAGGAGAGGAGGACATGGCAGATCTGCAAATTGAGTGTCAGAAATGAAATAGAAACAGGGTTGACCAAAAAGTGCAAGGGAAAGCTAAGAACAGGACATTTGTTCTGTACTTTAGGACAGTAGTTGTACATACGAGTCCACTATACCTCTGTATGGAGGTCCTGGATATTTCTTTCCAACAGTTTAAGGCAAGTCACTTCACTAAAAAGTGTTCCCCAGTCATGTTCTACCTATTGACATTGAAAGCTCTCTAAGGTAGAACACATCTCTTTATAAATGGTGTGTTACACTAGCCACTGATTCCTTCAGATGTCACTGATATGTCTCTTGACTGCACCAAGCACAGCTCGTGAGAGGAAGCACCCCCCAGCACTTGCCTCCAAAATATTTGATTGCCATATCCCTTCTTCTCTGCTATATTTCTTACATGTATATTGTTTTTATTATGAGCAATAATATTGATTCAGTGTGGGAATGCTTAGTTGTCTGCTACATATGGCCTTCTTCATCAGGAACTGAAGAATAAGCTCATATTCACTCACCTTATCCATCATTTGAGCAAAGAGATGCATAATATTAGACTGCTGTTTGTGTTCCATTAAGAGAAATCCTGTTCTTTCAAAAACATAAAGACGTTTTATGTAAATGGCCTATAGCAACTCTGTTGTACAGAAGCATTATACTACCTCTCACTTTGATTTTTGAATGATTATACTCTCCAGCTCTGTAGACAATGTGCTGTTTGCATTCATCAGTGAAGCTGCTGCCTGAACTCGGGGCATCTTCTGATCCATTTTCTCTTTCTTTGATAAATCTTTTTTTTCTTGGCAGTTTGCAGCTGTAAATTTCCATTTTTGCAATTGCTTTTTTGGTTTCTTGTTCCATGACTGATTGTTCTCTGTTTATCTATATTTAATCACATTCACCATTTGATATTACTTCAGAGTCCAATTTCAAAGCTCATTATCATTTGTTGGTCTTTAGCATAATTTACAAACCAGAAAACCTTGATTTCAGAGTCATTATATTCATTGTTAATATAAACAATAACAAAGCTCACGTCCCACAGCTGGCTTTTACAGAGTCTCTAATGAGAATTAATTTTTTTCTTAAGATACTGTTTCTAGAATTAGTCTAATTTCAAGCACTGCACTAATATCTCATGGCTCTATATCTCTGCCTCTTAGATGTTCTTTTAATTGGAAACCAAGGAATTGAGTTAAAAACTTTATGAATATCCCATCCTGTGTAGTATGCAGTTTTCTTGTGGAAATCTTTACGCTGACAGTAAAACTCAGCATGTTCTAACAAGTTAGTGATGTATAGCCCTCTTTCAGTGAAATCACATGGATTTTCCTATATAGAGCCTGTATTGTTTTTCTGTGTCCTTTAGAAACAGATCCATCACCACTTCCATTCACAGGAGATACGGTGCTGTTCTCAGGTGGTGGTCTGAGCCCAGTATGAAAGTCCTGCCGAAGGCTGCTGTTGTTTTCTCTTTCTTTCTCTTTTCTCTCTCTCTCTTTTTTTTTTCCCCAATGTTCAGTGGAACTGCTGTTTAGAATAAGCATTTACAAGATGTGAATCTTGGTTCACTGCTTTTCACTCTCCATTTTCTGAATCCCATCAGCACGGGCATGTGTATCTTCTAAACAAATGGGTGTTCTTCTAAACTGATTCTTGTCGCAACTCTTATTTAGTTGACTTTGAGACCTCGGGAGCTAGGTGCTGTAACTGTTCACCTGATGAAAAGCCACCCCCTTATGCTCTTACTTTCTTATCTTCAGGGCAGACCTAGCTTGTTTTTTTTTTTTTTGCAAGACATATTCCAGTTCCCTCATGTCAGAGGCAGGCCAGGTGGCTGCCCACATAAGAGTGTGGCTGTCTCTTCTGTGTCTCTCATGGCTTTCTCTTTGGGGAATCCAACATAAATGTAGTTAGGATGTGGAGAGGTTAATCACTGGACTAGAATGTACAGACTGTGAAGAGCAGGTGAGTGAAGGTCTGGGTCTGGGACCCGTGTGGCTGGTGAGGAGTGTATTTAAATTAAGTAGTGATTAGAGGAAGAAGGGTAGAAAAAATACTTGGAGAAGAATGCTGCACAAGGAAAACCGATCTAAGGAGGTTGAGAGTGAGACCAGGTGAGAAAGAAGCAGAGAATGAGCCACCCTAGGAAACTAGAGGGGAAACTGGGACTGTCTGTGCAAGGAGGCTAAATCTGTGGGGATCTGGAGTGGATAAAAGATGGCCCTGGGGAGAACTGGAAAGAAGGGATTAGATGTGCAGCAGAGACTCTGCCTTTCATGGATGGAAAAGGGGTTCAGACCCAGCCTCCTGCCACCAACCAATAGGTGAGAAACTGCCCGCCCTGCTTTGCACCCTGTGCTCTTTGACCTCAAGTCTACACCAACCTCCTTGTGCTCCCCCTCATTGGGCCAAGGTACTATGAACTGTAACTCTGCACCCACCATATGCTGGGATATATTTTCTGAGATGTTTGCAAGTTTCTGTTTAGTCTTTGGCAACATGGAGAAAGCTTCATGCTGAATAGAGCTTTCAGCAGTCCATCATTCTAAGAGATATCATATCAGAGATCTCTCATTGCTATAAACACTCATTGTAACCAAGGCAGACAGAAGTCCTAAAATCCTAAATAGTTAAAGCTTCTAGTGACCTTTTCATAAAACATTTAAAAACAAAGGAGAAAAGGCTGTTCTCTAGTCAATCATATCCCACAGTCCTCTGTGTCTGCAAAGGGTTATAGGATATAGGCCTTATATGACTTTTAGTTGACATTTTTGATGCGCAGATCATTGAGTAAAAGTTGAGCAACTTAGTCTGGAAATGAAGGTAACCCTATTAATCTTATTAGCTTCTCTAACATCTTTGAAGATAAGAATTGATTCTTAAGCCCCACTGGGGCTCACCTGTGTGGAGGGGAAGGTGAAATAACAGAATGAAATCCAGCAGTTTCGAAAAACATTACAGTTTACAACTCTGTAGAGAAACTCTGGTGTATAAAATGGTTTACTTATAAGGAGGGTGTGAAATCTTGAGAATGCAAAGCAAAAAGCTGTTCAGAATCATGTTTGAAACATTCTGTCTGTCTTGATGCCCCAGGTCATACTGATTACTCCCTGCAGAATTCAGTCTTAGGCAATCTATTTTATAGAAATAAATGACTAGATGATTTCCTCAAGGTCATACTGGGAGGCTAAGGTAGAAACCTAAGCCCCCACACTTCTGCACTGAGGAAAGTGGTGATCTATAGTGAGATATAGGAGTGACTTAAACCCAAGCATTTTGGAAGATGGAAGAGGTAGATGTTACTTTCTCTGTAAGCAGCTTATGCAGTTTGCTTTTAAACTGTGCTGTCACCCAAGCTAACTCTCCAGAAAGAATTTTCTTCCCATGGTTTCCATAACTTCCCAAGAACAACTGCTTTAGTCAGCACTTGGACTTAAAGAGGAACACTTGAAAGGGCAGCAGTAGAACTGAATTTTGAAAGGGCTGAGAATCAATAAGAATCAGCTTCTGAAATGCTCATGGTATTTTATATTTCTGACAAAAGAACTGGGTCTGCCAAATATATTACTTAAGCTGGGCTAACCTAGCTCATAAATAAATAGGTAATTCTAAGGAAATAATTCTAAGTCTGTCTCTGGCCACACATCACTTTTGAACTTTGCTTCAACCACAGTAAGAGATAAGATTATGGAAGTACCAAGGGACAAAAAAGAAATTTATTTCCATGTAAATAGATGTTCCTTATTTCCAGATCTTAAACAAACAATTCAAAACAGATGGAAGTAATTTTCTCCCTAAAGGACATCTCTAAGAAGCACAGACCCAGAGTTATCTGTTCTCCACCCTTTGCAATGAAAGGCGATTAATCATACAAGCTGCCTAAAATATTTTTCTGGAGGTTATGTCCTGTCTTTTATTTTGAGTGGTAGAAAGCCTCTATTTATGGCCAGTCATGAGACAGAAAGGAGAGATATCCAGTGCAACTGCCTTTCATCTTCAGACTATTTCAGGATTTCTTAAAAATGCTGAAAAGTGATATGGCCCTCTCAGTATCCACTTCTTCATGGGACTGCCATTCATTGGTAGCTATGAAACAGTTTAGTTATCTAGAGGGAGAGAATTGTCTTCTTCGTAGGCTGAATCAACGTTCTGAGGTCTCAGAGCTTTTTTTTTTTTTTTCCTTTTCATGTATTATATATGTATTCTGGCTAACTAGGACTGTGATTCATCTCACATGGCTTATGGACCAAGCTAGTCCCTCTTCAAAGTCACTGGAGAGAACTTGAGCACTTTTAGGCCATGATTAGTCTTGACTGAGGTTGTGTTCTGTACCTCAGGCTGATGAGTCGCTTCCTACCCTATGTCACCTGTATATAGATATAGGCTCAGTAGAGATATGGCTATATCTCTATTGAATAACTAAGATACTGATGTCTCATCGCGATATTTTGTCCTCATTGACTGATTTTAGAAAGATGTAAACACCCAACTTGCTGCGATGTCATAGGCTGAAGCTGAAGCAGGATGTTTGAGCGTTGCTGAGTCCAGTGCCACCTCCTCTGATGATGCATGCTGGAGCACCAGGGAAACTTCCTGCAGAATGGTGGGAAAGCAGAAGCTCTGCCGTCAGAACCTCCTCTTGGCAATCCAACTCCTCATAGTACTCTTAAAACTGAAGGTTCTTTTCTCCAGAAAAGTCCAGACCTGAAGGTTCTGCTGGATTTTTGATTCTCTTAGTCACTTCGACATCAAAGATTAGATCTGCAAAAGGCTATCAAGAAGTTGAAAGCAGTTAGGGTATAATAAGCCTCCTTCAGAGCTACTGTGCTAATCCTGTTATAAAACTAAACACAGAGGATCATAATTATAAAATTAAGATCCTCTCCAAGGGAGGCATGATGTTGTGCTCCCGCGGAAGTCACTGCCTATTTTAGGTATGCTTCAATGGGGGCAGGCTTTTGCCTTAGAGTACTCTGTTTTAATCCTTTCCCATGTGTTTTACTGATACAGTTTCTCTTATTTAGGTCTTCTCAGATAAAGAGTATTTGGAGATAAGCAATCTCTAACAAACTATTTTTTTCTCAGTAAAAAGGAGGACATTAGCTGCTCACCCTGTAGATATTTCAGAAAGGTTAGAAAAGTGTTTCAAACAGCTGAGAAGATAGAAACAGCAAAACTCTGAGATTTAAAAGTGTTTAGAAGCTACAGATGCTGTAACTTTCACAGAACAGCTTCAACCAGGGCTAAAGAGCAATTAACACACTGTGCCTTCTGGCACTGTAAACAAAATGTTCTCAAACCATTCACATTGGGGAATTATTTATACTTTTCATAATTTATATTGATTTTTACATTTCAAAAAAATTGCAAAACTAAGACTGAACTTAGCATAGATTACATATTTGTCTAGTTTTTCTTGTCTAATTTTTGCTATTTTAATCCTCTCTTACCTTTGTTATCATGATGCTGTAACACCTCTATGTCTCATTGCAGGCAGAGTACTGCAGCTCTCTGGATCTGAATTCTGCAGCCTCAGAGATCCTTATCATGTTTTCCAAATTCCTTTTCACTTGAGCTATGGTTTATTTCCTAAGAAGGAAGTTAATTAGTCTTTGATCTTTTCTTCTTCCCACACAAAACATCTTTTTTGATTTCAAGATCCAGTTTTCCTTCTGGAGTTCATTGGTTGGAAGAACGCGGGCTAAAGAAGGATGAGGGGTATAGGGAACCAAAAGGGCCTATTGGGGATAGTGAGCACCGTGGCAATGCAAAATATTTACAACCTATTTCCAGGATGAGTGTGAGGCCACAGGCAGAACAGGGAGCACTTGTGAGTCACCTGCAACTCAGCCCACCCGGGGAAGCTCCTGTTTGGGGCTCCAGCTTGAGGCCTAACCCTAGACCTATGGAATATGGGGAAATAACCTCTCCCCTCTGGGATGCTCCAGTAACACTCAGCTCTGCTTCTCTTGATCTCTGCAAATCATATGGGTTTCTGAGAAATGAAACTGCAACTGAGCATGTGCCAGGAGGAGGTGAAAAAGTCCTGAATTTATTGTCTCTATTACTTGATGACTGTCTTAATGCTTTCATTAGAAAGATTTACAAGTATGAGCAGAGATGAGATATCACACAACTACGCAGGGCTGCGCCTGGCCTCGAGACAAGTGAGTGGTATTGGAGAGAGGTTTCCACACTCCTTCCTGATTCATTTTGATGAGAGCTTTTCCCAGGCAAGCGGCTGCTAGGATGAAGGTCGTCAGTGATACTGTGCAACCTTGAAACTTGCACCACATACATAGCAATTGAATACGAGTATGGAAGAGAGGAAAAAAATCTCTAATAGGGTCTTTGGGGGACAAAAACCCACAAGCCTAAGACAGCAGTATTCAATCAACAGGGTCTGTGAGGAATCCGGATGCAAGGAGTTCTGTTAGGTTCAATGGGCTTATTCTCAAGAGTCAGGGCAGAAGGATATGGGCCCAACTACGTGACAGTTTGCAGCCGTTCACTGTAGGATACAGATAATTGCAACTGCCCTTATGCATTGCCACTTACCTGTAATTAATTCATAAAATAATTATCACAAGAGTGCTGCTTCAGTAGAGAATTCTGCTGCTGCTGAATACTAAGAGCTAAAAATAATCAATATGAAATAAGAGTTGCCATAAATACTGGATGGGCCTGATTCACCACATATATGACAGAGAAAGGAAATAGAGAAAAAGGAACCAGTTCAGCAGTGAAAGAAAATTTATTGAAGCAGGTAGGGTAAAGGACTATCCTGAAGATGCCTTCTCCTCCATCTCCATTTGGAAATGTGGAGTAAAATTTCTTGTGATTGAGTTTTGCACAATATATGCTGTCAAGTGCTCCAATTTTAAGCTCACGATCTGAACACTGACTGTTCACAGATTGAGCAGTGGGAAAACTAGATTTTTCTTTAAGTGCAAAGGCAAAAATGCCAGAAAAATTCAGTGTCAGTTTTTTACTTCGGAGGATTTATGTGCTGCACTGGGACAGTGAGCCACAGAAAGGGCTCACTTACCATTTTGTCAAGAGCTAGGATAGATTTAATAGGATTTACAGTAGTGACTTTTCAAAAATATTCTTTCCAGTATGTTCATATCACTGCGACCTGAGTTTGTTGGACTTTGCTTTTGCCGCAGTGACATTGCTTTACCTTTTCCATCCAGTTTGACTTATCTTGCTACAGAAGCTTCATCTCTCTCTGTTTATCAGTTTGTATTTTTTCTGTAAAGCTGAGTGCGTACTGCAGGACAAATTCAAAGTTCAGCAAATGTCCGTGTTGCCTTTGATGGGTGTTCACACAGCCTGTGCCAGGTGCTTGTTCATGCCCAAACCTCGTGTTCTGACAGCTGTCCCTCCCTGTGGGCACAAACAGGCCTGGGCTTTGGGGTGTGTGCGCATCTGCTCTCTGGGCTGCCTCATTTTCCATGTGTGCAGGCAGTGCTGCCTTGCAAGGGAGGAGGAGGTGGATGCCTTCCTCATGCCTACTGACTCTGGCATTGCTCTTGATCACTTGCCTTGATCCGTCCTAGGATCAGGATAGCGGGGAGGGAGGAGAATTTGCTAAGGGGAGGGAAGAGAATTTGGAGTAGGTTGGAGAAGGACAGGACAAGGTGACCAGCAAGAACCTGGCTAGGACCGAGCTAGGAGCAGGCCTTCTGCAACCCTTGCTGGGCTCCCCTCCACAAACTTCAGGCAGTCACAATTAAAGCTCCCTCGGAGCGGCATTGGTTTTGAATCACCTTTGCTGACAGAGTAGACAGAGTTCGGGCCTGGGAGTAAGGCAAAAGAATGTAGTGAGATCACAATACGTGTTGTGCAAACACATCTTGCACTGGTCAGAGGTCTTGTGTTGGAAGGCAAGAGTTTCCAAATATCTCTTAGAGCCTTTATAGGCATCCAATTTGCTGCAGTGGATTTATTTCTTTACTAAATGCAATATAGTTTGACTCAGACCTCCCGTGTGCATGCTATAGGCAATACCCAGTTAACACATCCACTGATAAGAACTGTGGGATGTGTCCAAAATAAAGGAAATGTATCTTTTTCATCTCAAAATTGCTGAATATCACAAGATTCTTCAACAACTCATCAGGATTAGAATTGCCTACACTCTCTCCCAGATGATTTATGAATACACAAACACCTTGATAAAGATTCTTGCTGTGGAACCCCACCTCTTTCTCCAGTGCAAAGCCAAACAGTTCATTTCTACCTTATTTCTTAATTAATTAATTTAGAAATTACTTCATTTAATTGCTTTCAGTAATTAATACGAAGTAGAACTTTCCCTCTTATCCCATAAGAATTTATTTTCCTTAAGTGTTTTTTCTGAGAGATTTGAAGTTTTTGAAGCTCTAGGTACTGTACAACATCAAAACCTTCTTTATGTTCTTGTTAATTGTCTTATTATAAATAATCCTATGGGATTTGTGAAGCCTGATTTCTTTTTTAAAAAAAAATGTTAATTCTCTATAAAATAGTTTTTTTTGTATAATTGTTTTGTTATTTTTGTTCTTTGTTATATATTAAGACTTTTTGCCTCATGTAACAGCTGATCACTAATCTCTGGATTTCTATATTGCTTTTAAGGCTCTTTATAAAGACTTGTGTTTGCCACTGAGATTGCATTTCTATATTAGAGAAATGCTGTCCATTTCTCTGATAGAAAGGGTCACTTAAACAGTACCTAATGATTCATTGGTTTCGTATTTGAGTACTACCTGAACATTTGAATGAATATCATCTGGTTCTAGCAAATTCTGCCTGATTAATTTACTAATTTGCTTCTAAATCTCCTCGATAGACATTTCATTTTGAGACATTTCCTCCAACTCTGCAGCTTTAAAGAGTGTTTTTGGTATGAGCATCTTCCAAAGATATAGGGAACTGTGAAGCAAAAATTTCATTGTGCTTTTCTGTAAAATAGATCGCACTTCACTATCTACTCATGAGTAGTTTATGAACATAATAATAGTAGCAATTTTTCAGTGTATTTTCTCAGCTTTTGTCACCTGTAATAAAAACTTGGTATAAAATGAATAAAACGTTTCAACAAGCCTTCTTAAATAAATCCTTTCAAAAACTATTAGAAGACACTATTGAAAGAGTGGAACTACACACTAATTTGGGAATATACATTTAGGGCATATTATTAATCTTCTGGAAGAAGTACTGACAAAATTCTCTATTATTTTGAATCTACTTCCCCCTGTCTTTGGGGATTTCTCCTTCCTTCAAACAACCCTAGACTGGTAATCATCCATAAACATGCAGTCTGGGGCTTGTTGCCTGTCCACATACTCTGTTGCAAGTGTGACCTTCTGCTTTCTGTGAGACTCTACCCAAATGATACTCTCAGGAGGATAGATTTTGGCAACAGCTGTTAAGCTGAGGGTAGGCTGGGAGAACACCAGCTTTCAACAGGTTGCTCCGGTGAGAACCACCCTTGCGTTTTTGAAGCTGTTGTATCTGGGTCTTAAAATGACGTATATCCAATATATACGCAGCCAATGCTGTCATATGCAGATCCAGCCTTTAAGAGTAGGTACCCTGAGGTTTCACTTGTGTCGGTGTTTGCTCTGGCTACTGGAATGAAGCCAGCAGGAGACAGGAGTGGGCTCTGCCTGGCCAGAGACGTCTACAGGCTGGACATGCTACAGGATTCATCCATCTTCAGCTCCCTTGGAATCTAGGGTGTCACTTATCCTAAAGGAGAAATGCCTAAGGCAGTGCACGTGACATGGGCATCGAGCCCATTTTATGTTGTTCGTTGTAGAGGGAGCTCAGGACACCCATCTCAAAGGATGGTACGTACCTTGCAGACGAACCTCATCTCACTGCCTGTGACTCCTCCAGCAATGGGATGAGCAGCCATCCTCAGACTCCCTGTTGCAGTAATAGATACTTTCCCCTGTCCCCTGAAGGAGTGAAATCATGTGGAGGGGAGCGCGGAGGAGAATTTCCCTTGGCACCTGAAAGCCTGCTCTGCTCTTGCAGCCTCTCGCTGTGTGTTGTAGGCTGCCCCTCGCTGCGTGTTGCAACCATATGTCCACGGGCAAGGGTACAAGCAGCCTCTCCCCTGGCAGCCTGCCAGGCAAGCAGATGGCCCTGCAAACAGAGTAAAGACTGGGAAGCAGCCCTGGATGCTGAGGGCACAAGTCAAACAAGAACATTTAAAGGTCTGCCCAGAGTGGACCCAACCATCTGTGTTAACAGAGAAGAGATGTCACACGGAAGCAGTTCTCGGGATTAAGTAACACTTATTAGTGTTGCTGTATGAGCCTCGGTTAAGAGGGCTTCTCATTGCAGTTGAGAAGCTAAATGTGTCCCTTTCCGTGCTGCTGAGAAAGAAAAGGTCCTCCTTTTCCAAAAACAGTAGTCTGCGAGAGAAACAGCTTTTACTTCAGGATAGCTATTTGTCTGTTTCTTTTAAGAGCAATCAGATCAAATCAAAGTAAATCACTCTCTAGATCCCTGGCACATCAAAACATTATGCTGTGCTTGATGCTGCTCCACACAAAGAATCATCCCTTGCAGGAATAGCTGGAGGCAAGCAAGTATCCTCTGAAGTCAAAGATTTTGCACAACAGAGCTAGCAACGCCTCGTATTAAAATTGCTGGTGACTCACTTCTTATCTAAACTAGAAGTGGTGAGTCTTTGGAAAGCAATAAGCAGAATTTCTACTGTTTAGCTGTTCTTTTTGGCCACTGGGTCAGAAAGGTGCTAAAATCTGTTGCAGAGGACATTTAACTCACAGACAAGATAATTCCCTGACCACTCAGATGAGAAATGACTGCTCTCCACTTAATAGCTTTTGCACGCAATTTTGCACGCAATACTTCCAATTTTGACTGAACTTTCTTCTAAATCCATTGTTTAGGAAATGTCTTTAGGTTTGCTTTGAGCAAATAAAACTATTTCCCATCTAATATGAGTTTTATTGTTATCCAAATACTAACTCTGCGTTAGACATGCCCTGACTGCTTTAAGGAAAACAAAATAATCACTATTTTATTACATTTTTTTTGCTTTTTTGGACTCAGTTTTAACTGTAAGAGTCAAGGATTTCGGCATTTACAAGAAATAAATAAGTATTTTTAACAAGCACTATCAAAAGTAGCACTATAATTAAAGTTTCAAAAGAGTTTCCATAATAAAACAACCTAATTCCTGAGTATAAAGTAATGGATTCTATTTGGATTCATTGAATAACATTGTTCTCTGATGAATATTACTCATTTATAGATCTCATGGGAACAGTTGTTTAATACGGCTCTAGGAAGCTGTTTATATGGATGTTCACAATCATTTATAGAGTGTTAGAGACTGGGTACGTAAACACATCATTAGCTGTCTGTAGCAATTATTACAGCTTTTCTGCCAGGCAGGTGGCATAGGCAAGTGACAAAGGTGCTGATCAGTCCCCTGATGTGACGCAGACTTTCTGCATGTCCTTGTCACCGTCCCTTGGAGGTGCCTAGGAGCCTGCAGGGGTGCCAGGAGCCTGATGGCTGTTGTTCTAAAGCAGTGGCAGGTGCCTACATACCGCAGAGAGAGGCATCTCTGTATATGCAGGTGTTAGCCCCTACATCTGGGGTTGGCTGCTCTGGGGCGACATCCCAGTTGCTCATGTTTGCTGCTCCGGGCAAAAAGTCCAAGCACCAAAGTCCATTTGCTGGTCCTCTTCCCGCCTTACGTAGGCTTTCTCATTAATATTTGTATTTCGTGATGCCTGATTGCTATGCCTGCCTGAATCCCTCCCTATGCCAGGTAAGTGGCAGGACACAAGGCAATATTTATTATCCCTAAGCCAGGGCTGCAGCGGGGAGCGCAGAGACAAAATGCCCTACTGGGTCCTGCAAAGCCACAGGATGCCCCCAAAGCCCCATGCGGCCAAGGGGTCCTGCAAGACCCAAAAATGCCAGACCCCTAGTGCACCCTCAGGAGAAGAACTGGTGGATAAGTTCTTTCAGAAACACAAGATGCAAACCTCTCCCATGAGGCTGCTTGATTTTCTTTATTTAAAGCAAAGGTTCTGCTGAGATATGTCCAGGGATATTCCTAATGCATATCCAAAGGGAGGGAGAGGGATAGAAGTGAAAAGGCTCTCAGCTCTGTGAATGCCACTGCTAAAGGTGGCTGCTCACTACCAGTGATGGGCTAAGACAGCAACAGACACTTTTATTGGGTTCCACCAACTGCCTATGCAAGGAAGCAGGAGGCTTCCCTGTAGGTAAGAAGGAAATCCTGTTTTCCCTCTCCTACAAACCTTTGGTATTTATAGCTCACAAAACTAACAAACAGTGCAAAACCGATTGCCTTAAATTTAGACAGAAGCTGGAGCAGAGCATATAGCCCTGGAGAAACCCCAGGCCATGGAGGAAGTTCTGACTGAGACGTAAGAACACCATGTGCTCCTGGTCAATCCATGCCGTGGTTCTCCCTCACTGTGGCATTCCAAGTGACAGCAGGTGGCTTCACACTCTTCAGATTTGGCCTGGGATGCAGGAAGGGAGCTGTGATGGCCTCAGGCCTTGGCTGAGCAGGTAAGTGCCTTTTGCAGGATGTTGACTCTTGCAAGCTCCTCCAAGCTGTGCAGCCTCCAAAGGGGTGTCCAACTCACACATATGAGTGTAAAAGACCCACCAGACGTAATGTAGCAAATGCAGACTTAATACCCACGATATATTTATGTTATGTTCAATTGGAAAATAAAACTGAGAATAAAATTAAAGTTTTGTGATTTTTTTCCCCCTCACTGGTACTTTTTTCTGTCTGTTTAATAGGCAATTTGTTACGATGAAGGGCTACAAGGCTAATGTATTTCAACCTGTTTAGTCATGAAGTTTTATACTTGTGACTTAGAGCTAATATTGACCAATCAAATGTGTCCCCAAATCTAGCCCATTTTATAAAAGTTAATCATATACTCATGGCTGCCCAGGTACAAAATAAATTTTGATTTACAGCTATTCTAGAATGATAAATATTTTATGCTGATCATTAACAATATTTCACACCAGAGAGATGTTGTATTAGAAAGTAGTAAAATGGTGTGTATCACATAATGACATATCCAGGTGCCACACAAAATACTAAGAGCTTATTGAATTTGTGTCTAAAGGGGACATTTCTTAAATATATAACCAGCAAATTAGGAAAAATGTGTATTATTTTCCAAAGTTTATTGTACTAACATGCAACTGGTGCCCTTACAACCTTCCTGATTTTTGTACTGTAAGTGATCCATGTATTATCATGCACTGACCATTTAGAGGGCTGAATACCTCCTCTTTGTCCCATAGGTGTCACTGAAATTTGCAGTGGTAGTCTGGGTAAGCTTAAAAGTAATTTTATCCTTGCAGTGGAGATAAGCTAAAATATGTACTTAGCAGGGTATTTTTGTTATTTACCTGTTTCAAAAATTGTGTGAAAGTTTAAAAAGACGAACAATCCAATTTGTAATAGTTTTATTGGATTGAGCTCTGTCTTCAAAATCAAGCCACAAGAACATGGCATAATTACCACAAAGAATAAATGTGCTGCTCATAAATCTGGTGCCCAAGAGCTCAAGGAAGAATCCCTTCCAAACTGCAGGTTTGCATGTGTGTGTGCTTATATGATGCCCGAATCCTGGGCATCTGGGAAGCACTGATGAAGGTATTCAAGAGGAGAAAGCTTTTGGGGCATGATCTGGCAATAAACATTGCAGAATTGCCCCACACAAACAACCACAGACAACCGAACCAACAGCACTGCACAAACTCCCTTGCCCTTTCATTACGGTGCATTCAAAGTAATGCTTTAAAAAGTGCAGGACGGTGGGATGGTATGAAAGGTCAGGAGGGAGCTTTGTAGGCTGGACAACTGTCCTGCCACACTGCCGTCTTTATCAGTAATGTCTAAAAGCTTCAGTATTTTATGCACAGGAACAAAGCAACTCTTTTGAGAGATGGCCACTTAACTGAGGTGCTTGTGTGAAAGCTGAGCTTTCAGCAGGCTCTTTGCA
Source organism: Crypturellus tataupa (assembly GCA_034781795.1). Classification (NCBI taxonomy): domain Eukaryota; kingdom Metazoa; phylum Chordata; class Aves; order Tinamiformes; family Tinamidae; genus Crypturellus; species Crypturellus tataupa. The sequence goes on from JAWLRI010000516.1 coordinate 1,521,253, forward strand.
ACTGCACATATGCTGACCTCTCTGGAAATAGCACCCGGGATGCGTCTTCTTTTGTGTGCTGTTGTTTCAGGCCTCCGAAATTCCATCTGAGACGTTGCCTTTCTTGTGGCTGAATCGGCTGCTCACCCCAGAAATGGGAGGTCTGACCAAAGCACTGCATTTCAACACTCGCTTTTAAATTCCTAGACATAATAGCTGTCATTAAAAGCCAGGTTGTTTGCATACACTTGCACTCACTTTTATCAGAGGACTTACATTACCTTCCCGAAGCACTGACAAATACAAGTATCTTCAATGCAGCAGGTCACAAATAAATCTCATTTCTATTATATGAGAGCTTATAGGAACCAGAAACGGATCAAGACCTCCCTTCCCAGCTCACTCCTCTCCCCTGTTGTGTGTGTGATTGTATAAGCGCCAAACAAGAAGACAATTTCTGCCTGCAAAATCAAATCAATCTGAAGCCAGAGCCACTCAAATATGCCAGTTTGTTGCAAATCAACTTATCCAGCATGGGGAAAAAAAAATCCAAATAATGCAGAAAAACCCAGACACTATGCAAACCTTCAAAGCAGTGTACATCTGCTCACATAGTGAGATCTGCTCACGCAGTGGCAGTTCTGCTCAAGGATGAAAGAGGGTTCAATCTGCCAGGCTTTCAAATGCTTTAGCCTGCTTCCTTGTATATCGCTGCTCTGTTGCAGGATTTATTCCACAGCGCTGCCTTGAGTGTCCAGAGCCTAAGTAATGTATTTTCACCTGTATAGTTCTCAATAGCTACTAGGGAAAAAAACAAACAAACAATCAGAAAACCTATCAGCTGTTTGTCTGATCACTTACAGAGCTGGCATAAAGAGAGGAGATGGGTACCTGAATGTATTACTTGTCATCCTTTAAACATAACAGTGACTGGGTTAAATTTCTTGGTGGAAGGGGAAAAAAGCACTCTTGAATTAATGGTGAAAAAAGTTGGAAAGGGAGGAGAGTTGACAAAGCACTTTAACAACCTGCCGTTCGCTGAATGGCAGCTGATAATGAGCTCACAAACTTGGGCCATGCAAGAGCTCATCCGTGAAGGGGGAATGTAAAAATTGCTTTTATGAGTTTTAAAACACTCATAGCTTTATTCATTTCCCCTTTCACTAGTAAAATAAGTTTAATTGCCCTTCATGGGTGAGGAATTATGTTTATTCTGATGTGATTCATTTTTGTCTCCTGTTGAAGAGTTTCTTTCCTTTTGCTTTTTCTTGTGCATCCATCAGCCGTTAGTGTGGTGATAAAAAGAGAAGAGGAGAAAGCTGTCACCAAAGCCCCAGCAAATCAGTGGTTTTACATTCCTCAATTCCACCTTTCAGGTTAGGTTTATACTGTGCCAATAAGCAGTTCAACTCCCTTTGACAGTCAGTGAAAGTCACAAACTTTTCAGTATGACAGGCTATATAATTAAAAATAATTATAAGGATGCTAGAGGATTTTAAGTATACAGCAACAATCAATCTTCAACCTATCTCTGAAATTTTGGCTTTTGTGAATTGTCACTTTTGATAGTCAGAGTCCTTGCTATGCTAGTTGGATGCTCAGAAGATGAAGTCTGTCCATTTTGTATCTGTTCTAGGAGATTTTTTCTATGATTTCATATGTGCACATTTTGTAATAAAAGATTTCCCCAAAAATATGTTGACTGAATGACTGCTGCACACAGTCTACTTTGGAAGAGTTTCTCAGATCTCAAAAAGAATATGTCAGTGTCAAACCACACTTAATGAAATGAAATTCCAAGGGCTCTCCTCCCTCTTTCTAAAGGCAATCTTCAAGAGAAAAGCACGCCGGAGTAACTAAACGGTTGCAGCCACTGTCTCCATGATTAAAATGTCTTTCCTTATTGTCTTTGCATTTTTAATGTTAGCCATCAACACTTGTTATATCACCCTGTTAGAGTCAAGTCCTTAATAATCTAGGCTCACAGGGAAAAGAGATGGAATATCTGTACTGTGAAAACACCCAGGAGCAACATTGCAGACCAGAACCCCTTTGTGCTGAGTGCTGCTAAAACACCTGAATCCCAGAATGGTTGAGGTTGAAAGGAATCCTAGAGATCATCTAGCACAACCCTCCTGCTCATGCAGGGACACCCACAGCACATTGCACAGGAGGGCGGTTCCTTGGTATTCCCAAATTTCTGTAATGGTTTCCTTGAGATTTTAGCACAAATAGCACAGCACACTACAGAATAGCTTTGAGAAAGCTGGAATTCAGAACTGAAAAGCACAAAGGAGGTGGGAACCTCCATCCCAGACTAAGGAAATGAGCAGACAGAAGGTGGAGAGCAAAACATTGAAGCATTTATTAAGAGGTTGGCAGCCAAAGCTGTGGATGATATCTGATTCTGGTGTCACTGTCTCCTGTTTACTTGGCTCCCACTCTAGCTAACCAGCTTGTTTTGTCCCAGAAATTTCATTTCCTGTACACCCTGTTTTGTCTCATCTCTTTCTCTAAGTCAGAGATTTCAAGTTTAGTGAAAAATACCCTTGTCTTGGCTGCAGTAGAGATTGTGGAAAGACATGGAAGTCCTAATTCACTGCTTGTAAGGACTATATGTAGCTATAAAATTTCAATCCAGTTACATATTCTAGCAGCAGTCATAAATGAGCAAAGGGGACTTGCTGACTGAGGCTTGTAATAGAGAAGGGTAGAGCTAATCAGTTCTTGCAAGCATCAGTTAACATAGATTCAGAGATTTTCCAAGTTCTCTTACATTTTTTTACAACTGTGCTCTCTCTAGGATCCAGCATCTGAGCGTGACAGTCCCCCCTGTAGACCTACTCCATGGACCATGGAGCATGGACCGTAGAAGAGGTGCCTGAGCCAGGAATTTCCTCCAGCTATCAGTCCCAGAGGAGTCTTTAGGAAGCTTGTGGACTCATCGTGATGTGAATCCTCTCTTTAATAAAGACCAGCAAGAAAAGCACCCAGTTTTGTACCCTTATATTTAGTCAAGACTTCAGTTGCTTTTACCACCTCTCTCCTATAGACAGATAGGACAGACTCCTCCTAAACTAACAATAGATTTCTGTGATCTGCAGACACATGAGTCTGCTATGTTTTTTTTTACAGTTGTTGAAACAAAAAAAGCATTTTTAGGTCATGATTGTTTACATCTTTAGAATGAGATGAATTCCTCTGATTAAGTTTCCAAAGGTCACACAGGAATTTTAGGGTGACTTCCCATTCCAATGCACAGGTCTCCATTTTACATGTCTAAATTCTGTTAGATGAATTCTTTGATGATTCAACCTATATGAATAAGGAGCCTCTAAATTAACGCTCAGTGATACTGTTCTGCCCTTCATAACATGTAGTGAAAAATATTTTATTTCAATGTTTTGAATTTAATCTGAAAATTCAGGCCTTTTCTAACCTGTTAATAAAGTTAATAACTATGAAAGCAGCAGTACGACTTGCAAGATTAATCAAGAAACTGGGGTTTTGTTTTAACATATGTTTCCTTGGTGTTTCTTTAGAATGCTTGTTCTGCACTGTAAGGTGAAATGTGTTAGGTTAACTGCATTAAGAAAAGCAAATGGAGATTCATGTTTGCAGGATCTATCTAAATACCATCTCACCCTCGATGTTACAGACTAATGGGATTTGAATAATGTACTGGTATCTAACCTCTGTAAACCGATCGAATCTAAATTATTTGTATGAAGAATGCAAGGACGTCACTTTTGTCCTTGCTGTTACTCCCTCTAGCCCAACCGACCTACAGATGGAAAACATTTCTAGTTTTGAGACTGATGCAGAGTGCATTTGCTAAAGAGGGACAGAATACTCTAAGCAAAATTTAGAGCTGGCAGAGCAGAATGTGCTACAACTGAGAGCCACATATCACAAAAACTTGACAAATATCCCTGTATGCTGCATTATATATCTTGCTCCTTGGCTAGATAATTTGCTACAGTAGAAATTGATGTTATGGGTTCAGATATAAATGAACCTCAGATACCTCTCAGCAACTAACTGCTGCACACACATGCATAAACAGAATGTTTAATAAAAACAAACTTAGTGGGGTCTTTACAAAAGGTAATGTTCACATGGGGAATCAAATCCTTGAAAAGGGCATCCTGTTGTTGTCTGTAAAGGGATGAGAGACTCAGCTGCAAGCATCCTTGCAACAGGGGGTGCAAGGGGTGATTCCCCAAAGAGCTCTTCTGCTCAGTTTTTAGATGCAGCTGGCTCATGGTCTTACATGAGCACTACAGCAAATTCACATCCTGTAGCTATTGATTATCTTAGACTGCATCTCCTATCTTTGCACAAAAGTGTGACAGTACAAAAGAACAAAAGGTTGTCTGATGTGATCCTTTCTGTATCTGCAGGGACTGTTTTTATTGTCTGTTTACAGGTCTGTGTACAACTGGATCATTTGTTTCAGGAAGAACCATGTCAGCAGCCATACTCTCCTCCCAGGATATTGAACAACTTATCTAAATGTACAAAGTGCTCTAAAACATATAAATTGGTCTAAATGCAAAAGGGTCTGCCCAGGGAAAACAAGTCTTCAGGAAAGCCCAAGATCCCATCTAGAGAGCTCCTACACCAAATTGTGATATGCTTTGTGTGGAAAGTGGTTAAGTATGTAGTTAGTATTGGTGTTTCTAGTTGGTCCATTCTGAATTCAGTCTATCATCTCATCTGTGCAGCTGGGGAGACCCTGGGATTAACAGCCTTGCATCAAAGCCAGGAGTATTTGTGATGCTGCTCAAAGTTCAGCAGAGTCTCGAACAAACCACAGACTGAAATATGCATAAATTCCTCCCACAACCATGGGGGTCTCCATGCAAGCACAAAGATCATCTCCAGGACTAGATTTCTGGCCGTTTCTCTTATGCTGCCAAATACAAGGGTAGACAATGACAGGCAGTGTCTGCAGTAGCAGTATGGGGCTTATCAGTACTGACAAGATAACAAGAAAGGCTATGAAGAAAGTAAGAGGTTATGCCAACCCTACAATTCTACGCAGAGCAGTGTAACGGCATTGGATCTCCGTATACTGGGAGATGACAAAATCCATAGTTCTTGTCTGCAGCAAACAGCCAAGGTCTATGTCTCCTGCAACTGGTGACTGCAACTCCCCCTGTACAAAAGTCTCCGCCAAGTGCATGCTCTTCTATTTCTGCTTTCTGTGAGCTACAGAGACTGAGCTACAAAACCCAAAGTGCAGAGTTTTTGTGACAGCACTGGGCTGATGTCAGGAATTTTCCAAAGTCACTCAAAAACATTGTGATACCATAGAGAGAGCATTTCTTCACCATGTGTGTGTGCAGAGTGCTTTACAGAGTAAGGAGACAGACTTGATACAAGTACAGCCAGCAAACTCCAATCATGGAGTGACATAAAGAAGAGGAGGCCAAGGGCAAGTTTACAACAAATGAAATCTTCCTTTCTATCTCTTTGGAAGTACAGCAGAACTATGATCTGTTCCTGTGTACTTCCCAGTTTCTTTATTTTTTTCCACAGTCGAAATTTTTGCACAGCTCTACTAGGTTGGATGGTTTGTACTAACAAATTATTGGCATTATTGGTTTACAGTATTAAAAGCTCCCTTAGACCATGAAAGTTTAATAAAGTGATATGTGTTTGCTCTTGTGAAAAAGCAGGTATAGAGAAAATGAATTGATCAGAAATGTCTGATAACCAATTTCGCCTAGTAAGCTGACAAAATAATTATTCACCTAGACCATGAGGTTTAATTTGCTTCTTCTGCTCATGCATCTTGTAGACAATCCATCAGCATTTCACTGCTTCCACCAGAAGTAAAATAACATCTTAACAAACAGCTTTCAGATAGGGATTGTTCAAGTATTATGTGTAAAGTATATCATCAAAGCAATATTCTTCTTAAAAATGTTGTTCAAAATCTTTAACCAAGTTTTCTTTGGCTGCTAATGAAGGCTTAAAAACAACAACACCATTCAAACTTAGTAGTGTCTTTTTGAAGCGACGTTGTAATGAGTGTTTAAAATGTAGCAGTGGCACCAGCAAATGGAGATAAACAACTCTCTTGATCTTGATTTTGATTCTTGATCATTTTTACCAGTGCCTTGTGATTCCCTGCCCAGAAAATAACCTGAAAACAAGATGATAGAAGTAGCATGTTAATTATTAAACCTTCTTATTAGATTTGTGTCAGACCTTGTGGTCTGGCTAAGGATTGTCATTCCTTATAGTGTCAGGCATTGTATAAAGGACAGAAGCATGAACCTTGCCCCAGATGTCTTTCATACATGATTCTGAGGCTGATCTGACCAAAAGCAAAGGTCTACAATGGGAGTAGAGGCCCTGACATCCTTCAGAGTCACTGGGGAGAAACAGGTGCTTCATCCAGACTAAACACGTAACTGAGATTAGGTGAGTTAGATCCTGACTTCACTTATGTATCCCCATTGACTGTGAGAGTGACTGGCCAAATGGGAACTCTCACTGTAGAGGAATCCAAAGTTAAGCAAGATGATCCCCACCTCAGGTAACTGCAATGCAGGAGTCAGAGAGACACTTTAGCTTTACCAGCCGTGATTCCAGCACACCAGAGACCAAGGGGAATCAGTTTCCTTGTTCACATTTGCAGCAGGTCCTAAAGGAAGCAATGGTTACAGTTAAAGGTATTTGCTATCTCTGCTGTGCTGTGCTAGACAATTAAAGTATTTCCTGGATGTCCTATAGGAGATGCCAGGGGATGAGTGAAAAAGAATCTTTCTCAAAATTAGCCCTCAGCTACAGTCTCAGGTCATGCTCAGCACAGCTGTTACTGGGAGCCTCCCAACAGATTGAGCATTGCCTCAAAGAAAAGCTACTGCAGAGAATACCAGCTTCAGAGCTGAGCAGCCACGTGCCTTTTTAGTGGAAAATAAATGCTATGCAGTCCTGTACTTCAGCCATTGCAGTCAGAGAAAGGAATGTGTGTGGCTACTCACTTGCTCCTCCCAAAGACCCATGCAAAAATTTCCTGAAACACACTTTTGGAGTGCCTGTCCCCGAAGATCACTTCTATACTGCGAAAATAGAGTACATACATAGAGAAAGGTATGGATAGTGTCAAATGTAATAAATTCCTGCTGGGTAGAAGTAGTAGAGTGCTCAGTCCTGGATATACTGGGGTCCATCTTCAAGACTGATTGCTCAGTTGAGCCCTGTACAGGGGAACTCTCTCATTTCCCTTTTGGCAAACGTTAACTTCCTTTGCTTTCCTGTTATGTTCGCTAATCCTAGAAGGAAATAGTTTGCTGGCTACAATGTATTTTTCATGGTATTTTTTTTTTTCCAGTAGCATACAGATCTTGTCCTGCAAAGAGCTGAGCCCACTCTGCTCTCTCTGGAGGTGAATAGGAATGCAGAGGAAATGACAGTTTGCAAAAGGATCACAGGAGCTTTCAGGTTCACACTCATTGCCAACAAAATAAGGAAAACACCTGTTTGGCAGATCTGCTAAGCAAATGTCAATGCTCATAAGAAAATCAAAGCTGGGCAGCAAGATGGTTGTGATATGTCTGTTCTCATTTCCAAAATAATTAGAAACTGAATTTAACAACTATTTGATAAACGTGTTAATGTTTTACATGTTGGACTAAGAAAAGTATTGTACATTTATAAGGACGCTCTGTTCTTCAGGTAGCACAGGTGGCTTCAGAAATGTATGTTGTTAGATGTATTTTCTAATGGCTTTTTTTCATAGATCTTCACTGGAGGGGAAACTACTGTGTTTCTTGTCCTGTAGGATTGCTTTGTCTGCTCTCCAAATAAGTATAATCAAACCATCAGACCAACCAGGCCAGTTTAAACGTGGTCTAACAAATTATGAAGCTACTAGAAGTGATATTAAAATACAACAGCATAAAACAAGGCAGAATAGATAAAACAAACATCTTGGTTAAAAGCTGCCCAGACTTTATTACTTTTAGATTAAAAAAAAAAGACTCATGCTTGAAGAAAATTTCAAGGTTGTTGAGACAATATTTGAGGCAAAATAGGTGTTCTAGCTTCCCAAAATAAGACTATTGCTTTTCACTTCACCAGTGAAAATGGAGAAAACAGTATTCCCTTGTTTCTAGGGTTCTGCAAAGATGGTGAATCTAGGACTTTGATATTCCAACAGAAAAAAAAATGAATTCCACATACATCCCTGGGTACCCCTGACAAAGACAGCAAAGTGCTGTCAAGGACTTCAGTGCCTTTCAAGCACTGCTGACTTTGGAAGCCTACTGGCAGCATCTGCAGGCTTCCTAAATTATGTATGAGCACTACATGTACCACTGGCTTCCTACTTACAGCCGATGAGACCTTCAGAGATCACTTCTATTTAAATTCAACTACGTATCATTGCTGAAAGATATCTGCATGGCTTCTTTTTAAAGACCTTCAAAGGTGGAGATGCATTCCTCATATTTCAAAAACCTTAACTTTTTTTTTTCTAATGTCTAACATGACTCTACCTTGCTACAGTCTAACACTATTTATTCCTGTCTAATTCACAAGGAGCAGGGTTTTTCCTTTTGCTCTTTATACTTTTATAACTTTTTGCATCTCTGAAGGCTGTTGCTCTCCCTCTTCTTGGCCAAACACCTCCAGTTAACTCCTCTGCTCTTCTCAATACGAGTTCATTATCCCTGTTCTCCTCTGGTCTCTATTGTTACTAGATTGTCCAGTTCTGAATGCTGTAGCCAAATTCAATCCATACTCTTCCTGCATGTATTGGAAGATGACCTGTGGCATCATCTTTAAGCATCCTGGCATGGGTTTTTAGCATGACCCTGTTGATGCATTCAGTGTGGGACATGTTCTTATCTTCAAATCCTTTTCTGCAGCACCATTCTCCATACAACATTCCTTGGCCAGTGCTTTTTGGTTTGGGGCAGCTGATTACTTCCACCTGAGTGAAACCAGCCACTGGTCTTTTCTCAGCATCTCATGTTCTTCTATAAACAAATAATCTCCAAATACATTCCCTGTGTATTTGATAGGTCTTCAGACCATGCAGATGACCTTGACTTTGCCATAGGTCACACATACGACTGCAGTGAATTAATTAGACATGAGGAAAGCAGGAATGATTGTGTTATTAGTCATATATTGCAATGTAGGTAGCTTGCACCTAAACTATAGAGACCTGTGTATATATTCTGAACTGAAACATGTCAGTGATCTTAAATATTACAATAAAAACTTTCTATGTCACCAGCTTCTCTTCACTTGGAGAAACATTTCCTTGGAATTTTAGTCCCTGAGTGCTTCTATAACACATTTCCGAACACAAAGATTAAAAGATGATACGCTATTATTAAGGAGACAATAAGTACAGCAGTGATTTATAGTTTGTTGGGCTTTCACCGACCAAAAGAAAACAAGTATTTCAAAGAAGAAGATAAAATATAATCCTTCTTGAATGATAACAGTAATTCCAGAGGAGGTACTTAGCCATTACAAAGTTTCAGTGGTTGTGTAAATGAGTTTCCTGAATTTCAGTGTTTGTGCTTTTTTGGCTGCTTTACTACCAGACCACTTAACTCTCTTTAAACAGCAGTAGGTGTGTTCTTGTATCCACCTCCCATGCTGTGCACCATGGGAGAAAGGGCACAACCTTCCCAAATTCAAAGCTGTTGTTCGGCGTGATCTATTAGACTATGTAAATCACTTGGGAGCTTTCCATCTATGATCAGCAGCCCGATGAGCCTCTGATTCATGCAGTTGTATTTCAGAAAGATCTGCCTGCCATCTCCATGCTGAACTACAAATCTAGGCACCCCACTGATTTTAAGTGCAAATCCCATGCTGTGGGATTGGCAGGATTATGTCCTGCACGAATTTACCTTGTGGTAATGTCTAGGGGATATAGTCATGAATCAGAGTCTCATTATGGTGCACGATACAGATCTCATAAGTTCACAGATCTTATAGGAAAACTCAGACATGCGACTTTAAAAGGCTGACACCGCTCACAGGTACCTACTGAGGCAGTAATGCATGACCTCTAATGTATTACAAAATGTATTACAGGATAGAAGGGTCTTGTTGCTATAGCAAACAGTCCAGGTTGATGAAGAGATTACTTTATATACACAAATATGCACATACATTCTAAAAAAGCCAGGTCATATAATCCCCCATAAGGCAGATAATATTAGCCCATTAGAAGTCCCAACCAGCTAAAAAATAAAGAACTAAAAACAGAACTGTGAAAATCAAGTCTGAATAATATTCATGCAGCAAAATAGATTTGAGGTGATGTTTTTTCCGTTCTGATCTAATATTCTTTTAAAACAAAGCTTATGCGGAAAAGGTAGCACCTTTTGTTACATCAATTGATTTAGTTTGAAACAACAGACAAATTTACAGGTTCAGAAGCTGTTTTTTGGGTCAGAAGTAGGTGCACCAAAACTTCAAAGTTAAGTGCGAGCTGAGAAGGAAAGCCATGAATTCAGTTGGATTCACTTAATTGGTTAGAAAGCAAAAACAAATAATATGGCAATATTTTCTATTGGAAAGAAATAAAGAGGAGAGAAAATAAATTTTAGGAAGCAAAATAGAATGTGGTGATGAAGGAAAGAATTATAATGTGCCATAAATGCTTATCTCTGTTGGGATAGTGATTTTCTGTCATCATGAGTAGTATTTTTTGATTACTGTCTTTGGAAAATATTTTGTAGCTTTCTCCTGAGGACTGGGACTGAGAACCCAAAATGGAGAGACTTTGTTGTAAATGTTTTTCTACTAGTAATTTGGAGGTTCTGTCCTCTTGCTTTTCCTGTACAAGTTCATTCTCATTCATGGAGACTGGTTAGCTTCCTTCATAAAATTTCTATGAAGATATTGTGAAATGGGTGAAGTATATTATGTTCCAGGAGCTGCAAATGTAGGCATCCAGGGATTTTTGAGCGCTGTCATGTGGGGATACTTGCAGGATAGGGAGTAAATTGCCAATCCTTACACGTCTTATTCAGGGATAATCCAATTGCACTTGGGTCTATGGCCTTTTGCTTTTAACTATGAGTTTAGTGATCTGGGGTGTTGCTTAAGGTTTGTGAAGTAAGCTTCTGAGAAAATTTCAATTATTTTAATGTCTTTGCTGGTGGTCGTCCTTTTACTTTGTCAAAGTGATTATGGTTCTTCTTAGAACACTGAGGTGGTACCCAAGGATATGACAGTCTATTGTAGATTTTCAGTATGTTTTGATAAATTTACTAAAATAACTGAAAATAAACTTTCAGTTTAAGTAAGTGAACTTGCTAGCTTTTTGAAGGTAGATGTTTGCAAACTTTCACAGAACATAGACTTTTGGACACTGATTTTACAATGAGCGTGGTTTGTTGAACTTTGGTATTGCTGGAGAGTTGGTTAAGAGAGAGTTTGAAGGAGGACTGGAGAGTAGTCACTTTATTATAGAAACCAATGAGGAAACCCAGGTTTTGAGTCCAGACAATGAAGATGCCACCTGTGTTTCTCAGGTAAAATGCTAATTAAAGTTGACTTCATATTGCAATTGCTTAAACCTCTTGAACAGAATGACGGAGTTAGTTGTTGCAAGTGTGGAGCCACCTTGGTGCCTATGGCTGTTCGCATAGTCTGGAGGAAGGGAAAAAAAGAATTTACAAGGTGTTTGGGCTGATAATGAGCTGAAGACTGGTCTTGTTCTTGCAGGTCCTCAGTGAGGACTATGAGCACAGAGGGCAGCCTGTGTTACCACCAGTGGGTGTCATACTGTACTATATGACTTGGGTGATGTTAGAAAAGAGGTAGTTCAATCTGAATTGTTAGCATAATTTAGCTTTGAAGAAAAGTGCTTTTATTTTGGACTGGAAGAAAGGCTTGCTTACCTGAAAGTTTCCCTATTTTGGCCAAAAATGTCAGCCTAATAAATGATTTTACTTCTTTACATAAACCTTGCTTCACCTTGTCACATCAAGCTTCAAAAGTTGCTAAATATTTCTGCTTTTTTTCAAAAGATATTTCTTTTCCTGCCTCTGACCCCGTGTTTTGCTGCAAACTGGAGCCCAATCCTTGTGCTGTGTCTGCTACCAGGCAGGGTTCTCCTCCCACCATCCTGATCCAGCCAGACCTGAAACTCTTGGCTCCCTTCATGTCTCGTCCTTTTTTCAGGCTCAGGAGCAGCTGCTTTTCCTGCTGCTTGCTCTATCCATGTCTCTCCATTCAAGTGCCCCAAGGTCTTGCAATGACTACATGTGAAGATGTATTACCTGTTAAAAAACAATAACAATTTAATCTAAAACGCACTACACATTACTGCATGCAAGCCAAGGACACTGATTAAATATATCAAGAGGAGCTAAGGCTTGGATTTTTGACAACTGTATAATGAATTGCGATTAACTATGCAGTCACCATTCACAGAAGAATTATAGACTGGGGAAGGAAAAGAAAACGGAACATTTGACAGCAAAATAATTATTTAGACCCTGCTATTCAAAATGCTAGCAGTTCAATAAGAGATGCATATGTGGGATGGGAAAGGAGAGAAAGTAAGGGAACACAGGTCTGCTGGGGGGAAGGTGGGAGGCAATGCACAGTCATCAGGTTTCTGCAGGAGAGAAGAGGGTGATCTGGCACGTTTGAGAAGCCCTGGAGTTTCACACAGACGGTGCTCTGGTACCACAGGTTTGTGCCCCCAGCCCATGGTTATCCGCACCCCTGCAAGCAGCACGGCAGCAGCCCATCAGGAGACTGGGCTCAGCGTTCGTCCTGGGCATCAGATTCACTGCTCTGAATACAGAGTCTCCGCCAATCACCCAGAGACCTGCAAACAGCAGTGCAGAGAAGGTGGACATGGAGTCAAAGGGAGAAAAGCAATTTTAGAAAGGATGAGAGCTCTGAGTTAACATAGCGTGATAGAGGGAAGTATCAGAGATACTTTGGGAGAGTGGGAAAAGTGTAAGTAAATCAAGGATGTGGTGAGTGGAGAACGAAAACTGGAAAGCGGAGAAATGCTGCACTGCAGAAAATATCACAGGCAGAAAATAACAAAATAAACCACAGAAAAGAATGTGTTATAATAAAGAAGAAGAAATTCCCTGGTAATAAGATAGTGGAAGCAGTGTAGGAAAAAAATAGGGTAGCAGAATCCAGAACAGAGTAGCATGCAGGAAAATACAGAAAGTCATTGACACAGTGCTGAAATTTTCCTTTCAGACTGAAAAGGAACACACTGAATATTGCAAAAGATACAAATTTTAGAGAAGGAAAAGGATACTACAGGACATATAGCTATGGAAACTGAATCACAGGCATGAGCAAAGCAAGACTGGGGAGGGAGGAAAGCAAAAATTATAGGTATGGACAATGAGGCTTTGTACTAAACACTAAGGGGGAAATTATAGACAAAGAATGTAATTCTAGGAAAAATAGCCGCTGTACAGCACAATATGGAGATGAAACAATGTCAGTAACAATAAAGAAGTCACTTATGAAGAGAAATTGTATTCACAAAAACAGCAATAACAAAAAAGGAATTAACAATATGGGAACAACTGAAGATGAAAATATTTGGGTTAGAGTAAAGGTAATGATGACACAGAAATCAGTGACGAATCACAAGTGCAGTTTTCTCAATATTTCCTGCAGCATTTATGAAAGAATTACTAACAGCAGATGTCCTTCCCTGCACCTCTAGGAAGGCACAGATTTCTTTTAAGCTTGTTATTATTATTATTACTGGCATTATAGGAGGCTTAATGACCTCAGCCATGGGTCATGGCTCCATCTGTGCTGTGCACTGTACATGATTATTCAGGGCAAGTTTATGGGTTACTGTCCAGCAAATGGGACTTCAACTGATCAGCAAGAGAAACAATAGTTTAGTGAAATTGCTGTTCAGTCATTAGAGGCTTTCTTGGAAGAAATCTTGTGCCACCAAAGAGAAAAATGTGATCTAGTGGAACCAAGTGTGATAGGTTAGCATTAAATAACTCCTTGTCTGGTTCAGTGATGATAAGATTGCATAAGTTATTTGTTTATCATTTGCTTTGACAAACAGCCACTCTCTGATGAACAAAGATCCTATGCAAACAATAAATGATTTCGGACCATTAAATGACTTGAAGTTGGAAAAGTACCCAATACGACATAAAATAGAAACTTTACTGAAAGAATCAGAGCAAGGATAGGGAAGGAAGGACTCACAAAATTTTGCAATGGTATCAGAAAAAAAGGAAGAAAGTTTCTCTAACAGCAGGTAAGAAAGACAAAGACAATGTAGAGGACAGAATTTGAAATAGGACCTTAATATTTGTGTTGAACCTTAGCACTTCTTTGGGCAGCAGGGGAGAACAGAAGTGGAAACAGCTATTTCAGTTAGAGAAATTCCTTTTCAAATAAATAACCTAAGGGGATGAGGGAGAGAGAGGGAGAGGGTGGTGGGAGAACGATGAGATGACGAAGCAGCCAAGAAAGATATCAGCAATGTATTTTGCAGTTTAGTCTCCATTGTAAAGTGTTTTCATCACTACAAATGTATATTTTTAAGCCAACAGTACTTTTATTCCTATACCTTGAGCAAAGCTACTACCAGGATGACTCTTGAGATTTACCACTCAAAAAGGCTTTCACTGCCCCCAAAGTAGCAAACTTTAACCTTCTTTCTCTCAAATGGCTAAGGTGCAGAGCACTTATTTGAGGAGAAGTGCTGCAGATCCCCCAAAACCGGTGGGAGCTGAGGGCCCTCAGCACATCAAAGGGCACAGGCAGTTCTTTACAGAGTTGGTTCCATAGACTGTAGTCAATCAATCCTGTGATTGGCACCATTCGTCTGACCTCCCAAGCCATTCCTGGCCTCGGGAAATTGTGGGACTTTGACAAAAACGAAGTACAGAAGTCATGCCACAATTGTGCTGGGCCTGAGAGGGCATGAAATTACAGACTGCTGCTTCAGCATTGCATTTCATGGTATAAAAGATCTTCCCTGATGGCTTTCTCCACGTCTCTAGCTTTGTTCACATAACTGACTGAAAAGGGTCTTGCACATCCTGACAAATCCTTTGCTAAATATAGTCTGCTATTACTGCCAGAGTACCAAGGCTTGCTATGGTCCCACTTTAGATTCAAACTACTTCTTTCCATCACCTCCATGAATACAGCGTGACATCAAGATAAAAATCACTGCCTATGGACTTAAGGACAATGCCAATATCCAGTCCAAAAAAAAAAAAAAAAGGATGTTTTAGGCACATTAACAGTTACGAAAATTATGTGAGCATGGAATATGTTTAATTCTTCTATTGAAGTGACTAATTTTGCTGGCTATTACATCTTCCAGGAGACACAGTGACTGAGAGTTCAAAGTACCATTAACTTCTGTAACGAATCACAGGACAAATTTTGGAATAGACAAACACAGAATCCTTTGGTTGGGTTAGTTATGTTTGCAAAATCATTTAAACATCCCAAACCCCTCTCTGACTCAAATAATGAGAAAGATGAATTGATGCTTTGGCCTACTTTTGTTAATATGCAGTATTGTGCATTGTTTACACGAGAACAATCTTAGTAGCAAAATAATATATCCTTAGTACAGGTCATGTTGTTCAATGAAGATACTGCAAGTTCAGAGCCTACTTCAATTCCAAGAGAAAAGGTGAAATGTGAAGGAGGTCTTTTAATGAGCAGAGATCCGAGTTAAGCACATTTTAATGAAAGAGATGAAATAGCTATATATTTCTTCTAGTTCACCAGTTTCTCACCTGATAGAAGTCTCTGATGAATGTATCTGTTCATTTCTTTTTTAGTTTTGCACTTGACATCTCTGACCCAGAATATTTGTATCAGTCTGTGGATTTATCTGACTAAATGGAGACGTCTGCAGCCAAGCTGACTTCTCTACATTCCCTCTAAAGTCAATTGAGACCCAGCCAATGGGGACAGAGGTGGGGCAAATTCATCTTTCTAATGCAGGCATCTAAAATAGGTCAGATGACTTGCATTCTTAATATAGGTTTTTCTTTCCACTGACAACTAAATATCCCAGAGAGCTTGCTGAAAATCCTGTTATTTCCATTCTTCTGTGGTCGTACTTAGGACTCCAAAGTCCCTTTTGCTCATTTCTTTTGAGTCTTCTCAAGTCATTAACTAAAGCAATAAACATAGAAGATATGCTGCTGCAGTCCCTGACATGGACTTTCATAGGAAAGTCACCTCTTTGAGGTATATAAGAATAATTCAAAACAGACCCGTGGCTCTTAGATAATTGAACATGCAGCAGCAGAAGTTGTATGGCTCAGTTCCAATTGCAGGTCAGAAAACTCTCTTTTCCTGCATTTGTGGACTCCAGACAATCATATCCTTGTGGCTGAGGAAAGAAATCAGTCCATAAGGAGGCTCAGCATCCAGTCCTTTTTCACAGCAGCATGAAGCATCTACATATGGTAGTAAGTGTTAAAACCTGTGCCTACCTAAAGCCATCTCTTTGCAATTTGGGATAATCCACATGACTTCTACCCTCTATAACACCTTGTACATTCAAGATGCTTTCTCTCTTGAACAGTGCTATGTCTAGTTCTGTTTTTCTAGGACGTCAGGTCCTCTCTGAAGATGGAGACGGAGCCAGCCACACACCTGACTTGCTCAGCCTTACAGTGTGGACACACAGCCTGTGAGGCATGTGTAGGGCATGTTGGAGTTAACTTCCCGTGTCCAGTTTGCACAAGCGCACAAGTGCTACTGCATTTGGGAGATTAATCTGCCCAAAGTTTAACTCCCATGACTTGTTTTGGTACTAGACTTACCCAGCTTCCATCTCTCTCCGTGGAAGTTTCACCGCAGGGTTCTTGTAACTCAAGACCTTATTACTTTTTAATTTGAGTTAAGTTAGGGGGACCAGGGGAACAGTATCCTTTTATTCCACTCTCACAATGAGCAGGCGAAGTATCTAACTGCATTGCATTAAGGCAGAAGTTGTACAGATCCTGGCAGACTCTCTTGGCCACCACACCACACAGCCATTCCACATTGCAAGAAAAATACTCAAGTCCCCAGTCACAACCATGAGAGGAGCAGTTACAACATCTGTGTTGTCTAACATGGACTGTGGGAGGCCATCAGCACCACAGCTTTATTGTAGTCACTGCTGTTGCCCTTTACGGTCCTATTTTTGTTTTTATTTGGTTCATTTTATACCTCAGCGCACATAACGGTTTTTGCTTTGCCTCCAAATTGCACGGAGCCAGCTATGGTTTTTTTAGAGATTTGTGCACCTTCCTACCTTAGCCACCTTTATGCTTCCAGATGCCAATTTCCTGCTTGTGAACAAGCCAGACAGGCCACTTGAAAGTCAACCACAAAGCTTAAAAATAATTGCACATTGATAAGCAATGCACACAGTGTTGATTTACTCCTTCTCCTGTAGCTCTGGTTGGTGTTCACTGATGAGCACTCCTCAGGTGGCTGCTTGGACACTCATTGCTCTGGCGTGCTGAATGTCACTAGAGTCTGCACACAGACCCAGAGCAGACGTTGCCAGCGCAGACACTATTTTTGACCTAGTGATCTACTTGCCTGTATCCTGCACCCAATGCCTGGTCCACCATGTATATTTCAGCAGTTGCTGTGTGCTCTGTGGGCATTCTCTGAAACCATTTATTGCTTTCCACTTCAGGAATGATGAGACTCTCAGGTTATCCAGGGTGATGTGTGCCTTTCTTGTCCCATACTTAAACTACAACCCAGATCTCTCCTCCTTCAAAAAAGAAACTCTCACCTTTCAATTTAATCATCTACAAGTCCAAAAATAAGTGAGTATCTCAGAAGTAAACTTACTGAAGTGTTATCCAATGTGATTGTTAACATGACATTTTCCTTACGAGTCTTCGGACACAGTCCCAGGTAGGAAGCAGGGCCACATAATTAGGGTCAAAAACAATTAAATTAAAATTTACCTGTTTTACATAAACAGATTTCCCCCATTTAACAAGATCAGAGCATTAGGGCCATGGTGCCCCACAGGAGCGGGGAAGGAGAAATAGCTCTTTGAGGTCACAAGTATCAAAGACAAGGCTGTTAGCTAAGGTTGTGCAGGAGATCACAGCAAGATTTGCTTAAGAAGAGGTATTGCCAGTCCTAAACGCTCCTCCGTCTGCTTTCCTTCTGCTTACAGTGTGCCAAGCAGAGCATGACAACTGGTTAACAAGGGAGACAGTACTGAAACTCAGGCCCCGGGGAAGCTTCTCTTTTTTAGTGTTTGTAGCTTGAAATTGTTTATCTGAACATCTGCTTCATTAAGAGATATTGTGATGCTATTCATAACAGCAACAAAGAGCTACAGAAAACACTTTTCCATTTCTCTTTTTCCTCCCAGCATTGCATATAGTCCCCTTCAAAACTCCTCCACTGCAGATGAATGCCAGAATACTTACTGCTTTCTTTGTGCTTCCTCAGGAACAATCGTGATATTGTGCTTTGAGGGAGCATCTTGGAAAGCAGATCAATGATCTCTGAGCGTTTCTGAAGTAACAATCTAAGTAATTTTATTGTTGTTTCTGCTGTTGTGGGAGACCTTAAACTGGGGATCAGGGAAGATCTCTGAATAATTTGCAATTACCCGGATATTGTCAACATGCTCTGCTCAGAACTGAGTTGAAAAGGCTGAATTACAGACTTGGTTTTGGAGTTTTGCGCTCCACTGAAAAGCAGCTGCACTGGGGAGCCAGAATTTTGTGTTGTCCCTCAAGCAGGTTTGGCACTGCTACTGCCTCACCAGTATTTCTTTTTTACTCACCTTCTTTTCTATCTTACAGGAAGTAATGAAAATTCCTAGCAAATAATTACATTGTACATTCCCCTTCTAATGAGGGAGCCTGGCAGTCTGTTCATTTTTCTTATTATTCTCAAGACCTGCAGAATTTGTCTTTGATTTTCTGATCAAAGAAAGTCTCCTGGTTTATCCTTAAATAAAGATGTTTGTCCAATAATTGCAATATTTTTAGGACTATACTCTGTCCCTGCTCTACTAGATTATTGATGTATATTTTAATATAACATCTGAAACAGTCAGAGTGAATTGTAACCAAGGCTACCCTCTCAAGAGATTAGAGCTGCTATTGCTCAGGAAAGAGCTAAGTTCACCCCATAGATTGCTGAGCATCTCTGTAGGGCTCTGCAGAGACAAGCACGTGCTAGCATTGCCCAACATGTAAGTTTGCTGCCGTTATGCACACCTAGCCCATTGAGAGCCCAGGTTCACAACTGCAGCTTCAAGGTGGTACTGCAGTACAAATACCAATCTGGGAGAAAATGCCTGTATCAAATAAATTATTCACATATATTTGCTTACTTTTCAGAAAAATATGACAGGCTGGTGTGGGATGAGCAGGTGTTGCACCTTGCAGGCTCTTCTTTAGAAGCAAAGCAAGGCAAAGCTCCAGCCAGCATATACTGGCAATTGCTCCTTTAACATTTGGCACAAACACATTCAGGCACCCTGAGCTTTGGTACAGCTTGTGTTCAGATCTGCCCGTCATCCACTGCCTCCTAGGCCAAGAATGAAATAAGTGATAGCCCTGAAACATCAAAACAGTGAGCAGCAAGGGTAGTGAAGAGTTGTAACTGGCATTAATAGCAATTGGGAAATTGTATTGCTACACAGTCATAGGGAAAGCGTGGGTCAGTTTTCTGTGATACGCTGGCGAAGAACAGACACTAAGGAGCATCATTTACTCTCTCATTCTAGTCCAGCTGTTTTCACTAGTAGGAAGAATTCTACAGTTAGAATTTAACCAGCTGAATTTACTATCATTTTTTTTTCCTGTGATTGGAAATTGGATGCCAGATTCTTATCTCCTTTACCCTGTGAAAGTCTGCAGACAGTGATGCTGTTGGATAGATTATTACTGGTAAAAATCCAGACTGAAAAAGGCTGAGTCTCGGCAAGTCTATAAAAATATAATGGAAGTATTTACACCAAAAATCAATTTCCCAACAAGAGTCTTTGTGATCCAAAGATGAATCAGTGCAATCCAATAGCTTTTTATTTCACATGATTAATAGAAGTAGCAGTTTACATTAGAGTTTTCTAGTGTTTGCCTAAATCTTTTTTCCCAGGCTCCACATTTCATAAACTGTGTGACAGGCAAGTTATAAAAAAAAAGCTATTTAGTGGAACATATTTATTAAGAAGAAAACTCTTTAATAGCAAACCAGTGTTCCTAGTTCTTCTATCACATGCTAGCTATCTTCACATGCTAGCAAACAAAATCTCTAATGCTTAAAACTACTCATCAAGGAGGTAAACTAACTGTTTCAATTTGATTCTTATATGATGGCATTTATCGTGTCCTCTGATTCTGCTCCTTAGATAACAACATCCAAATTGTTTGGATATCATCCATATTATCCTCTGCTAGTACATGAATAGGATGGTCAGGTACGGATTTTGGGCTTTGTTAGTGCCTTTGTAGAAGCCCACAGAATCATCACTGACCTCCTCCATGCCTTGAGATGAGCTGCTTCAGTGCCCACTCCTACGTCAGCCAAAGGCAGCAAAATGCACAGCAGGGACCTGAAATTAAATGGAAGAGAGAACAACACAAATACCAGGAAAACTTTGCCAACAACTTTCCTCAACACTTATTCTTGGACTTCAGATATTAGAAATCGTTTGGTATTTGAAAAAGTGGCCTCCTCTGGTGTAAACACAGCATAATCCTTGCACTATCTGTCAGCCGTTGTAGCCTCTTTTCATCTGCGGATGCAGTCAAGGTGTTTCTGCAAGGGACCTACACCCTGGTCCTGTGCATTATGAGAAATTCAGGAGAAGGGTTTTGCAAATCAATCTCTCTTGTCTTTAAGGCAATAGGACTGTCAACAGCTTTTCTTTGATTTTGTGTTATAGAGTAACTAGAATAATGATGGAAACCACAACATATATTATTTTTGAGATGATACTGATCTTAGTAATCATTTATGTTGCTTCAAAAGTGCCATATTTTCCACTCAGAAATAAAGCACTCCTGTCTTAGCACCAAAACCAAATTTCTGGCTTTGCCCTTGCAAGATATTTGGACTTTAAAAAAAGTCCAAATATGCCAGATATGTTGCTTGTATATCATAGAGCCACTCTGTGCTTTAATTCAGACCCTTATGTGCCTCCAGTAAAGAGATCATTGAAAGGAGGGCACCAATATCCAGTAGTGGTCAGGACACAAGTAGCAAAGAGAAGATTTAATAAAGGACATTTCGAGAGAAAATAAGAAAACAAGCCAAAGTGTCTGGCATAGATAGACTATTTGTATACATCTTCCATCTGCTAAAAGCAAAAAAACTACTGCTGAAATCTCCGGGAGCTTTAAAAGTGCAGTTTCCAGAAACCAAAATCATAGCAACTACTTACTTAAAAATGGATAGCAGAAAAGTAGATCTGAAAGTTGTTAGTGCTGTTCTTGGAGGAATACAGTATGCAGAGCATCCTGAGCAACTGGGAGGTGAAGGCAATGGGAAGGCGCTGAACAAGGATGAGTTCAGCTGTAGGCTTGTCTCAACTTGAACCATGTAGAAACAGATGAGCAGGGCACCCGGAAGCAGCCATAGGTGCTGCTAGTCATATCAACGACTTGTAGATTGTTGTCACAAAAATTACTGCCCTGATTATGCTAGTGCAAGCAAGCTCTCTCTAGTAATTCTGATCAATATGGGATTGATGAGACAGTGGAATTTTTCCAGGCTAGGACAATTTTCTAGGCTGCTTCAAAGCTCAAGTGTTCCAAATTATTTTGAGTAGGATAGAACAAAATACTGAATATAGTCTTGATGACCATCCTGTAATAGCATAAAGAATGAATTAAATGTCGCAGTAAGCCTTTTCTGTCTCTATTCTCTGATTATGAGAGATATATGAAAGAGGGTTTTTAAAACCAATAATATTCATAGACTAAATATCTTTCACCCAGGATAGAAAGACAAAAATGAAATTCATGTTAAAAACCAATAGCTGTGTTCATAAATCAATTCATCCCGAATATTTTTTCCTGCTCCCAGACATTTGGGTAAAACTAGCTCATGAGAAAAGGCTTTAAGAAATGCCTTGAGCAATGGAGAAACACAAAAAAGCACTTTGCTGCTTCACTGACACTTTTAACATAAAAGAAATTTAAACGTGATCATTTTTCAGCTCAGCAGTTTTTGACTTTGTAATGAACAAAAATGTGGTTATAGAAGAAGAAGTAGAAGAAGACAGAAACGCTGCATAAGAATGTAATCCCGTCAGAAGCCTTGTGTTCTGACTGAGTGACCAAGGACATTGGCAAGGTATCTGTTTGAAGTACATAGCTGGGTCAAGTTTTCTTCGCAAAATAAAATCATTCTCAACAAATAAAGATGAGCACCTAGTTATCCCAAAAAGCATTTCCCACTGCTGTGAATGATGTGTGTTAGATACCTAGTAGCATTTGCTCACCAAAGCTTCAATCTCCATTTCCTAGAGCAACCTGAATGTTGAACCACACATGTGACAAAGTATCATATTTTGCAAAGTGCTGTTCTTCATTTATCTTAAAGTTCCCAGAGTTATTTACTTCTTGGTCATTTCACACTGAGTACTTGAGTCATAGCAGACCACAGCAGATGAAAGGGAGAAATAGAAAACTAATTTTGAGTATGGTAGCATCATTTGTTACTTGCCAGGCATATTGGAGCATTTGGGTGAGATTAAGGAGAAAATAGATAGTATTTGCAATGAGAAGGTGCCACAGATCACAGATTTTGAACAGCAAAACTGCCTGAACTTTGCAATGTGTTTCTGGGATTTCACCTCAGCCACTTTGAAGTGACAGAGATGCACGTGCACCAAGGAGCTACGCAGTTACCCAGGGCAGCAGAGCACCAGGCAAGATGTGATCCGGCTGCTTGAACTCCGACTCCAAAGCAGTGGAGACCAAGCTGGCTGCATTCGGCCTCGGGGGAGCAGTGATGTGACGCTGGGACAAGGGTGCCTTGGTCTGTGCTTCCCCCAGGTGCCGTGGAGATAGGGCAAGGACAGTCTGGCCCTTCAAGGTTCTACCCTGTCTTCTGTCTAGATGTTCATATTCCCTGGCAGGAGCATCCTGATCCAGACCTGTTTTCCCTAAGCAGTTCTGGCCCAGCGTGTGCCCAGTGTGTGGAGCTCCTGCTTTTGCTGTGGCTGCCAGGGCTCTGAAGGTGAGGAGGTGTCAGCAGCTGTTTAACAGCTTGCAGATTGTCTTGCCATGAAACACTTGGGGAAAGTCTCAAACTAAACACTGAAGCTGAAACAAATGCCAGCTTAGTCATGTTTCATTACTTGTACTTAACAGTCCCAAGCATTATTTTTCTTGCAGTGAGATAATTAAGTGCATGTGTCATGTATTTGACTTTTAAATTTACAGTCATTTGGCGAAATATTAACTGAAAGCTGCGGTGATTCAGAGTTGTTGAATAACTGATACAGTATTAATCCTCCTTTACTTTTTTATGCAGCATATACACTCAAATGCACTCACATTCCCCAACTAGATTTTTCAAAACCTTGTCCTTATACCTGTCATTATTTTACTAGAGCAACAACAGAATGTTTTTGTCTTTTTGCAAGACTTTTCCCCTAGTCCCTAGTAGGGAATGGAGAGATTTCAGAATTTCTCATTAAAAAATGCACCTAGCAGTCCTAGCGCTCTTTCTTTATATTACATATGCAACATAAAAGTCCATGCCTCCTGTAAAACATCTGTGAAGGCCCTTCTCCACTGTTAGAGACTGTACCTGGAGACAAAATACTTCCTGTATCTCTCATCAGGTTGGGTCTAAGACCAGCAAAATTATTCATTCACATGGACCGGGACCCCTCCAGTGCTTCTGGTGCCAGGGGCACTTATTTGGGTGAGTGAGAGAAGCAGTCCGGTGTCTTAGCTCTGCTCTCACAAAGGTCAGCACCTGGCTTATCAGAGAGAAGAATTAAGCCAGCAGCAACTGCTTTGATAAATCCTGCCTTGAGAACCCCTCAGGTTATCGTTTTCCACCATTCTGCTAGTGTAGAGAGAGTAGAAATTGGTTTCCTACTTCTCTGTTCCCCATAATTTGTTTTTTACCTTCTCTGGAGATGCCTCACTGGTTCATAAACCACAAAGCACTAGCAGTGTCACTAAGGTTGTTTTCATAGCTTCAGTTACATTGCATCTTCTGAAACTCAGTGGTTTATATCCTGTGTCCACGGAGTTTTGAAAGGCAGTGAACTATTTCATGGAGGCAGAGAAAAGTAAAGAAAAATAGGCTTATCATTTCTAGACTTAAATTTGCTCTACAGTCATCCTCACCTCTGGGGAATAGTTGCAGATCAGAAGAAGTCAAAATAAATGCATTTAGAGCTAAACGAGCTTCTATCAGAAGAAAAAAGCTTCCACCCACCGAGGATGCTTTCAGCTGACTAGATGATATGCACGCTTAAACATCCCAATCCATGCTAGTCCCCCAAGGTTCCCTTTTGAGTCAGACAACAGAGTCTGTGGGGACTCACATCCTCCAGAAGCAGATGTCTACAACACTGACTCCAAGAGGCACTTGTCTTTAAGTATGTGCTTCTCTTACAGACTGCAAAGGAGGCCCAGCAGGACCCTATAGATATCTAAAGTTATGTGAGACTAAACCTAAGACAAGTAACTAAGCAGAGGATGGCTCAGAAGGCTGCTCTTAGCTTCCACCCCCAGACCAGAGCTTGATCACTTACATCCCATGCTGAGTTAAACACAGCAGCCCGGGAGGGCTTCTTGCTTGGCCAGTGTCTTCATTATTCATTCATCATTCCTTCATCTCCGAAATACCATCTGCTCCCAGCATAAATAAACAAGCTTGTCTTACTGGAGCACTGAGGGAATGACAAATACATGCAAAGCCGAACTAGCATCCTGCCAATAAGACTTCTGTATCAATATCAATATTTTAAACAACCTTGGCTCTGCTATAGAACGTATGTCTTCTTCTTTTGTTTTCTCAAAATAAATGCAGTGTTCTTCCTTCTAATTTCACTTCTTGTGCCAAAAATATACTGTGTATTCAGATATAATTACTGCCAGGGCACAAACTAAAAAGAAGTGAAAAGCATCAAAAAATAAAAGTTTCATGTACACAGAAATGATTCTATACATCTTCAGGGGCCATTGGAAGGCTACGCTTAGGAGACTGATGGAGCAAAAAGAAGGCAAAGGAGGAGAATTTCCAAGATTTGCAGTTCCCACTGAAATTATACTTAAAACCACAGTGCTGCAAAGAGCCAGGCACAAAGGCAATGGCTCAAGGCTGTTGTTCTTCTTCACTTGCATGTCATAGCCAAATCCACGGTCGTGGGAAGAGGGTATTAGTTACTAATAGCTATTAATGATGAAGAGTCCAGCTGCAGGATTTAATGGATCATACACTGGGACAATATTTTTCAGCTCTGTCCTGCAGCAGGTGAGGAAGACAACTGACACACCAAGGGCAAGGGAGGCTGAACTGATGTACTGAGTGATTAGTTCTGCTGGCTGATCATTTTTCTCTTAGATCTTTCTCTCTGTTTTGGCAAAAGATCTCCCAGCTTGTGTCATTGACTGCATGCCTGTTTATTAGTGACATGCCAAAAGAACTTTTCAGGCTCTTTGATCAGCCCTTGAGGTGTAAGCAACCTTTGAAAGGCTCTGTTGCCCTTCCTTTTCTTTTCTGGGCAAACTTACATGTCCCCTGGGTTCAGGTCTAGACCAGTTACTGATCAATGAACAGCTCAGCACATGCTTACTTCTGTGTAGAGACAACCAGGATGAGGTCAGGAATTGGCTTCTGCAAAAGAAATCTGACAGCCAGGCGGGCAAATCCCCCCCCGTTCCCATCCTGTTGTGCACAGCCAGCTACCAAGTAGTCAGTGCTCTTGTGTTACGATAAACAGATCCTGGGTGCTTGTCTAGAGGAATAAATGTGAGGAATTACCATGCATCTAAATAAGTCACAGCCTATTCTTCATTCGAGGTGAAGCTCAAATGAAGCAACCTCCTGCTCAAAGAGCATTAAAGGGTTTAAAACACTTGACAACAATGATTTAATAATTTAATCAGCAGTATTGCAGATATCCCTGGTGATTTTGGTCCTCGCTGTAATGTGCACAAATATTAGAAGTGCCCATGTCCATCCTGTTCCTGACAGGTGAACATCCCACACCCTCTCTATTTTAGTAGAAGATTAGGGGAAAAAAGTGATATTCCCAGCGGGAGCAAAATAGGTCACCAGGCCTGAGCCCCATCAAAAAGCTGCCTTGAGCAGAGGTGAAATAGTGCTGGTAGCCAGGTCTCATATGGCACAGGGATTTCTGTCCCACACAGGAGCACCACTCCAACTTGCCTTTCTCCAAGGAAGCACAGGTTTTGTATCATCTTTCCTTTGTTTCAACAAGGTTTGTTCTGCCCTATAGTGGGAATTGGGCCTTCAGATGCTGAAGAGCTGAATTATTTTTGGAATGACTCCAGCTTGCAGGAGCAAAGCCTGAACTTGCAGCACTCCCACCCCAAAAGGCAGATTGCTTCTGCTCATTGTGGTGTCAATGTTGAGAAGAGAACAGCCACAGCTGCCTTGGGGCAAGCGGTCAATGCACTCTCTGTAGACAGATCTAAACACACTTCATACGAGGACCCCCCGGGTTACAACAGCTGAATTTGGGCCATGTGAGCAGCCAGGAGGGTCTCTGCACATGCTACCTCTTACAGGAGTGTGGAGCATCAGAAGCAGTGCAGACCATGCACGTGTTAGCAGGTGGTGCACTGCAGGGCTGATGCTGCCCTAGGCAGAGCAGGAGGTGGGCTGGGAAGAAATGAACCTGGGAAATTGCTGAGATTAGAAAATGAGATATGGTCTGAATGCTTCCATCCATGTGCATCTTGTACAGCCTGCTTTTTTGGTGCTTGTAATATTAATAAAACTTCATCCTAAAATGCAGTTTCTGCTGCATCTTCTGTATGAGAAGAATTAAGAGTCGTGAGCCAGAGCAAGGTGTGGAACAGGTAGATCTGAAGCAACTTGACTGATCTTGATGGCAGATAAAAGAAAGCAATGATTCTTTAGGAGTAGGCAGGTCTGTATGTGACCCACATAGCTGAGAGACGAAAGACATAAACAGAACTCCCGAGACTTGTGGGAAATATGAACCAAAGGAAAAAATTTCCATCTCCTGCAGTGCTCTTGTTTACGATTTCATCCAAGTAGAGTTTTGCTTATTTACCTACAGAAATCACAACATTCTCCTTTCCCTTATGCTTTCCTCCCTCCCATGAAGAATTAGGACATCATTGGACTAAATTCCGCCTGTCTCCAGCCCCTGTCTGAGGCTTGACCAGCACCTCTTCTGTCACTGCTCACGGAGGCTCTGCAGTACATCTCCATTCTGCTTGCTGGCCACAAAATCCAGGAAGGTCCATCCAGTCACAGGACACTGGAACAAAGACCGCTGTGTGGCTTCAGCTGTGATTGTTTACCAAATCTTAGGTAACAGCTGTGAGAGTTAAATTGTCTATGTCTGAATATGTCTATGATCAAAATGTATTACTGACGCACTAGATTGCAGTCATTGCAGAAAAATCACAGATACAAATCTGCCTTTCTATCCATCTGCATAATCCCTTGCACAACACACCTTCACCTTGTCTTCCTGTGGTGGGCAAGGCAGCCTCAGAGGAGCAAGGGCAAGGACCAGGTAGGAAACAAGGCAGAATTCCTTAATTTGCATTAGTCAGTTGATCAACAACATAACCATCAACTGGGTGGGTTTTCTCAGCAGTAGTCTGGCGACTGGCAACTTCTCTATCCTGTGCCAGAGAGAAGACTGCATGCAACAGCACTGCCTGTGCCAGTGAAAAAACAAGAACCAAAAAACCTCAAAATAAGCTGCAGTAAGGTTTGGACTGCAACAGCACTAAACTAAAGATTGGGTAGTTTTAGTATAGCACGATGTTCCTCTTCTGGCTTTAGACTGGCCAACAAACCTCCTACTGACAGAAAAGACTTTTGTTATTATTCCCATTACAAGCTTAATTCTCTGAACAGCCAGGTGTAACTGATTGAGATTGCCTTTCTCTTTCAGCCAGTCTCCAGGTTTTCCCTGGACCATCTCCAGGAAAATTCGTTCATGGTGATTTTTCTTACATCTCAGTTGCGCTTTACAAACAAGGACAACAAGTGGATTCTCCCTTTCTATGTGCCCGCAGAGAGAATACATTTGAGGCTATAGAGAATAGAGAGTAATAAAAATACCACAAGAGCAGAGATACTATTTGCTTTCAAGCAATGTTCACAATCCTATCCTGAACCAAAATAGGAGATGGATGAATTTAAGAGAACAGCTTCCAAAAGGGATAAGAAATGCAAGGCAGATAATCTGTAACCTCATCCTTAAACTTTGGAGATTTAATTATAGAATTGTATGGAGCTGTTGAGAAAAGGGATAATATGTTCTGGAGAGAGCGTGTGCATGAAACATTAAACCTTTGAAATTGCTGGTGTCTGTAAATCTAATTTCACTTCTGTTTTTAAAAAAATGTAGATATTAAGAGAAATATCAGATGCAAAGGAAAGGAGAAAGTTCCTTGATAGCACTAAAAGGAACTGAGAAATTTCTATTTGAAAAGCTTTCTCGCTACAGTTATTGACAGGATAAAAAAGGTAGTAAACTTGAAATATTTAATGAAATGTAGCACTAATACAGGTCTTTGCACACTTAATCCTTGACAGTATCATCTGCCCTTGATGTTAGTTCATCTTGTGGATGGGAAAAAACAGGATGTGATTAAAAAATTTCCACAAAGTTACAGCCACAGGGTTATATCACTATAACCCAACTACTCAGACTAACAGTCTGCCTGTAGCTTACCCCTTAAAGACACCTATTAGAGTTCCAACCCTTTTCATTCAAACTTTCATCTGTTTTCTTTTCTCCTATCTTTCTATAGAAAGATAATTTAACAAATATGAGTGTAGCTTCCATTTATATATGGCATCTGATGCAAGGGGGAGACAAAAATATCTCCAGACACACTTAATTCATGAAGAATTTGGGTAATTATGGAGGAAGATAGATGGAGACTTAGGGAAATCTGGGAAAAAAATCATAAGCAAATTCATGCTGTTCCCTGATATGAACCACATCATAAAAAAAAAAAAAAAACTTAGCAATAATTCTGGTTTGTTTCCATTATAGAAGCTGTTTCTGGAGGATATTGTGGAATAAAATTTTCTGCCCCAGAAGTATCACAATTTTGAATGCTTTCGGCCAGAAGAGTTCATAAACCAAAAGGACCAATAGGAAAAAATAACTAAATTCTTCTGAATTCCAGAGAAACAGAGAATACAAGAAACTTGCATCACACTTTGTACATGATCTTGTACCGGTTATAAACTACCATACAAAAATACAGTAAAAGATTCATCTTGGAAATCCAAATACTTGAAACTATTGAAATGTCTGAATAGACACTGGCTGAGACAATTCCCCAGATCTATTGTCTGAAAGAACAGAAACAATTTACTTGATTTTTTTTTCTACAAATGCAGCTTGAGATAAAGCTGAACATGCAAATTTTCAATCCAAAGGCTTATAAAGAAGAAACTGAAGAGACAAAAAAAAAAAAAAAAGATTTTAAAATGACTGCACTCTGCATAAACAAATCCATAAACATCTTTTGTCAGATGCCTCCATTAGTGGTAGTTGAGGTAGGAAAGTAGGAAAACTAGCTTCTGAATCTGTGCCAGGTCCAATGCAACCATGCAATGGTTCAGGTGAAAAGGAACTACACAAGTCACGGCTTGGCACCACGTTGCCTGTGGTGCTTGAGAAGATGTTGGATCAAGGTTGGGCATGACATCTGTCTAGTTTCTTGCTCCCCGGTAGATATCCTCAAAGAAATAGTTTGATAGGACTTTGAGCAAGAGTCCATTTAATTCCCCAGATATTGAAATCTGCTTCAGGCATCTTTTGTTCAGATTACTAAGATAAGACTCTGAACAGTCCACTTAGAAAAATTTTACTATCTTTGTATATCACAATAATACTCAACAGTCGACACTTGGGCTTGGGATCCTGCCATGGTAGGACTAAAAATAATGTGTCCATCCACGCTCTTAGTGAACCATCAGTTCTGTCTCCCTTTCTGGACTATTAACCCCTGCCTTTCTCTAATGCATTCATTTCTTTTTTTTTTTTTTTAACTTATTTTTATCCAATAATTTATTCAGATCATTTCAGCCAAATGCATCGGGATGGTTACTGTTTATCTTCTGAGTTTTAAGTTGTGAATAATAATATTTCCAAGCTTTTCTCATTAATCATAAAGCCATTAACATCTTTCCTTTTAATCAGAGACAGACAAGAGTTCTATGTGATCACATGGTCCCAATCACTACCATTTTAAGGAAAATGTTGATAGCTGGGAGATTTTTGAAAATAATGGTGATGAAAGCTGATGCTTTATAGATCTAAAAATTGTCACACTGGTAAAAGTAGAATAAAAACTTCTTACTCCCGGTAAAGTCTACATGTAACAACACACTGTATAAATGGTCTTCTTACATTGTTTTCACGTTACAAATCACCTTCAGTAAATTTATTTTTACCTGTGGATGCGTGATTGACTTTATATGATTTATAGAGAAACTGCTCACTGAAATGCAAAAAAAAAAGCACAAAAAGCATTTTATACAACAAAAGGAAGAATACAAATGTTAGCATAACTTCGTAGCATTTTTGCCATGAATGTGTTTGAAATTGGCCATACAGTGTACAAGACATACAATACAGCTAGACAGAGAAAATTCATGCCTCTGAGCTTCTTTGAAGAAGTCATTGTTTACTATGGAAATACTGATGGTTTAATTTAGAGAAACCTTGCTTTTTTCAGAATAAAGAGCCAGATTTTTCTTCCTTAGTTGATGCAGATAGTGCTCTAAGCGTGGGGTATGAGAATTAACTATCTCATTGCGGTTGGCTAACTCAATATGTATTGATTTGTGGTTCTATAACCTAAAAAAAAAAAAAAAAAAGAAAAGACAAATTATATTAAACTTTGAAATAATGTTAAATAAGGACGAGCTTTACCAAATTAGATAATAGAAATCATGTCCCAGTAGCACTCTTGCGGTAAAATAGTTAGAAGACATTGGTTTCTGGAAATCATAACTAATTGAGAATGATATTCCTTTGTCTAGTTTGATCTCAAGCCAGCCGGGCTGGCTCTCTGGTGTAGAAGTCATCACAGTGCTAATAATTCTGTCCAGTTCAGACAAGGCTCACTGGTGTTTGCACATGTCTTTAGTCATGATGTGTCCTTCTTCCTCCATTACGTTAGAGCTAACAACATACTGCACACATGGCACGTCATAAGAAATGCTTCAGCTGTGCTCCCCCACAGGGACAAGTGAACGGGATCCATTGAACAAAAGCTGGCATCAGTGAGATGGCCAGCTTTGGGTTCCTTTCATCACTGGTGGGAATATGCTCAGTATAAACAGTATGGTTCAGGAGATCATTCCTTTTACCCTAAAATAGATCACATGGACTGACTCTTATGGAAGTAACATACAAGAGATGATACATTTTAGTGGTAAATGCTAAAGTCTTCTCAAGGTCAATGTGACGAATTTAAGTGTTTGTCCCAACTTCTGTTCTGAATAAAAAAAACAATCTGGGATCACCACTCCTCATGTAGATCATAATATTTTTTTTTCTACTGTTTCAACTAGTGTCAGACTTGTTGCAATACCTCAACTCACCATACTCATCTAGGTAGGTCTATACAGAAAGCCTTGTGCAGTTTGACCTTGTACAAATCCATGCATTTTTTGGTTTCATCTTCAGGGTCAAGGGTTTTGCCCATCCCACAGTCCTGTGCCTAATCTATCACAGTTTACCATGCTCCTTTCTGGCATACAAATGTAGTTTTCTTTGCCATCACAGCTGTATTTTCTTCTGGTTTGGCATGTATTTGGATCTGGAAGCTCTGAAGGCCCCTAGTTTTGTTCAGCTGGAACCACCAAACTAAGCTTCACAAACCATATCCACTGATTTGGCTGAAAACTTCACTTAGTCAAAAAAAAATACTTGAACCAACAACAGAAAGAAGGGAATCCTTCAGCAAGGGGAGGCAGAGCACAGATGAACCAAGACTGTTCTTTTCAATAGAAGCCTGATGCTCAGCAAAAGGAAAAGAAAGTAGTTATCAATGTGTTTTGCAAAAAACACTCAGCATCAACTTGAAAAAAATGTATTTTTCATCCCTTTGCCTTAGAAAATATGTAATTTTTCTAAATGAGAAAGGCATAGATTAGTGGAAAATTATTTCCTCTGACAGTTGCACCCAACTAAAAGAGAAACAGATCTTGTCCTAAACACCTCTGAAGGTCAGGTGGAAGCAAACAGACTGGCTTTCATACACCACTTCCCTGTAAAAAGGAGCTCAAACTTCTGAGCTCCTCTGCTCCTACCCTCCTGCTAGGCACTAGATATACCACCACTCTGACAGGACTGTGTGTTTTTCTGATCATTTCACGTGTCAGCTCACACACTCCCATGGCAGACCTATACCTGTGGGGGACGGTTCTGTATTATAAAGCAGCAGTAGTACACACAAAACGCAAAGCAGTAGCACACGCAAAATAAACAGGCAGATGAAATCTGAAGATGAACCAAATGTAGTACTTAGAATAAGGACAATCAGGGTAGACTACCTATTCTTGCATTAACAAGTGGTAGCACCTGGTCACTTCTTGCCAAAGTGCTTTCAATTTCTTGTTTGTCCAAAGAGAACAGTGGCATTTATGATTTTTGAAAAATCGGTGGAAGTCTCCAGATGCAAAGGACTCATAAGCGCAAATTGGACCTATCCAGGGTAATTGCTGTGCTCAGCTGCTGTACAACAACACGTGATAACCCAACAGATGCAGAAGTGGCTGAAATTTTTTCTAGCCAATTGTATATTCATGCTAGGCAAATCTGTGAATTCAGGTCAAATTTGGCAAAAAGGAAAAAAAAAATCCCACAAATCTTTCATTTACACACACTCTGAATGACCTATTCTGATTTCTTCCTAAGTCACACCACAGAATTTTTCCCACCACCTTGCACTGACCAAAGACATGTAAGATGCCAGAGCAGGACTGTGGCTGCTGCTTCTCTGCTTTAAATGCTTGAAAATGCCTGAGCCCCATTCCACAGAAGAACAACTTGCTTTCCTACTATCTCATCATCAAAGTAACCTTCTTGAGCCTTACTTCTGGTAAAACATAATAATCAGGGGTATAATGACCGACATCATTGGAAGCACCCAGCACGTCCTCCCTGTCACTTGTTTCAAACAATACCATTCTTTATTGTGGTTCCTTCCCAGCAATCAAACTATGGGGAAAAAAACAAAACAAAACAAAACAAAAAAAATCCACAATCCTGAAATTACCAGGAGAATTCCTGAAGCATAGGGTTAATAAAGCACAAATATAAGCTACATGGATGAGAAACCAATCAGTTTTTTTGAATGACTTTTCACAAATGGAGTTGTTGGATCAAAACTAACTCCATTTCTCTAAAAGGTGCTGATTAGAAATTCTTCTGAAAACAAAATAGAATATCTCCTTTAGAGACAGACATGAGATTTTTTTGTACTACTAAAACCATTAAGAAAAAAAAAAGACATTGATTTTCAGAAGTCTGATAAGATCTGCCCTTCTCATTCTTGCGCTAACCACCACAAATGGGCAGTGTGGCTGCAAAGGTCAGGGTGCCTATCTATTGCTAAAAAGTGATGTAATGTGATCTATCATCTGCCCTCTTCTCTATACTTCACTGAACTGCATAAGGAGAAAGGGCTATATTTGTTGCTCTGGAGCATGTCTACAAACTGAGAGATTTCACCCTATATATACTCCAAGGACTCAAAAAATAAGAGAGGAGGAGAGGAGAGGACAGGAGAGGAGAGGAGAGGAGAGGGAAGAGGAGGGGAGAGGATATTATTTTATGGTGTGCCCATCTGACTTAGAAACCTTATACAACAAAACATACATTTGAAATTCCTTAATAACATAAGTTCACAGAACATAGATTCACAGAACTTCACCTTTTAGGCAAAAGAGCCGGAATCACTGGAAGGCAGGAGCTTAAATGTTTAAGGGGCTGAGGCTTAGATACTTGGCAAATTCTCCCTGCAAGTTCCAGGAAAAATTATTTGGCATGTACTTTTACTAGACCTTGTTGTCAATGGGCTGTAAGAACATACTCTACATTATGCACATATTGAAGTGATGCTTTAAACAGTGAGGCATTTATGGACTTGCATAAATGAGCTTACATCATATCTTCATCTCATGAAATTCTACTTTTCAGCAGAACAATATTTGCTGCTTTTGTCTGTTGTAAACTAAACTCTGCATAGAGTTCATGTAATAGCACTATTAAAAACACCAAGAAAAGATTCAAGCAATTCAAGTAATTTATTGCATTTGCAGTACACAATCTCAAGTGTAACATTATTAGATCAGTAATTCGCTGGATTCTGCAGAGATCGGTTCTCAGGTTTCACAGTGATGAGCAATAGTATAGAATCCAATAAAGCCATTCACACCCTGGAGGGACTTAAGTAATACAGAATTTGTGCTGGAATGCCATCCATGGCTTCACATCGCTCCTTCTTTGACTTTGCTAGATCCCACTCTGAACCTACTGAGAGCTCTGGGTGGGCAAAGAACAAAACAAGCAATGAAATCTGTTATATATTACCTGTTGGCACTCTTTAAAGATGACTTATGTTTCTCTTGCCAGACACTTTCTAATTACTTTTCAGCTGCTTGAAGGGGAGGCTCTGTTCTGCTTGTTGACACCTTGTTTCTAGGCTGCACTTTTGCTTTTCAGAGTGATATTTATCACTCTGTGATTATCATTAAAAAATAATCACTTTCAAGCACTTGTAGTTATTAATTCTTTGATCTTCTTCCACATTTGTTGCACCTGCAGTACAATGCTAGGTGTTGTATTCATTATTGTGTTGTTGTCTGCCTTAACCATATTTTGCACTGCTGCATGAATTATTTTTGACAATTGAACAAAGGCAAGATGCTAAGCCAAGGAAGCAATCTGCAGAAAGCACTATTAAACAAGAGCAGGAATGTCTGTGTCCTATCCTAGCAAAGTGGATGGTGAATGCTTGTAATCATCTGTCTGTGGATATCATTACACTGATGAAGCCAGCTGCACTGCGAGACATGGACTATAGGCTGCTTTGTCTGCTTATCAACCAGCTGGAACCCATTATATTATTTCTGCCTCAGGTTCTGGACAAGAAAGATGAAGTAAGTCAAAATGCAGCAGACCTTTCTGCAAAAAATGAGCAGAGGATAATTCTGCTAGTTAGCAGTTGTGCCCCAGTGCGCTCTCCTGACTGCAGAGTGAAAAGCTAGCAAGGAGTTTGACACTTGGGCATGACACTGCAGTGACCTATCTGGCATGCTCCTGTTTGTGGCTCAAGGTTAATAGTGGCTTGCTTGGGCAATTTCTGCACTTTGCTCCATTTCACAAAGTAATTATGGTCAAGGGAGTGTGTGTTTCTGTGTTTCTGTCTGTGTTTGTCTCACCTCATCAGTACTTCAGTAGTGAAAGTGGTCCTGAAGAAACTTCTTTGTCCTCCCTTGCCAGTGCAAAGAGACCCAGAGCACCACAGAGTAGTTGAGGTTGGAAGGAACCTCAAGCAATCATCTAGTCCAACCCTTTGGGTCAAAGCAGGCTGATTATAGAAGGTTGTTCTAGCTGGGTTTTGAATATCTCCAGTGGTGGAGGCCTGAGAAAACCCAATGGAAACCTATTTCAGAGTTTGGTCATCCTCATAGTAAGTTTTCTTAACTTCTTTTCTTAAGTTGAAATGTAATTTATTGCATTTCAGTTTGTGCCTGCTGCCTGTTGCATTGGACAACAATGAAAGTCAGGCTCCATCTTCTATCCTTCTATTCCAACAAGTATTTATACACATGGATAACATTCTTCCTGAGCCTTCTCTTCTCAAAACTAAGCAATCTGAGCTATCTTAACCTCTCCTCATAAAACAGATGCTCCAATCTCTTCACCACTTTGTGACCCTTTACTGGACTTACTCAGTAGGTTCCTGTCTTTCTGTATTTGGGACCCGGCATTGGACACAGCACTTCAGATGTGTCTAACCTGTGCTGAGTAGAGGGGAAGAATTACCTCCCTGACCTGCTGGCAATGATCCTCCCAGATCCAGCCCAGGATGTCATTTGTCATCTTTGCCACAAGGGCACATTGCTTGTGGTCAACTTGTCAGTCAGTACCTCGGGGTCTTCTCTGCTGAGCTGCTTTCCAGCAAGCCAGCCTGCTCTGGTGCAGGAGGTTATTCCTCCCCAGATGTACAACTTGTTATCTCCCTTTGTTGAACTTCATGACTTTCCTCTCCACTCATTTCTCCATCCTGCCAAGGCCCCTCTTAATGGCAACACAACCATCTGGTTGGTCAATCACTCAATATAAGTTTTATATTGTCTGCAAACTTGTTGAGAGTGCACCCTGTGCACTCACCATCTGGGGCAGTAATGAAGATGTGAAACAGTACTGAAGCAAGTATCAATCCCCGGGGCCCACATCTGATGACTGATCTCCAGATGGACTTTGTGCTGCTCATCACAACCTTCTGAAACTGGCAATTCAGCTAGTTTTTGGTTTACCTTGCTTATCTAGTTCATCCTTCATTGATATGTAGATGTTATCAGAAACAGCATTGAAAGGTCACAGTAAAATCTGGAGAAAAAAACACCCCACTATTCTCCCATGATGCTACCCACTGTATTCCCTTCACTGTCATCCCAAGCTGGTGGCTTCTTCCATGTTAATCTAGGTAGGGTGAATTGCCCCCGAGTTAATTTTCTTTGTCTGTGACTATAAAAGGAACTTCTAAATGACCTGCTGAAATTTAAGGTGGTGAAATTAGGTGAAGTGAGTCCCACCCTCAAAATTTGTGTTCCAATTGTTATTTTCTGTAATTTGCACAAATGCATAACAACTGACCTTTCCCAATTGCCTCACACCAAGGCCTCTTTAATCCCTGGCTCCTCATACCAGACAAGCAGGTAACTAGTGCTTCAGACCTGCCTCTTATTCCCAACAGGTACAATAACTGTATGAAACTCTAGACACTCTGAGACTGATGGGCACTTTGCCATTTTCTGCAGCGGAGTCAGGATTCAGTGCCCTCCTTCTGCTTGGAAGCCTATGCTAGGGGAACGGAGAGGAGTGATGGGTGACTCGCAGCTGTATCTCACCCAGGTTTAGTGTGCTCTCAATTTTTCTTGAAGGGAAAGGCACACAAATTTCTTTCCTTGCTAATAAAATGTGAAGAAAACTTCCTCTGAAGAGAAATGCTTACCTATTTTGAATGCTGTTTATATCCACTCATACCTGATCCTCAGTAACAGAACTACCCATGGCTTATGTTTTAGCCTCGGGTCTCTGATGTATCTCTCAATTGGCTTCATTTCTAGAACAGTAATCTTAAAACCCCACTTGCTCACAGGGCTTGTAATACCATTCAGAAACCTCCATCATGCCAGAAAAGTTATCCTTTCTACTTCAGTGAACACAAAACTGTACTGTCTTTTAAGGTTGCTTAACTTTCAGCTGTTAAAATTGAAGTAGTCACTTACCAAGTGCACTTATGGACATCACAGAGCTAATAAAAAGGTTATCTGTCTTCGTTTATTTATCTTATGGGTCTGAAAGATGGCCTGAGTCCTCAGGCTCACTCAGCACAGGGCCTGGCATGGGAATGGGCAAGAGTGAGAGCATCAGTCACGCTGAAAAAATGTCAATTTTGTCAAGAAGCCTGGAAATAACAGAGCAAGAAGAGCCTGATCCTACTGACAAAGAGAGGAATCCTCACTCTGTCACATCTATCACACCTGTGCCTAGCCCATGCCATTCATGTGCTGACCTACCGCACAAGGACAGCTAATGTTCAGAAATAATGAAGTTTAAGGCCTCATTATTGACTCCTACACACAGTTCAGGTAGTTTTTGATGAATGATTGCATTTTGCCATTTATAGTATTAAAAAATAGTTACAGTGCTCAGACAGCCATGTGATATGAAGCCAACATGCAATACTCTCAAAGCGGAAACTATTGAATAAGATAGATATATATTTATTGTAGGGGAGGTGTTTTCTCTCTCTTGTTTGAAAAGCCAAAAAGCAGGAGCTGGCAGAAGACTTGCTGTTGCTTGAGGTGGAGGATGTTAACCAGGGATACGACACTTTTCTCTGTGGAATAAATGTTAAATAACGGATTTGAATTGCTGTTTTTTAAGTTGTTGGTTTTTTTTCTTTTGTTTTGCTTTTATGCCATGCAAAGTAATGCAAGGTTTCTCTTCTTCCCAGTCATCATTAAAAAACATCTTTTTTACTGATGAAATCCAATTGACTATTTTTCCAATGGGTCACCACTTTACCCTCAGGAACATAATAATATAGATAGATAGAGAGATAGATAGATAGGTAGATATTAACTGCTTCATGCTCTGAGAGAAGTCAAGATGGCTCCTGAAGTCACCGAACCGTTATTATGACAAAACTAGACAGCCACTAAACAGCTATAAACTAATTAAATAATCAGTGAGATAAATCATCTTCTAATTTACTCCCTGTGTAAGCTGGCTGAAGTTTTAGACCTGTGAAAAATGTAAGCTATGGCAGAACTCTTCAAAATGATGTTCATGTGATTTTTAGAAGTCTTAAATCAAGACTGCCTGCTAAAATGTGAATAGTTGCTGTACGTTCTGGTCATCATTGGCTCCAATAGAAATACCATTTGTGCTCTTCCTCTTAAGGAGACATTTGGAAGGATCAAAACATAAGTCGTAGCCAGTCATAAGTGGGTTCTCCAGTCTTCCGGATATTCTGATCTTTCACACATAGTTTTAATTCAAATCAGAAGACTTTCCAAAAAGGCTTTCCAAACAGAGCAACAAAAATGTATGGGTTTGATTCTGCAGAAGCATTTCATTTCAACATTGTCAAAATGTTTTTGCAGTGTTGCAGAAGTAATGTAATAATATCTCATCATATATGATGCCTTTGTAATGTAGTTAAGAATACATATATTGGCAGAATGTGACAGAAATCTAGGCAAAGTGAATCTGGATGATACAGTCAGAGCAAATCATTTTGTCTTATCAATACAAAATGCGAAAAATATCATTTTGATATTTCCCTGTCAGATTTCGTGAATACGGACGTATTCTTCAAGCATTTCTATTTAAATAAATGTGTATTTTTAATGGAAACCTGATGATTCCTTTTTTTATAAGCCCTGCTAATGACTCTCTCTGATCTTGTGGATCAGACATAATGAAGGCACTCTTTGATTTAATTGTGCCCCAGCTGCAAGAGATGAGGCAAGGAGTATGAATTAAACCCAATATTCTTTTCATTGGAAAAGATCCAGCAGCATGTGAGGAGCCCAAGAGCAATATGTTCTCTGGGACTCTTTTGCTGAGAAAACAGATTGCTGGGTGCTGAAAAAAAACCCTCCAGTTCCTACCTGGCTGTAGTTGAAGCATTTCAAGAACTGGATAATTACCTAAAGTGGCCAGCTATTGCGTTTTTCTATTTCCCATCGGTATAAAAAGTAAGCACATATTCTTTGCCTGGCAGAACAGTAATCAATATGTAATGGAGAAGTAATTTGTCTGATGACATCAACTGGATGCCAGTCCTTCAGCACCTCTATTAATAAATGTCATGTATGCATGCCAGGAGACTTGAGATGACATTGAGTTTGGAAGTCCTAGTATCGATTATGTTATATTTCCAAAATAATATCTCTGTCAATCTATATCATCAATTTCTTCAAGAGATTCTGGATCAGATTTGCCTCTCCCTTCTGTAGTTCAGAGTAATTCCGCTGACTTAGTCCAGGTTGAAATTAATTCATCTTAAGGCAAGAATTCAGTTCCCTGTGTAAGTATCAGATGCAAGTTTAATGCATTGCAAATTTCTAGTAGGGCCCTCAGGGTGAAAGAAACTCTGCTAAGGTCTCTTTTCCATTCAACCTCTTTCTGATGAAGCCAAGTGATTCAGGCTGCAGATATGTGTAGGATCAATGTTCTCCAGTGCAGAGTATCTCAGTGATACTCTGCACTTTCTTAAAGTAGTTAATTCAATATTTAAATACAATATAGAGTCTAATCTTCAGACTAGATTCTATTTTCTGCATGTTCATTTTCAGAGAGCAAAGGATTCCCAGAGTTCTGGAAAGGGGAGCTTTAGCACAGGGGACTGACAGCCTTAACGGCAGAGGACACACTTCCTCACCTGTGATCATCTCCTACCATCTCCCTCCTCTTTCCTCCACTCCTCACCTGAAATCTTGGAAAAATTGCAGAGATGACCTAGCCAAAATGACTCTGGCTTTCAGGAATACCTATGTGATACTGCAGCCTCCAAAAGCTCTTCAAAGATGTCTATACATAGGTGTAAAGGAAGTCCTTTATAAAGGACTAAACCCCTTCCCATGGCTCCAGTAGGTGCAAGATCAGACGCAGACTCACGATATGGAGATGTGAGTGTGTGTGACAGAACAGCATCCATAACACGCTGCTACACTCCAAAAATTTGATGTAATGCAAAGTGTAGTGAGCAGATGTAGCGTGACATGCTCCCAGCATACTCCCAGAGTCTCAAAGGAGCTCTGTTTCTATTCATTTTCGCCTAAAAACAACTAACTAATACAAATTAAGAGAAACAAGAGATAAATGTTAAATCTGTCTTTAAGAAGCACAGTCTAATACAGCCACCATAGTGCCAGATTCCTGCAAGTATTTACTCTAGTAGACCTGAGTTCAAAAGAAGCTGCATATAAGAAGTCAAATATACTTTTTATGTATGTGTGAAAATATCCCATTCTTTTTTTGAGGCTACTTATATTTTTGCATCATTATATATAGCCCATGCACTACATATTAATAACAGAAACTATATCTCTCAGACAACATGCAACATGTAAAGCAACCTCAGTGTTAAGCTGGCAAGCAGCTAAGCTTTCAGTCTAGTACAGTTTTACTGCAGTCAATAAAAATGGCAATCATTGGGTGCTTCTGAAAACCAGGCTGCTTTTATTTCGAGGTTATCTCTGGAGAGCTGGATCCATTGGCTAAAATTCTATAGGTAAAGTCCCTTGAGAAATGGAAAGACGCAAATTCTGGAATCTCCCTAGTTTCCTGACCCAAGACTCCAAGTGGCATTGATACATCCTTTTTTTCCTATAACTGGTAATTTGAATGAAGAATTGAACTTCTGTGGGAGTGAAATGCAGTTTCATATGAGTAAAACCCCTTGCAAATTCCTCTCTAATTCCTGAGTGCTTT
Organism: Crypturellus tataupa; assembly: GCA_034781795.1. Lineage (NCBI taxonomy): Eukaryota > Metazoa > Chordata > Aves > Tinamiformes > Tinamidae > Crypturellus > Crypturellus tataupa. Next base: position 1,562,669 of record JAWLRI010000516.1, read on the forward strand.
TGTTTGTTTCTACTGAAAAATGGGAGGGCTTTCAAAATAGTGAAATTTTGTTTCCTTATTTCACAATCTATTCCTATTTTTGAAATAGTATTTCATTTATACAACTTTCAAAATGAAGTTTTCAGTTTTCATTTTGAAGTCACATTTTCCATTCAAAAGCTCATCTAAATTTAAAAAGCAGAGGAAAAGCAGAGGACACACCTGAAGGGAACAAAACATTTCAAAACAAGTGTCATCATTACTCTGTAAATAGATTCCCACAAAAGCAGACTGTGTTACAACCAGAATGGGGGCTGGAGAAACAGGTCTGCCGTGCTATGCAGCCTTTGGATGTGTCTCTGAAATGATGCCCAAAAGCCATAAAGCAAAGATTATCTTGGTTGTGTCTGGTGTTTCATTGGGGATCGTTGCCTTCACTCATAAAGGTCTGGCTGGTTATGGATGGAGTGGAGTGTCATTGCTTGTTGTCTACCTTTGGGAAACCAGTTTACTTAAATAAAAATAAACCTGATATCCAAGCTGATCAAGTTATACCCAAACAAATTAACCACTGCTTTTCCAACAGGAAGTCCTAAGGGAAGCTGTTCTTTTGCAGGAGGAATTTAGATGCACAGGTTTTCAATGTGAAGACACAGGAGCTATAAGGCCCTAGATTAAGGGTCATTTCATTTCTAAGATGATGAGTACAGCATTGTAAAGTGTCAAAGATATGTAAAACTCTTTCCATTCCCACAAATGTAAAAAGTGTCTCTAAAAATTCCCTTCTATTTCTTTTCTTTTTTTTTTTTTTTTTTTTTGCCCTAAAACTTTTACAGACAGTTCAGGTGTTTTGTTGAAGTCAAATGAAGTAATGCATTAATGTTTATAAAATTTTGCCAAGAGCATTGAAGACAGCTCAGCTGTGACTTCATCTTTAAGGTTTACAAAAGACATTTAATGCTTGTGTAATTTTCTGTGCGCTACTACTACAGGATCTTCTGTGACTCACTATATGCTAACTCAGGTGAAATTGCTTCTTGCTATTACAAGCAAACAAACAAAAAAAAAGGAAAGAAAACCATAAACTCACAAAAAAAGTAACCATGCTTTGTTGTTATAAAGCATTTCTACCAAAAGAGAAGGAAATGCATTTTTTTTCTTTGCTAACTAGGTTTATATACAAGGCCTAAAAGCTAGAAAAATGGTGCATTTGTGACAGATACTAATCACATTCAGCAAAAGAATATCCTGGCACATCAAGACTGGCACATCAAGCAAATAGTTGTCTTGCTGTTCCTTGAAGCTCAAATAGAGAAACATGCAATGATTTTCCAAGAAAATGCCAAAAAGGATTGAACAATTTGCAAATTATTTGGAAGCAATGAGCAGGACTTTCTTTTTCATCGTCTTGAAAGGCTACAGATTATAACACACTGGCAGTGAAATATGATAGTTCTGAAAACAAAGCAGTCAAAGGATAGGAAAGGATAGGAATACACCTACTTATGGCATGGCCATGGAGTCTTTTGCTTTCAAAATTACTTCAGATGATGCTCACTACATCCATATATTACTTCTGAACACCCCAAAGCCATTTTTGGAAAGTTCCTCTTATCATCACATCATGCCTAAAAGGAAAAAAGTATCACTAAAAATGGAAGTGCTTTGAAAAGACAGTTTATGACAGTCTTTGATGAACTATAGGCATCTAAGTAATTCATGCATTTAATTGCAACAAATAGGAGAAGAGGCAGAAAAGTCTAGCAATTTAGAGTGATTTCTCTTTTAACTCAGTTTTTGAAAACAAATTATGCAATGACAGGTCCTACAAGAGCAGAAATGACAAATGAGGAACTGAAGATGTTTTGGTTTTGTTTAGCTTCATAGATTAGGACATTTGAGATGTGAGAGGCAAAATAATATTATCAGTATATTGGATGACAAGCTCTTCACTTCTATTGCTGAATGTAACTGAGGGGAGTTTGATGCTGTCATGATCACAGGAGATGGAATAAATGAAAAGGCACACAGTCCTGTGGCCAGTCAGATCTCAGCATATGTTGGTTTGGTCCTTGCTCTCACATGTTATCTTGGGATGAGTTACTTGGGATAAAATTTTCTTTGGTCTTCAAAGTTTTAAGTCAGTGGAGCAAGACACCAAGATTCCTTACACATCATCAGAAGTTAGAGAATGTAAGTACTTAGACGTATAAAACTTGTTGAAACATAACATTTAGTCTCTTTGCTTCTTTTGTCACCTATAACACTGTCATCTTTACATATCATTTCTGTATATTCTATGAGACCTTCTCATGAAGACATATTGTAACATGGGATGAACAAAATAAAGTAATAGTCCAATCTGCACAAACTGTTATTATCTGTGATCACTTGAGTCTCATTTCCCATATTACCTTGTGTGTGCCTGTGCTAAAGAAAGTAGAAGCCTTAGCTCAGATTTGGCTATTACCGGAGAACTGAAACGATCTCTTCTCTCTCCACCCTCTTCCACAACTCTCCTGTGTGGAACCTCTGATGTCTCATGAACATCAGACTGCAGGCTTTAACTTGGATGAGGCAATTGCAGGCTTCAACTTGGTACGTATTTCCACAAACCCTTCTGGAATTTCATGGTTCTTGATACCTTGTCACATCTCATAAATTTGCATGAAGTTGGACAATGTTTCAAAAAATATTACAAATACAAACAATTATAAATGACCTTGGAAAATAATCTAAATAAAAATCATTGTCAGAGACATCCAAAATTGGAAGGAAACAACTGCACTAAGTGATCTGCTGTAATCTGATGAAATGATAAAACTGTAAAACAGTGGAGGCTGATGTTGACTTTATGGGAGTCTGATAAACAAAAATTTGCTGTCTGTGACTAGGAGAAAAGGCTTTAAAGAAAATCAGACTCTTAATTCTTATTCCATTTGGAGAGGACTAATGATAAGCAAAAGTGATGTTTGTTTTGTCAACCTTCACCGCAGTACTTGGGGATTTTCCTGGAAAGTCATGAGGGTACAAAACGAGACTATAAGATGTGAAGCATGAAATCCTATTTTGAGCTGCATATAGATTATCATCAACTCCAATATCTCTAAACATTTGATATTAAAAAAATATCAAAACAAAACCCAGACTCCCAAAGCTCTCAAAGTGTTGAAAAAAGCCCACCAAAGTCTTTCAGGATTAGTGATTGAGCCACAGATGCCCAGCAGCATCGCAGAAACAAATTGATTTCCTGGGTCAACAGAAAATCTTGATCAAGGAAACAGATCTTACACGGCACTGCCCTGAATGGCAACACTTATGCAGAAGAAGTATCTGATCTTGCTATTGAAGAAGGCAGTGACAAAACTTCAAAGCAAGCAGGACTTCACAGAATGTAGAGCTGGAACCTATGTTATGCAGGGCATAAAATTAATTTTTAATAAGCTAAGAATCAATCACTCCCTCCTATTTAAGTTGTCACCAGTGACACACCCACTGCAATAATGATTCTGTTGTTCCCCAGCAGTAATGATTCTTAGAGGAAGAAAAAATTCAATGTGTGCTTTAATGACCAATAATGTATGAGTCCCTTATGCTATAGAGAAATATCTGTATTCTTATTAGAACTACATAAATATCAAGTATTCTGTCTATAACCTATAATAAATCTAATATTTTCTGTCACCGGAGCTATTTCTGCAGGGTCATGCAGCATTATCTTAAATGGGGGAAACATGTTTTTTACATGTTTAAAACAAAAGAAATAACAAGCCACTGTGAGAAGATTCTAATCCTAGAAGGTGTCAGGTTGCAGTCCAGTGGTCAAACTGAGAGCTGGAGTTAAAACCAGGTTAATGGATGGTCACATCTTACCCTTTACCCGCTTGCAGTTCATCCTGGCCAGCTGCCCTCTTTACCAGTCGCAGCATGCTGCTGGCCACTAACGAAAGTGAAGACTAACAGTCTTCCATGAAAACTCCACACATTCGTAAAAAGAAGAATTCATAGATAATTTTACTTCCAGGACCTGGAGCCACTCCTACTAACATCCATTGCAAGAATTCCACTGACTCATTGTTAAAATAAAGGACAAATAAGAGCTCGAACTTACAATGTCCATCACTCTTGATGCTATTATTGTCATTTTGGGCCTGGAAGTTGTCTGTACATGAAGAGACAGTCACTGGAGAGAGCTCAGAGAACTGAGGGCTGTGTCACCTGATGCTTCTGTCCGTTGGTTTTGCTGCAGTGGTTTCCTGCATGTGATCTATAGTAAGTGGAGCTGGCCAGCAATTTTCAATTAACTTTGTTTCCTCGATGACACAGTGAAGAAAAGGAGGAAGGAAGAGGCTGGCAGAGCCAGCCATTGAAGTAGGAGTATTCTTTCTGCTAGGAAATATAAGCATAATTTATATTTTCTCCATTGAATCAATATTTTTCAATACTAGCAATGCCAAACAGTGCATTTATTTTCATATATCTGCAAAAAAAGTTCTTTTCCTATTTCTGAATCAATTTTTGCACCACTTCTTATTCTTTAAAACACATGTTGGTTCCATTTTTAGAAGCAAATAAATGTTGAGGCACAGACATTTCCCTTAGGATGCAAATTCCTTTCTCTACACAGTTCTGGTTTAATTCTTCTGTCTTTTTTTCCCTCTACTATTTCATATATAAAAGAAAACATGGACTCAGGCAAGTAAAGTTTTGTTCTTGCCATTGAGACCCATCAAAAGAACAACAGAAGAACCAAACAGAAGAAACCTAATAAGATATTTTCTATATCTCAAATTCCCCCAATCTTGGAGAGAAAATCATAGACATCAGGGAACCACAACGTTCAGACATCTGAAAAGAGACTTGAAATTCACCTTGATTCCAGGCCAAGAAAGATGTCTGTGCTTTCCTTGCAGATGCAAAAGCTCATGTCATGGTGTGGAGTATAGAAAATATTGGTTGATAGTGAGCCAAAACCAACAGTTTTTAAAGTCCTTTTTCAACTGAAAGTTCTATTTACTATATTTGGCAGGATTTTATAATGACGGCAGTTATTATTTATTGTTTTTACAGCACCTAAAGGTGTGGAGAGTACTATCAAAGGACTAAGGACAGGATGAATTCAGGGAAGTGATACATTTAACTAAAATGGCCATTTGAACTGCAGATAGACGTTGATGTTTACGTTAAATGCTGTCAAGCCATTTTTCAGCCTATCTTATTTTTGTGATAAAATTTCTCCACTCTCAAATTCAATAGAACATTATTTATTCTTTTATTTCTGATGCTTTAGAGTAGCAAATCTATCTTAGGAAATAATGATAGCGGATGGAACAGAAGAGAAACAATTTTAAAATGAGGCCTATTAGAAATTAAATATTAAACCATCTCCCAGCCTTTTGGAAAAGTGTTTTTCAAGGACTTGGGAAGCATTTAACAGAATCCTTCCAGATTTTTTTTCAAACATTTATTTTGGTTCTGAATTCAGATATAAACATGTCCTGTGGTAAGAAGAAATTTTGTTTCTTGGGAAACTTTATCAGTCAAGGGTATTAGTGTGGGTAATAACTGCAGCAGGATGGATTGGCGTACAGCAGTGCAACAAACCGCGCACTCTAAACATGCTCCAGCATCTCCTGCATGGACCATGGCAGGAGGGGTGACTCCCCACTGGGATTCCTAAATTCCTGTTTCAGTCACTGGGTAATAGCAGATCATAATGAACTTGACATTTAAGGGAATGCAGCTTCTCACGGGTACATGAGTCCGAGGTGAAAGAGCTACGTGCTTTACTCAATGCCCCTGTCCCTTGGGGCTCCTGGACTGCTGAAATCTGCTCCCTGGGTTTTATTTAGACAGTTTTACACACTTTTATGGAGTCACAACACTTTATTACAGAAACATTCCACACAAAAGCTGATTCTAATAGCTCCCTCTCTGGTAGGAAAATTATTTTTTACCCGTTTTATGGTTCTTTAAATAAACATTGTCTTATACTTTTCCATGCCATGTATCTCTTAGCTGTTAATTACACTGAACTTCTTTTGACCTTGCTCCAGGAAGAGTGGAAATGAACGAGTTGCTTAACCAGATGTGACCTGCTCCACACAGCAGCACTAATAACTTCTCAGTCAGTGCTACCCTTCCTGTTGCTTTCCCGTGATGTAGCACAGGAATAAGAAGCAGCATATCCCATGTTTAATAGCAAATATAGCTTCCATGACCTGCTGCTGTAGAGGGAATGCACTGAGCCTTTTCAGTTTCAAAATTTAGGATCAAATTCAAGGATAAGAAGAGATTATGGTGGAGTTAAGCCAGCCTAAGCAGGTAATGGTAGAACTGTGAGCCTTTAAGGAGCTGGGAGTGAAAGTCTGCAGGACAAAGGTGGGAAGAGAATGTCTTTGTACCACATTACTGTGAGACATCCCTTATCTGAACAAGGTTTTAAGTCAGTTCTTAAAATCCGAGACTTTCTGGCCCTTAGTTATCAGTATCTTCATACTGGTAAGTATCACTGAGTATCTTCATACTGAGTTCTACAGAAGGGATATATTTCCTGGCTATAAGTATTTCTTTTTAAGAGGATAAAAGTTACACACTCCCATCAGTTGCTGTCAGAAATAACAAAATATTTAGAATATTTAAGTCAAATGCTAAGACATTAATATATAAATGTTCCTGATACTACAATACAGTGTTAATTTCCTTGGGTGCAAACTGAGAGAAGCAGCTCCACTTCAAAGCTGGAACACGGATTCAGAGATGCCTGTTCTTCCAGAAGTAACTCTGGCACCCATGGACCAAGATATATGGATATATCCTAAAACGGAACTCTCAGATCTCCTTATTTAATAAAATTTAGGGGAGCTGAGTCTGGAGACAGACTTTTCTCTGCCAGCTTCGGTTCGATATGAACCTCATGTTCAGAGTCCAGAGGATGGATGGCTCCTAGCTCCTAGTAATGAGGGAAATACCCTATTCCTTAGAAAATCGGCTGAAGAAAGACTGTGGTCATCTCCAGAGAGTAAGGAGAGCAAAAAAAAATGTGCAATAAGGGACACTAAGAAGCATATGAGCAAATGAATCTTACCGAAAGGAGAGTTAGAGCAAGAAAATGGCAATGATTGAAGTTGTATTTTCTTTCCAGCTGCATTAGCAATTCAGGCCTTGAATTTCTTCCTGATATCCTCCTACCCCATGGTCTAGGTAGCTTACAATAAACGTATGTATCCAACAGAGAAGCCACGAGCTCAGTTGTTTAGCATTAGTATAGCCCTCAGGGTTAACAAGTTGGGAGATGTGAGGTTGCTGTCATAGTCTTTACATGATAATGCTCCAATGTGTTCAGGTGATGCTGGCAGGAGGCAGGGGTTATGGGTTGCCATCACTTCTCACAGGTTGCTCTACTTAAATATAGATGTGTAAATATACAATTAACAACTCAGTTTCAACCACCTGGCTTTGAACACTTTTAATTGACATGAATTTTAAGGAAGTGTAGAGCACATGTGCACAACAGCAACAGTATTACTAACCCAACACCTGCTGTTTACAACTCTATTCCTGATACACCATGCAGGAATCAAAGAAAAGGGATCTGCACAGGTAATTAGGGATTATGCAATATCTAGGCACAGCTAGAATGACTTGGATCTGAAAGATAAAGAATGATTTGCTGAGGTCCTAAAAGGATGGATAAACACATAAAGTAAATAATGTGCGTGTGGTGGGTGTATTCATTGCCACTGGGTTCCCTGAGCAAGATCCCAAGATAAAATAGCTTAAGTGTTTTGACATGTCATGTCCAGAAGCTTCTCTCCCCTTGGACTGCACACCCAACAGTTGTTTACCTTTTCTGTTATGTAAGGCAGCTCTTGATGGCCATCCTTCCTTTTTTTTCTTTTTCCTTCCCTGAGTAAAATGTACTCAGGCTCCCTTTGTGCAGCCAAGCAATGTGTAGCTTGCTGCTAATTTGCCAGATCCCTCCTCCTCCTCCCTTGACAACCCAGGAATACAGCAGTGAAGTGCCTTAATGGTAGCATCAAATAGTCTTCTGACATGCATTTTTAATTTCTAAAATGGTCCTTGTTAGAGTGTCAGGGTTCTGAGAACAAGTGTAAAACACCGCTAAAAAGGATGAAAATGTCTTCTCTAAAAATAGACGATGTTCCAATTCATGCTGCATCACAACAACCAATTACTGACATTTCCTGGGTACAAATATGGTTTAATCACTGCAATATCCAAAGACCTGCTAACCATTAAGGATCTGGGGCCTTGTAGCACCCTAGAAATGTATTAGTGCAAAATATAAGGACTTGAATCATTGATAGTTGAAGAGAATATACATGAAGAATGCAGAGTCTTAGCACCCACGCTGAAATCACGTAACGTCTCAAGAGGACTATGACTTGCTGGCACAGTAGAGGCACAGATTACGGACTTCATCAACCAGATTGGAGCAGAAGGGACCCAGTTTAGTTGTCAAAGTTGACTCCTGTTAGATTTCTCCCAGCCACCAAGGGACAAGCTATGCTTCTTTTGCTGTCCCTAGGCTTTGTTGAACAGCTGGGCTTTATCTCACCACTGACAATTTGGAAACGGTTAATTAAAGGCTACATTTGAGTATCTTCCACTCTAGCTGTGCTCCTGAAGTAGCTTGGAAAGACTAGTTGCAGACTTTCCCTTCTTTCCTTTCCCACTAACGAATATCAGGTCACTATTTCCAGCTTTGTCTCCTCCTCTGAATGTTAACTGGAAAAGACAGTGATTTATTTGAAGAGAAATTGAACTTATGATGTATCTAAGCCATTCCAAGGCTGAGCTTTAACCTGGGCATTTTGATATTCATTTGCCGCTGTTTCCATTGCCCCTTCACCATGTGCTGGGGTGTGTCATGATCTCTTATCTCTTGCAGACATCCTTGTCCGGTAGAAGGCAACAGATCTGGTGAACTGATTCTGAAGTGAGCCTTGGGTTTCCACTGGCAGCTTTCAAAAAAAAGTAGGCTAGTAGCCCAGATCATGACAGCAAGACTCTTATCTCTGATAGTGTTAAAATTATCAGCAGGACTCTTATTTCACATATTTTCAAAGGATCTGTATGAGTTACATAAAGCTGAGGCTAATCTCATTTGCTTGAAGCACATTCATTAGCGATGCAGTGGCTGATCAGAGCTGTATCGCAATGCTCCTGTGGTTCCATTACGGTTCTTGGTGAAGTGTTGATCAATAACTACTGAGCTCTGAGGGCTGCCAAACACAGAGAGGAAAAAATAATTATATATAATTCCTTAAAGATTGTAATTAGACAAAAACAAAATTATTACATTAATAAGCCAAAAGTATTTAATATTAATGGAGTCTCAACAATTTTTGCCTGAGGATGGGGGATGGCCTACATTAATCTCTGAGTGTATAAAAGCAGGTTACAGCTCATAAAAGAAGGAAAGTCGTCAGCAGCTGGCAGCAGGAGCAGCTTAGCAGCCTTTCTTCTTGTTAGCACTGAAGTGTGGGAAGTTTTGTCTCCATTTGCACTGAGCTCAGTGTTCAGAAGCTCTTGGTGCTCAGCAGCTAAAACAGGGTCATATTTTCAGAAGACACTAATGGGAAGCTGCCAATGAAAGGCTTTTGAATGTCTAGAGGCTTCTTGTAGCCAGAGGGACACCACCCCCTCCACATTTTGAATACATATCTCCAAAAGAAAAATCTTCAGGACCTATTCTGTCTTATCACCCTTCATCATATCTACTTTGAGTTTTCCATATTCCCCTTGCTATCTAGCTACAAAGATGGAAAGAAAGAGAGAACCTGGGAATTATCCCTGTGATCCTTGGATCAAGAATTCATGATCTAAGTCCCAAACCTCATTTGAAGGCTTTGCTAATTAATTTGATGCCTACGTAGGAACAGACCAGATGTTCTGTGATTCTGCGATTTGTGCCCTTAAAGAACATATTTCAATCTAGAGATGCTGAAAAAAGGCATCACATAAAAGCAGAGGCAGAGCAGCTAGATCTGACATCTGGCTTATGACTTGTGAGTACTTAAAACTTCTTACATTCAATGTTTATGTTATGACAGTAGGTAAGTCAAATAGTTATCAAGCTGGACATGGTGATAGGTAGCAAAGGGCCCAGCTACAGAAATGTGTTTTGAGAAAACATAATGGAGTGCAGATGTAGCATGGATAGAAGAGAAAGAAGAAAATCTGCTCCACTTTCTGACTACCCCATGTGTTTTATGGCTGGCATATGCACTTTACACGGAACAGTTCAAAAATCCTCCCATTCCCTAAGGAAATTATGGTGAATGCACAGGCTCAGTAAGGAGTTCCTAGGAGAAACCTGATCTATTCCAGCTATTTGCCTTTTGATATCTCCTTCTGCCAGGGTTTGGACAGCACAAGTTCTTTCATTACCCCTGCCATCTCCTATTCCTGTGGGTAAAAGAAATAGTAGCTAAGTTGTGCTGAAATAGGGAGACCAAGTCATCATCTTCCAGACAGTGCAGGAGTCACTGGCTGGAAGGAGGCCAAACTGCTGCAGGAGGCCATCCCCAGAAGCACTGCAACAGGACCAGCTTAGTCAAATATGAGGAGAAGGCAGGAAGAAGATCCATTCTCATCCAATACCAAGAGAAATGAGGTAGAAGCACTGTCCTGGGAGTAAAGCACCTGTTTTGAAATCCCCTTGATGCTGGTAAAAATTGGGCGTGTAAGTTAGATTTGGGTGTCTAACTTAGACCCTTCCCTAAAGACATCATGTTTTAATTATCAACTTTCTGAAATTAATGCTTTAGATAGAGACCAGCATTTTCTAATGACCTGGGAGATCAGCCCAAAGTGTTTCACTGGACAGGTATTTCAAAAGCCTGAAGTGCCAGCCATGGAGCTGGGATGCCTGTGAGGCTTTTGAAGTCGGACATCCGGAGACCAAGGCAATGCAGCCACCAAAGGCTTCTGACAAGGTGGGTAACACCAGCCACACAACAGACCCATGGACACTACAAGGCAAAGAGCAATGGTTCTGCTTCTGAAATTTCAGCCAACAAGGAAGGAAAAAATGACGCTACCTGTGGCCTTTAAAGAAGAGTAACTATAAATTCTTAAAAGGGAGGGCACTATTACGTAATGGAGAGTACTACTGCAGACTGAGAAGACTCCGATTTTCAGAAACAAATTTTTATTAAAACTCTGATATAGAAATACAAGCCCCTTCCACAGATTAACGAGTTTCTGTGCACAAGTTGCTCTACAGTAAATGCCTTGTATTCTTGCTTTGAAGTCCCCAGTGGATATGAATGTGCATATCCTTCTTTCACAGAGTACACTAGCCCAAAATACCTCATATACACGGTCAGGTCTGCTAAGAATAGGTAATGCTTACGGAGAAACTGACACAGAACAACTTATTACTCCCTAGTAATGTATTCATTTGTCAAAACCTTTCCACTGCTAAACATTCTGAATGAGAGACAAAGCAACTTAATGTGCTTATCTACAAGGAAACTTACCTACAAGAAAGAAAGGAAACTGAAAATACAATTACACAGATGGAGTTACTGGATAGGAGATTCATCACAGAACAAAGGATGTGGGAAACTGAAGTATTCAGTAAAAGAACATCTAATCCTAAGTTTCTAAAACATTTGAAGTAGTAAGTTGTCCTATGGCTTTTCCATCAAGATATTGAAATATAGTATATAGCCAGAGGAGGAACAAACATCAGAGTATTTTCTCTGAGATTGGAGAAATTACTGGTCTGACACCATTGCTAGAACCCGCATCCAGATGCGTTTGGGCACTCAGGTCAGCAGTCATGTAGAGAAAGGATGAATTACAGGTGAGATTTCTATCATTTACAGGTTGCCATGATAGAGTAGCTCTAGAAGTTAGCTAATTGGTTTAATAATTTTGAGAGACTACTTCTGAGAAAATGGGACTGCATGTGCTGGAAGAGGATTTGGATTCATCCAGAGTCACTGACACATCTGTCTGGGATGTGGCTGTTCACAATGAGGTGGGCCAGAGCCCCTTAAACCAGAGTGGGAGCCCTGTCATGCCTGGCAGAATAAAAAGTTTTTCAGCCCTTTCTTCCATCTTACAGCCCAGCCATGTTCAGAAAGAAAAAATGAGAAAGAATCACAGGAAGGTAAAGAAATGCATTTGGAGTCACACAGAAGATCTAAACAGAAAAATAGATTGAGATGAGCCACTTTTGTTTGTGAAAACATAACCTGGCTTTCCAGTTTAAATTATCTGGAAGAAGCCATGGTGAATATATAGATATTTTTATTGACTAAATACGTGGTTATTTTTTCCCGACTAATCTTCGCAGGAATTAGCAAGCAACTCTATTGTGTGTATGAGCAATTACTTTTAACACTTCTCTATTGAGATCCTTACAAACCTACAAACCTCTCCCTATCTAAAACAAGCATATAAAAAGAAAAAAAAAAGTATCTCTTTCAAGCAGATGAAATCTTCCTTTCTATTTAGTCACAGATCAGGAACAGAGCTGAAAACAACCACAGTTATTTATTGCACTGAGTATAATTATATCTGCAAGGAGCTTGTTCTCCATGTGCCTAATGGACCATGCTCTGACACTTCTCCAGGCTCTTTGTGATTGCCACCCGGGCAGGAGATGTTGAAACAACAGGCAATAAACAGTTGCACCAATTCATCCGGGTTCAAGCAAACTTCCTTTTCTTGGCTGCCCATGACTAACTGCACAAGGACAACTCCAATCTCTTATTCGTGGTCCTTTATCAAGCTCTCTGAGCTGCCCTTCAAAAAGCCAAGGGCACTTTTGTACCTGTCCAGCATCGTCACTCTCTACAGCCTCCTGCTCACACTCAGTGACTCATTAGGAAATGCCAGTGTCTGACAGCGCCTGTTCGCTGGAGCTGGATGGGAGTGGGAAGTCAGGATCCTACATGGATGCAGAGGTTAGATTCCCTGTCTGGGACCTGTCTCATGTGAAGATCATTATCCTTCATCTCTTCACAGCCTCTTACCATTTCCTGAAGTTTGCTGGACAGGTGAGACTTCAGTGTGCAGGGAGATGTGGACATTTTAACAAAATGAGAAGTGCTACCTCTGTCAGCAAAATCTTCCAGTGATGGACTGCGGTCACACGTGTGTCCCCGTTCCCTCAGATCTGCCTCCTGCTTTGACACTATTGATCATGATTTTTTTTTTATGGTATTTTTGGTTCCTTGTGAGTCTGAAGAGATTTGCTCCCTCCTTACTTTCGGAAAGCTCCCAGGGTTGCATGAAGAGTGTCTACCTGTTCAGGATGTGAAGGGAGAAGGAAACATTTTTCAAGAAAACAGGTTTTGAGTCCCTGTTCTGCTTCTCTGCCCTGCTCATCCCTCAGTTGCTGTTTTTATTTTCAGTCATACCCCTTTCAACAAACATGAGCTGATTCCCAATGCCACACATTTAAAAACCTTCTGATACCCCTTTTGCCTGCAGTCACCTCAGCCGCCCCAGTCCTGTTGCCTTACAGTGGTGGTAGTGATTCAGTGCAAGAAGAAGAGCCTCTTCTTAGTTTTGGACCCTCATATACTGGAAAATCGAGGAAACATTTTAGAAGATAGCGGGCACTCTATTAAGTGTCACTGTGTGCCAACCAGTGTCTTTACTGGAGGGAGCTAGGAGATAAAATTGAATGAATGAAGCTTTTGATCAACCTCACCATAACCAATAATTAAATCAAGGCTTGGGACACATTTCGTAGTCAACTTAGGGGTCTCTGAAATTTAGGTTTCTGCCTCCCTCCTCACAGAGGTATTCAAGCTGCCCCCAAACCACTGCATTTATTGCTATTGCCACCAGACACAGTTTATATTAATGGCCTGGCCTTCAGCAGTCCTACCTTAATTACAAAACCTGAAGCTGCAAACCTGAAAACACGGTTAGATAATTTGATATTACTATCAAAAGTGCTTGTCCCATTCCAGCCCCAGACACGGGCTGCATGTTCCCATGGCACTGCTCCAGCTCCAGCTGGATCATCACCATTTATTCGGCTCCATAGGCATCTCGTGATGCTGAGATCTGCTGGCTCTTTCTTCTGCATCAGGAGGGCATGTCTGTGAGAGTGCCAGACAGCTGGGGTGGAAAGCAGGGCAGGTTGTCTTAAATCAGTTATTAAACTGCACCCTTTATTTCATAGTTTATAATCCAATAAAAGAGAGAGACCACTGAAGTCTTTTTTTTCATGAATAGGCTGTTTTACTGGAATATATATTTCTGACAAGCGTATTACTGTCAAAAATCCAAAGAGACATTTATTTTGTGTGTTTTTTTTTTTTTAATTTCTGTGAGAAAACAAATAATCTTCCAGATGAACATCAAAACCAAATCACTCAGAAAATTCTGTAGAGACTTCATTTTGCTCAATTTCAACAGTGCAATAAAAAAAAAACCTTGTTCCCAGAAAAACAAACAACACATATTAAGCCTTTTATCATCATGTCTAATGTTTTACTAACTGTGAAATCACATTTTCCAGGATGAGTTGTCTCAATATACTTCTGAAATATCATGTTAGTGCTCAGTGGACACTTGAAAGAAGAATTCAGTCACAGTTGTAGACAGCAGGCAGAAGTCACCGTCTGGAGCACAGAGCAAGGCATGTGGCTCTGCTCAGCAGTACAGGGAGGCTGCAGTCAAACAGCTGCAGATCCTCCAGCTTTTTGGGGGGACATCCTATTTTTCTAGCACACTGTTATTTCCATATTCTGTAAAATATATATACAATATGCAAACTTTATTACTAATAATAGGGTCTAGATCTTCTGTACATCTTTTTTTCAGTAGACCACAAATGATTTTTCAAAAAAAAGGGTAATCATTAATATCTCTGAATCTGAGGAGACTAAGACCTGGGGAAATGAGGAGACATCTTCATGGGTGCCAAACAGACCAGTGTCAAGACCAGAAACCAGATCTCCACTCCAAATGCTTCCTCTACTCTTCCTTCATCCTCCTAAGATTTTCATGAAGGATCTTTGCCCACTTAAAAGATGGTTGTTAGAGGACACATCATATCTTTATTATCATATAAAATACCATAGCCAGTACCAGTAACCATGGGAAGAGAGTGGGAGAGCAGAAGTGGACACAAACAATGAGAGCGTGAGAGAAAGGGGAGTTTAGGGGTGGAACGAAGGGAAGAAAGCCCTAACTGCACCAGCCCTCACTTGCATGTGTTAGGTGCATAGTGTTGGTTCCTGTGCCATTTCTTGACACAAAATTAACCCAAGGATCAATTCTGGAGTTTCAACACAGTCTCTATTCTTTCAGCATTTCCATTAATCTCATTTTTTCAAGACCAAAGGGCTCTGCAAGTGCACGGGGCCAGGCTAAGTATGGCTAACAGTTCTGGATGTGAATCCAACCGTTTCCATCATTATGAAGGAAAATAAGTTGGGAATAAGTTGGAAATTTATGCTAAATTCTGTATGGTTAGAAAGGATATCTTAATAGCTGGAAACTGTAACTGTCTTTTAATCATTTATATTCCTAGGACTTAGGCTTTGGTTTGGCTCCATCATGACAGAAGGATACAAGTCAGTATTAGTATTCCTATTAGATATTAATATTAATGTGATAGGCAAAACCAACTAAACATTGATTTAATGCTCAGATGTGTTAGGTCATTTGCCCAGAGAATTTACAGTTTACAAGAAAACTGAAGTCTAATATTAATTCCTTGTTTTGCAATCCTTTTTTCTTCCTGAAACAGACAAATCATTTCTCCTTATAATTGCACAAATCTAAAGGAATTTATTCTCTTACTCCTTTCTTCTCCAGGAATGCTTCTTTGAGGTGTGAGGAAATAGTCATGAACTTTCTCAATTTGTTCAATTGTTTCCACTGAAACAGCTGAAGCACTACAACATTTTAGACAGGTTGCATTTTAGAAATGTTGCAGTGCTTCAGTTTGTGGCTTCTATAATGAAAACAGAAGCAACATGAGAATGAACCACAAAAGTCTGAAACAACCTTTCCTGCTGTTGAGATGAACAGCTGAGGCTGCAAAGCCATCCTCCAGATGATTCTGTGGCTATCTGAGAGGTGGAGTGATATGATCTAGGAGCCCGGCAACTGCCCAAGGTAATGCACATTTTGTTACCTCTTTGCTGGATTCTAATAGCAAGGGTAGTGCCTCCTGCTTTGTCTTTCTTAAGAAAATAACAACAGAAAAAATCCCAGATCATTGTATCTGACCTAACAGGCAGATTCTGTCTTCTTAGCTCTCAAATTGCAGTATAAAAGTATGCCACAACATGATGCAAGATGCAGGTGCTGGGCTTAACTGTAATTTCATGTCATGGGAACATGTGATAAATCCCATCTACTAAACCAGCAGGTGTTCTATAACAACAAATTATGATGGGAACTGAGGCTCTGTCTTGTGGTCTTGGCAAGCTGCGATCTGGGAGTTTACAAAGTGACTTTCAAAACACGACCTCAATATATTTTACTAATAACTACCAGACTGTAAACTAGGAACAAAACACTTTCTAGACATTTTACAATCAGGTCAGGGTGCATGGAAATGGATCGTCTGGGGAGTGTATGAATCTTTAGCATTGGATATCTTCAAGAGCAAGTTTGACAGAAATAACAGAGATAAAGTTGGTCCTGCCTTGGGCAGTGGATGTACTGTTTGACCTTTTGAGGGCCTTTCCAACACTATGATGCTATGACTTTGAAAAATCAAATGACTTCTCTCAGTGATTCCTCCTGGGAGCTTAGGACAGACCTTACCACTCAATTTCCTTGCAGTAAATTGTAAGTCATATATCTTCCTTTCATTCTGCAGCTATACTAAAACTGCTGCAAACAACGTACACAATCCTTTACACGTCACTACTGCTGAGAAACCTTATTTACCAACCTAATGCCATTCCTAATAACATTTCACTTCCTCTTTGTTCACTTCACTAATGTCACATTTCATAAGCAAGTCACAACAGTTTTACCCTAATTTTTTAGTAGAGAAGGAACAGTTTTGCTGTGAGAAGCATTTAGTGGTGGCATCACCAAGGAAATAATCAAACAGAACCAAGAAGATGATTAGAGGGGAGACACAGACTTCTAGCTTCAACTATTCTTAAAATTTTCTTACTTGATCCTTCTAACACACTTTGTTCTGGCCTTGGCAAATGTAGTCCAGTCCAGTAATAGTTCACACATGCTCTCGAGAAGCTTTTTCCTACAACTTTTTCTCTCTCACTTCTGTTTTTGAATTTTTCAGTCACTTTCTCTTCTATATCCTATCAAATATAAATCTCTTTGCTTCCTTTATCCAGCTTCTTCAGTTTCCAGTAAGATGACTTAGTCGTCATCTGCTCTTCACATTTCTCCCTCCCCACTGACCCATTGCTTTTTATTGTCCATGTCTTTTATTTCCCAACAAGTACCTTCATATCTCACCGCAGAAGCCAGTGAGGTCCCTTCCGCATGCCCATATGAACACAGAGATGCCTTTCTTCCAGGAACTGCAGGGAACATGAGGCCATTTGCATAGTCTGAACCGTTTGTAAATGTTGAGTGTCTCAGCATGGTCAAGGTGACAAGAGTAGAACAAATCTAACTTGTGCAGTATCTTCCTGTGTTGTGATTTTCACGCAAACGATGATCAGGATAACTTTTTCACACAACAGGCACAGAAGTGCTTGAATCACAGAGTACCATCTAATAGAAAGCACCACTTCAAATACAGCAGTGAATCAGAAACCTCAGTAGACAGTAAAACTATCTCAAACATTACAACAATTTACACAGAAAAATCAATTGGTGGATGTGGGGTGGAAGGAGATGAATCTTTGGAGAGAAGGTAACTTTATTTACCCACAGAAAGTTACTGAGACATATAAAAAGGATCAAATTCTGCTATCCTTAAAACACGTCAATATTGCAACTAGCAGAATCTCTATATTTACAGGAGTGAAAGAGAATTACATTTCCTACTGCATACAAGTGTGTGTGAGTTGCAGTGTAGTAGAATACTCACTGAAAAACAAGGAGCAGAAATAGGAAGTACAAAAGAATATGTTTGAAAGAAGAATGAAGACCTGGTTCAAAATATCACAATTTTGTGTCAGTTAAGATGGGCAAACAGAAAAAGCAGATTGTACTAGGTAGGCTACGGTATAGTAGCTGAAATGTTGGAATAGTGTGTGTGCTATGTGATGGACTGTCTAAAACTGCATATGCCAAGACATTTAGATTTCAGATTCAACCAAATTCAACCTTGCCAGTACTATAATAAAGTCCCCTAAATGCTGTGCAGTTACAGTTGGGCTGAATATGGTGCTTTGGTTATTTTTATCATTCCTTCTGACTTGCAACTCCTGTTTCCAATGAATGTGTAACAAGCACAAACCAAATCTGTGGAGCATAAAAACCTAAAACTTTCCAAATTTCAGATTAATCAAAAACTAGCTGAAAGTGTCTTGAGTATAGTTGACAGTAATAAGTAGTGTAATTATAAAAATGTATAAAATGTTTGTTATTACAATGCAAATACAGTTGCATCGTACAGATTACCGTAACAGTAGGAGAGTAGGAGACTGAAATCCATGTATCTGTAAAATCTCCTTGACATTTAGAAGTGGTAATTTATGTTATTAAGGTCACTACTTTTCTGGTTGTGAAACAATTCTTCTAATGGAGGTGCTCATATTAAAAACTCAAGAGTAAGGCATCACCTTCAGTACTCAAAGGGAAATCAAGCATTTTGCTCCTCTCCTGGTTCACCCAGAGATATGTCACTCTTTAATTAGTTGATTCTACATCGTGGTTAAAATCTTTATGGTAATGTCAAAGGCAGAAATTCCATTTATTTTTTGCTGAATTCCTACAGTGAAGAAGGAGCAGTAGAGCATTTGTTTCATGTGCTTGTTCACAGCATGTTATGTTACATTCCACTCCTACTTCCCCTATAATCTATTGACTTTTTGTTATTACTGTGTGTATATATATATATATATTATATATACATATATTTAATTATAGATATAACAGTTGCTGCATATATCATCTGGGGCACCTTCTTTTTAACTTGTTTAAAAGTATGTGGTTTGCATCCTGTCTACAAAGCCAACCTACAGAGAAAATCTCTGCTACTCTCTTCAAAGAGGCATGTTGTAAAAATATCTTCATGCCAAGCCATCTCCATCCTAAGGCAGCCTTGGTGCACCACCAGAAAAGGAGTGACTGGAGAGAAACTGAGGTGCAGCAGTCAATGCACTTTTGCTGCTCTAATTTTTGTGATGATCTAACTTCGCCCAGGATAATCCACCCACCCACAGCAGAGAGCCCTGAGTCACCTTTCTACATCTCCATACTCCTGCCAACCTTTCCCAGCACATGCAGATCAGGCTCTCTGCACTGTATTTTTCTGGCAATGAAATGTCAGATACGTGGCTTTAGACAGTGCCAAAAGGTTGCAACTTCAATGACACCAAACAGGTATCTCATTCAGAGAGCCTGAAGCTCCTCTCCAAAGCATGATGCTATTGCCTTCAGCAAGGTTGTAAGTCTGTCCTGTCTACAGATCCTTCTTTCCTCTTCAATTTTCAATTCCCTACTAATAAAACTCTAAAACTCTTTTTTTTTTTTTTTTTTTGAAATGCACCTTCCACAGAGAACCCTAAACAACCACCAATAAAACCACCCTACATTACAAAAAAACACAAATAGAAGAAGATAAAATTAAATCATGTAATCCCTGGATAGAGCCTAATCTTTATTTTTAGTTCAATTTCCAAAGTGATCTTGAATGTGTTATTTTTACTCCAGTGGTCTAGATTTTCTTTAGCATTATATTGATCGAGCAGTATTTGATGAAAGGCATTAGAGGGTTGTGGGTATCCCTTACATCTTTGTCATTGATTTCTCTTTCACTAACAAATCTGGAACATTCACCTTCATTTTTATTTCCAGAAAACCATAAAAAGCAACATATTAACTATTCCTCTCTTCTGAAATAAAAAGTTATTTCTCTGATGTAGATAAAATATTTGCAATACAGTTTTTGACAGTACAAATTAAGGCACAAATATATTGGCCTTCCATGGACAGCAATAGTTCTGTGTATATCTTTGAGTAGTTACTTAAGGGATTGATTCCCTACTATTGAGGTTTGCTCTTGAATGTTCTGGATTAGACATTCACTCAGTGCTGAATATATTCATTTTCTATAGATTTACAGCCAATCCTCCTACAAAGGCCAGGCTACTCTCTTTAGAAAGATCAATATACCCAAAATGAGGAAAGGTAAGTCTTTCTCAAAGGAAATTATTTTTGACAAGGAGCAATATTTCCTAAAGTTGGACTTCTAAATATATATTTAAGTAATAAGTATTCCAGTATTGAGACATCTCTAGCTCTGTTGCTGAGTATAGATTCTACAACCAAATTATTATTATTTGATAAAATACGCTACAAAGTGCTTCATGGTACTAGTGCTAATCCCATTAGCCCAAGTATGACAGCATGTGGAGCACTGGAAAAAATATTCAATCTATCCAGCATTTGAAAGTCTGAAAGCATAAGGAAACATCCAACAGAGAGATAACATCCAATGGAAACTAATATTTTTAGGCCAGCAATAAGCTGAGCCAAAAATCTTACCTTGAGCAGGCTGTTATTGAAACACCTTGTAGGGATGGATGCTGGAAAACATAGATACATAAGTAAGATCATCACCATCTTTGCACTGGCCTCTGCAGAAAAGCTGCTAGGATTGACCAAGCAGCGAGTATCAAGGACTCTTGGCTTTCCAGGGATGGATTTTACTTTCCCACTGACACAGGGCTAGTGCCAGCCTTGGGCCAGGCTGCTGCTGCTATGGGAGGAGGAAAGAGAGAAAGCTCAAAATTACAATGGGGAGGAGAGCTCCAGGAGGCCCCAGTGCTCATGGTGGCCTTTTGGGTTTGGGCGTGTTTGGACGTTTGGGAAAAGAGGACAGCCCTTTTTTCTTGAGCAGTGACAGCTACTGCCATGCATAATCCCACCATTTATTCAGAAGCCATTTAGGGGCTGGTGCATAGAAGTACACGGCAAGGTTATGGCCATTTTCCTGCCCCGATGCTATACCGCAGAAGGCTTTGCCCTTGTCAAGGACATCAGAAGATGTCTCCACAGCTAATGCATGTATCAGCCGAGGAAAGTGCCTTTAGCCCATCAAACCAAAATGGTGGCGGTGCCAGAAGTAAGGAGGATCCAGAGCTAAATGGTGGAAAACTATCCCACTGTGAACATTCCCGGCATTAGTGTATGACACTGGTTTTCTCTCATGACAGCTGCTTATTTTTACTGTAGTTAAGAGGTAGCCTCTTTCTTAAGATTGCTTATTCTGAATGGCAAAACAATGCAGGATTTTGTTTTGTTTTATTTTGTTTTTCAGCAGAGGAGAAGAAAACAAAATATAGAGAGTTGTGAAGTGAGGAAGAAAATAATAGAAAACATGCATTGTGTCAAGTAATTAAAGAGCCTGAATTCATACTGAGTATAAAAGGGGAATTCAAGCAGGAAAAATTAAACCCAGAATACTAAACAAAGGTCTTGATTCTAATTTCAGATAGGTGGTCACTTACCACTGAGCAACATATGCAAAAATAAACCAGCTTTCACGTGTTTGGCCTGCAAGCACTGCAAGCTTTATAGTGATGTGATATGTGTTGTAGCTAGGCCAAGAAAGTGAGCCTAGAAAAGACTTCAGGCGATGGGTTAAGACGTTGTCCTTTTAACACAAATGAGCTCAGTTCAAATCTTATAGCAAACAAGTGAAAATTAATTAACTTAGTCTTTGTCGGACAAGCTCACCATTTAATTTAATGTTCAGGATTGTAATTACCAACCGCTGCTCTGGAGAAACTCAGTGGAGGAGCTGACAGGTTTGTGTGATATATTTTCCATTTATTTAGCCAGCCTATCTGGGCACACTGCAATCTGTCTGTAATGGACTTCTTTGCCCACACAGCTGTCCTCCACAGCAGAGAATCATTGAGATCCAGCCCACTGACAGAGCAGGGCATTGCAGGGCTGAATGTCACTGTTCTGCAGGGCCCACACCTCCAGGTGACACTTAGAGCAAGGAAAGTTGGGGTCCCACCACTCACTCACTGTGCCCAGGTGGAGAACAATTCCTCAGCATTTGCTTGTACCACG
The DNA here is from genome assembly GCA_034781795.1 of Crypturellus tataupa. Taxonomy (NCBI): domain Eukaryota; kingdom Metazoa; phylum Chordata; class Aves; order Tinamiformes; family Tinamidae; genus Crypturellus; species Crypturellus tataupa. The sequence goes on from JAWLRI010000516.1 coordinate 1,584,842, forward strand.
TCTGGGTCATGATGCACCATCGTGGTGCTGGTGCCTGGGCCTCGCTGTCTTCTGGAGTCTTGCCAGCTGGCGCACTCATTGAGGAGAAAACCTTAAGCATTGAGCTCTTGCGAGCAGAGAGTCTTGCGCTCTTATCCCTTCTCCCAGGGCTCCAAAACCCAATGGCGGGTGTCCTGGATCAAGACTGCTGTGCCCACATAACACGTCTGCTACTGTGGCTCTCCCATAACCGGCCAGAAAGGGTCAGAAGAGATCTCTCTCTTCTTGTCTGCATCCTCACATCACAGAGCAACATTAACAATTAATTATGAAATCAGAAGGCAATCATAACGACTGTGTTAATGAGTCAAATTACCAGTCTTCACTGAATTGTGGTCTTCTCTAGCTTTTGCATACCTGACTCTGTAATCCTAACGGAAACACAGCTTTTTTGGGTGTAACAAGAGTGTATACTGCTATTTTCGTGTCACCTATGGCTTGCATGGCCACAAAGGACCACTGTGATTATTTAGTCCGAGTCCAACAATCTACTATAATACAAGCCAAAGAACTTTCTTCAATAATTCCCATATGCATGTCCTAACTTTTAACTAGGACACTTATTTCTGAAAAACATCTCACTGACATTTTAAACTTTCGCAGCTCTCCAAGGAACTAATGTGGTATTTGGAGCCTGGATTTCCCAGACTCTGCTGAGGACGACCTATTAGGCCCACAAGGTATTTTCCATGCACAGGAGCTCTGCCAGATGTGGAGCTGGCTTAGCATGACATTAGACAAGGTGTTGCAGAATGCGGACAGCTTGCTGACTAGCTTGAAAATTTGATGCTCATCTTGCCACGCAGGGAGAAGCAATATGCTCAGCTTGTTAAAAAAGGGAACTGCAACATAAACAATGCAGAAAAAGCTTCCTGAAAAGCTCATTTTAAGATGATTCAGAAAGCAAACACCAAAATGTTCAAGCACAGCTCTGGCATCCTAAGTTTCTGTATTTAGAATATGGTCTCTGTTTACACCCTTTTCTGCCACTGCTGTGTGTGTATGTAAACATATATGGATTGCTGTAGAGAGGTGCAATTGCCTGCATGGTTTGTCTCTAGCTAAAATTGCATGCACTCAGCTTCCTCTTAACACCATGTTATATGAACTATAATGTCAAGTAGGGCTGTGTCCAAACATGCTGTCCACTCATGGTCTCATGCACTGCTTGTGACCTGATATACAAAAGCAGCTTGGAGATCTAGGAACCTAAGCCTCACTTTCAAATGGTGACATCTGAGAACGCAGAAAACAGAGATCCTGAGTTGCCTGAGGCAGACTGGGTGATGTTTTTTCAGCTTTTAAAACAACACAATAGCAAACACATCCCCACTTTCTCTGTATTTACAGCAAACAGACTCTGCTATCCTCTTTTTTTTTTTTTTTCACCCCCATCTTTCCTCCAGAGGCTAGTGCCAGAGAAAGCTGTTCATGATTTGTTTTGCATATAGCAAAACAAAATCTCAGATTGCTAGCCCAATTTCACAAAAGCTAGTCAAGGATGTGGGATTTAATTTTTCCCTTGCACAAAGTGTATTTATAATTAAAATCAATGAAGCCAATGCATCTTTTTGAAGTGCTGCATCTAGAGTATTAGTACATACTGTGTTTACTAAGTGTCAGTAGGCGTTATAAGGCACATCAAGACAAAGTATTCTAAACACCCAGGTAACAGGTAGAGGACATTTATTAAAGAATCTCAGGGATTTAGAAGTCCTACCACGAATAAGTAACATGTTCCTAAACCCCTTAAGTCAGTTTATAAATCTCCCTTTTCTCTCTCTATGATCTTAATAAAGTTTGTTTTTCATACTTTTTTTAAAAATCTTTTCTGCTCAGAGTAGTGCCATAAATAAATATTTAGTGTGTCAGTGTGTTGTTAAATTATTCATGCTTTAAACTCATAAGTAGGAAAGACAATCTTCTTGACTTTACATGCTCTCTTGAAGAAATGTGTTATTCATTGGTGATTTTATTTTCATATGCATCTTATTTGTCCGTCAGTGCAAAGCAGAGCTGGAACATAGAGGGAAGACTGACAAAACATTTTAGAAGCATTTAATTTCACCACACTTCTTTCTATTATTCACAAACAAAACCTGTTAGGTAGGCTTACATGAATTTCTTTTTTTCACGAAATCACTTTGAATGGTTTTAATGTTTGCCAGATTGGGAAATTGATGATTAAAATGGAGCTAAACACCATCGTTTTTTATCATTTTGGGCATGATACTATCCAAGAGTCCTATGGCTAGATGCCATTCTCCTTGAGCTGAGTATTGTCCATGCACCAAACAGATGGGTCAGGCCTTCCCAGAAGTACTTGTATATCATGTATGAAGGGAGACAGGGAAATGGAGCAATGAAGGGATAGTCTCTTGTAATTGATGTTAGATTAAAAGTGTGTAGTCAGTTCAGGTAAATCAGCAGTCAGACATTGGCTTTGAAAAACATTATCTTTACTCTTAGGGGTAGCCTGGACAAGACCAATGATGTGACTTGTAACCTCAGCCATGTCAAAGGGGGTGAAATGAAGCCACCTTTCTACAGTGGGTTCCACAGGCATGACAGATCTGTGGTCAGTGTAGCATAGAAGTCAACGAGATCGATGAGCATGAACGTAGTGGTGCCTTCGATGCCATCAGCAATGAGAACCCGTACTCAGCTGAAGCACTTCACAATATCCATAACAGATTAGGAGGTGTCTGAGATCCAGACTCTGTTGATGTCCCTTTCATGATTGTTTCAGAGTGGCTAAAAAAGCATTCACTAGCAGTGCAAAAAGTGTTGCAAATAGATGACAAATAGAATGCAGGACCCCTAAAAATTCATAAAATGAAGATGCTGAAAGACCCTGGCACTATAAACTATAAATCTTAAGAGCTCAATGGAATGCTTACCTCACTAGAAAGGTAATTGCTACCATGGATATTGCCTTAGATCACTCAGGTTTATTTTCACTTATAACATTTCAAAATTGTGCAAAAAAAAAGGTTGCTAATGGTTACTACTAAATTTAAGATTTAGTAAGGTGAACTGGGTGCACCTTTGATGAAGATAGATTAGAAATGCCCATTCTAGACAGCATTAAATATTCTTTCCATAACTTCACTCTGATGTAAAATGATAAATGCAGATTGGTCATGCAGCAATGAAGATAGGTAAAAATAAAATGAATTTAAGAGATCTTGCCTTCAACTTTTATCTAGAAGTCAAGAACTGACCCAAAACATCAGAAAGATCTGGAAAAGAAGCAGAAAAAGACTTGCTGGTATATGTGTTTTTGAGCTAGAAGGGCTATGTTGGTAATTGCAAAAAAAAAAAAAAAAAAAAAAAAAAAAAAGAGAGAGAATAGCACAATCTTATGTAATTTTTATGATACTTCATATTCTGAAAAATGATTCATTTGCTGAGAGGGGGTACTGAAGGAGAGACTGCTTGTATTTTTCTCTGGGGCAAGGGAACAACGGCCACTGGGACATGATAGCTGGTAACTTATGGGGATAAAACCTATTGTTAATTTAAATGGACACCCTGAAGGTACCAGCTCTTGCCATGACTGCTTTAAAGCAGACAGTCACAGAAACAGAGCTGAAAGGGGTGGACTATTTCCCAGAATCCAGGAGGGTTCTGCAACCCTCCTCCTCGCTATATTCTCTTCCCTGGGGAATTTGAAAGAGCTCTCTCCAGTGAAGCCAGTGGTTAGAATTAGCCAAAAAACAGACAAGCACAGGAGCATTTGCAGCTTTCAGAGGAATCCTACCTGACTCTAGAAGTGCAAAATGGAACAGATAAAAATATTGTTAAAGTTATGCATGAAATGGCAAGAGAACTTGCTGACTTAAAAGTGAATATTTAAAAATATTCTTTGGCACTATAAATGGATGCAGAATTTTACAAAGGTGATATTGGGACAAGTGGAAAAAATGATGACAGTTACCCCACTTGCTATAAACTGCAAACTAATGATCTGATATTTAAGGTGCAAACCAGCTCCAACGGCCAATAAAACCATGTAATATGAAGTGACCTATGTTGTATAACAACAGAGGGATTTAAATATTTTGTACTCATTGTGTTACTTGCTGCTTATTCATATTGCTCAGCAAAAGAATCCATAAGGAAATGCCGCCGGAGGAGGCACCACCAAGATGAAATAACAACATTCAATACAAGACATCTACAGCTATAAAATAGTGTTTGTGCTTTAACTGTCTTCTTTGCTGAGCATTTATACTGAAACCAGCTGACAGACTAGAGCCAATACTTCGCTATCTGTCAATAAGCAGTCTGGCCACATCTCCAGTAAAGTATTTCCCCATTAAACTCACAAGCAATATGAAAACTTGAATATAGGAAAAAAAAAAAAAAAAAAAAAAAAAACCGTTTTTCGTGTCTGGTGGTAGCCAAAGCATTCATGTTCCTGAAGAAGATGGCAATTCAAAAAGCTGCAAAGTCATCAGGAAAACGGTGCATTTATTCTTCAGATAAATACAAGTTTAAATACAATTTTTAGGGGAAAAGCAGAACTGCCCAGGGTTCACTGGCTTTGTAATCTGTCAAGGAGAAGCTGTATCAATAATTTATTTAGAGACTAATAGTCAGTAAGGCAGTACCTCACGTACGCACCACACCATCACATCAGAGGACCCAGACTGCATATGCATTGCTGCTTGAGGGAGCTTCTGCTCCTTGAGCTCCGCTTGAGTGTCCTCTTTTTGTTTCATGATCCATAAGCAGAATCTGGGCAAGCTTAACTCCATAATTTCAGGGGAAGGCACTGATATTAAGATATCAACTGAACCACAGAGCTGCTCCGCAGAAGTCAGCAATGTCTTGTCCCCTTTAGAAGATTAAGGAACCCTAGACCTCTGCAAGAGCAGACTCAGGGGGACACTTGCATCCATAGGCGGGAACACCAAGCTTGGTCTCTGCTGCAATGACAGCAACACTTACACAAAGTCAGCAAAGAATCATTTCCGTTCCTCTCAGCAGCACTCAGAGGACCTGGCATTCTGCCTGTGATCAGAGTTAAGGGAAGGAAAAAGCATTTTGTTTTAGTCTCTGAAAAAGATGATCTGGCATTTCAGCAGGGGGTTGATTTTCTGCTCTAGCACAGATTTCCCATGTGCCCTTGGATAGTTGTGATGTCCCTATCCAGGAGGTGCCCCAGACAGCAGATATGCTGCTGAGAGCACTTTGGCTGTGCAGGAGGAAGGGAAATGGGAATGGGAATAGGAATGGGAATGGAAGGGATATGTCTTTCCCTCCTGTTGTCTTATTGCAATATTTTTCATGGTTAGGGTACTGGTGCCAAGCTTAACAGACCAGAGGCTCCTCTTCTATCTCAGTGAATAACTACACACTAACCTTGCTTAACCACCTCCCTCTGGGAAAGAAAGGAGGGACCTTGCAAAGCACTGAAATTGAGTCAGTGTTGAAGGACAGTGGGAATGGCAGAGGTTCAGACTACAAGAAAGAAGTACAGAAGTTGCAAGGAGAGGGAAAGGATTGCAAACACTCAAATGCAGCATCAGCTAGTTTGGATCCAATCAGATCTATCAGTTCAAGAAGAGTCTGAAATTGGATTGGGTCATACAAAGCCATCTTCCTCTTTCAGGCATGAAATAGAAATTTTCCATTCATAATGCCATGAAAATTGTATTTAGCTTTGTCTGCCTAGGATGATAGGTGCTGGTTATTAAGCTTCAAATGTCACACTGCTTTGAAGATAAACACTGCATAACTCTATGGGAACCTCATCTTCTGGCTTCCCTCTATTGTAGCAGAATCAAAGAAATGCCTGGTTGGAGCAGATGCTGAGTCTCACTCTATGCTTCCCTTTCAATGGGAATTTAAAATGCTCAGTGTTCCTTGGGGCCTGATCTGAAACCTACCCTTGAGCTATGAAGCCAGGGACTGCAGAAATGTTTAATAGTAACCCAAAGGAGTTTACATTCCAGAGAGAACGGCAAATGCCATAGGCAGGTAATACTACATTTCCATTCTTATTTCTCTGATTGCAGACAGCTATATAATAATTGTATAACTCAGACAAGTGATAATAAAGTAGTACGCTATTTGTTTACTAAAGTATTGCTTGAAAACATTCATTATCTAGCGCAGGAATAAGCATTTCCTTGAGATGGAGATGGACTATAGTGGTGGGTTGGGTTATTTTGAGATACTCGAAAAAGGATACAAGATGTTCACCGTCTTTGCTTTGTGTGCAGTCATCTACACTACACTGGGGGAAAAAAAAGAAAGCAGAAGTCTAGCAAGTCAAACACCTTCACTCATTCTAGAGAAAAAGACCATTGAAATTCAGTGTTTTCTGAGATGTATAAAAACACAGACATCCTGGGAAGGGGCACAACACACGGCCCTTATAACTGATCAGGAGATACATGTTGTCTCAGCTCTGTGCATATTTGTTGCAGTTTCTGTTTTGTTGAGCATCAGGAAGGCACAAATTCTATTGACTTCAGTAAGACAGAGAAGAAAAGTTGAGTGGTGTCTGTTAAGAATCTGTTTCTCAATTCCTCTTCCACCCATAGTTTTGAAATAAATTGTAACAACAGAATGGAAATTTACTGGCATGTGATAGAGGGTTTTTTATTTGGACATGTAGTTCAAGAAGGAGTCAGCTTCATCCAGTTCATAGGCGAAATAACTAGCAAAGATAATAGCAAAAACGTAGAGTAAAAACTGTGGAAATAACCTATATGCCAGTGAATGGAACTCTTTATGCCTTCTTGAATAAGGATTATCAGAGGCTAAGGCAATTGACTATTTCTCTTTATTTTTCTTTCAACTTCAACTTTTTGTATTTTAATAGAAATAAACTCTATGGTCTCTGTAAGTCCTCTAAGACTTTAACAGAAATAAACAGTTTTTGCAAATTACAATTTGTTCATGCCAGCATGTCAAAACAGGAAGAAATTTATAAGTGACCAATGTCATGATCAGAAATTATTGTTCTCCAGCTGCTGCCTTTTTCTGTCTCTCAAGTGATGCTCTTCTAAGTACTATCTCCACATAAGCACCAAGACACATTCTCATCCCTCAAAATGAAAGTTCTGTCTCCCAGAGAATCACTGGAAATAATTCTTGAGATTCATTCTCTGTATTTTTAATGCAACATCTTTAGAAAATAAAAGCTTCCGAATGCTATTCCACCTATAGCAACATCTAAATATCCCAACCGGGCATTAAAGTGGCATTGTAGTCTTCACATTACATGGAACTTCCCAAATACCCAGGTTTGACCATCTGGACTGGGTTCCACATTGCTTGCCCAGTTCAGAAGACAAGCCAGGCCATTAAAGATTCAGATATGGTGGTGGTCTTCAGAGAACTTGGATGCACAGCCAAATTCAGGAAGTTACACTATCTATCTTCCCTGATACCTACAGAGAAAACTCATAGCTTTTGGGGGAATATATTTTCACCAGATCCCAGTTAAAAACTGGACTTTATATTATGTCATTGATGGAATGAGCAAAAGCAAACCTTGTGCTTCTGGAATGTGGTTCAGAAAGATTTGGCAATTCTTTCCTTCATGCCAAATGGATAGTCCTATTTCCAGAAAATAATCCCTGGAAAATCCTGATATATGTCTGTAAACCTGCTCTGAGACATCATGCACAACTAGTATAAAACAAAATCATGAACCTGTCTCTGATCATCTTTAATAACTGCTTGTGGAGACAGGAATTTTAAGCCTGGCCCCTGGGGGATGTCTGGAGAGGATTTGAGTCTTGCCCCACTGACTCCAGCTCACAGAAGAAGCTTCAGTGTCTACTTCTTTGAGTGATATTTATAGTCCTACTAAAGGCTGGACTAATTCAGATGTTACTTGCTTATAAATAACTGCGTACTATGTGGGGAGTTGCTAAATTAGATTTAGATTTTTTTTTACTAAGATACATGCTTCTAGGAGAGCTCTGTTATTAAATTGAGCAAGAAAGTAACCTTTAATTTGCAGGTATCTGTCAAGAGGCTATTTGGAACACTAAATTATCCCTGTAGATCTCTAAATGAAATTGTATTTCCCTTTCATATTACATTATTCAGATAACGGATAGCTGTAGTCTATTGAACTGCAGAGATAAATACTGTATCTAAATTAATACATAGTCTATGCCAAGGGCCACCAGGATGACTATTTGGCCAGATTCAATCCTGGCATAATGGAGATGCAGCTCTATTGAATTCTAATCACCAGGGCTGTATTTCTGACCTACAAAGTCAGCAAGATTTAGTGACTTATGGCAGCAAGTTGGTGGTAAGTCTCAGTTATTGGATTAAAGACTAGAGGTCTTCTTAGAATTGATGGAGTGTGAAGTCTCTTAGCAATTGTAAAAGCAGCAGCCAACCCACAGTTTATGTGCTTTGCACACCAAGTCTTCCCCATAGCAGATAAATAAAAAACACAACGTATCTTACAGTTACCCACCTACCCCTACACATTTGATCCATTGCACCTCCCAGTGATATCCAGCTCTTTGAATTCATCCTTCAAGGGCAACATGCTCAGAATCATTGTCCCCACTGGATGAACAGTGGATGAAAAAACTTTCAGGCCTGCGGGGAAAGGATTGAAAATAAATGATTGCAGATTACTCCAAAACACTCAAAACTATCAGAGTCAAAACTGTGACAGTCAGTACTCACAGTAAAAATGCAAAACTCAACAGAGAAGGAATGCCAACAGAGATGAGTTTCCTTGGTACCCAAGGGCAACCCATGGCATTCCCCTTTCTCCTTAAACACACCTGAGTGCAGAGTTGAACAGAAGGACCTTTGCACAAGAAGGGATGTCCTAGATCACTGAATGGAGCATCTGATATTGCTGGCAGCCATATCCTGAAGTTAAATGGCTATGAACCATGTTCAAAAGAGTTTGGTCTCTTGAATCCTGAACTTTCCTTTCATCTACATTTTTCTTATTCTCTCTGGTGCTGAGTTCCCATACTGTGTATTTTCTCACCCTCATGTATTTACTGACAGTAGTCTGCACTCTCCTATCCCTTTTTTGCTAGGCTCTAAGAGTCATATTCTTCTACTCCCCTTTTGCAAGACATACTCTCCTGCTTACATCTGTTCTTTCCTTTGTCCATCTAGTGAGATCAGAATTGCATGTTTACATTTTGTGTACAGAAACATTACATTTTCTCCTGATGCCTGACCAGCGGTGTCACATTTTCCCTTCTTTTGCTGGATGTATTTCTAGTACATCCTGCCACTGCATTTGCCTTTTTACCTCTTGCAGTATCTGTGACTCATAGACATCTTGTGAAGGAAGGTCTTTCTGTTTCTCTATCACTTCTCTCTTATTGCCTATCACGTGATTTTGCAAGGATTCTTGAGAAAGGTTGTCAGTAACTTTCCTGAAACTGATAGAGGTTCTTTCTGCTCAACTGCTAAAACCTCCTCTTCAGTCATTTCCATATTTGCCTTTGAGTTCTTGTACTGGTCCTCATGTTTTGTGACGTTACTGATGTCTCATGTGACACTCACATGTTTCTTGCTTTTCTAAAAAATGGAAACCACATGAGTAGCATCTCTTTATCAAAGAAAGGTATCAAACACTATAAAATGCTCTACCTTTGATAAATTTGTGTCACAGTCCACTTTCTGCTCCCCTTCATATTTTTTATTGTTCCTTGCTTTCACACTGATTCCAAAGCAGAATTCAATAAGTTTATTAAATCAATAAAATTAATTGTCCATACCACTTTCCCTGCTTCTTTCTAAATATCACTACTATTGTGCCATGAAATTACAGAAATGTGAATGTGTACTGTGAATGTAAATTCACCCTCTTGGCCAGGTGCTATATGATAGTAATTCAGAGTGCAATAAGCTCTTTGTTTTCACTCTTCCTTTTCAGGTACCAGTCTTTTTCTGTACATTGATCTTCCCTGGCCAGTACATCCTTACCTCCATGTCAGCTTCATCCTCTTCTTGGAAAACTGGTTCTAAGTTGGTTTTTGGTTTTATGAGCCTTTTTTTGCATCTTTTACCTACTAGGCTTGAGTTCATAGGAAACTCTGATAGTTGCAGTACAGGCAAAAGAGCTAAATATTGTTAGTAAGGCAGAGCTATGTTTAAATTTAATCCTCCCTTGCTGTGAACTGTCCTGTTTTATGGATGAAGGATGCTCTGGCCATGTAGAATTTCATTACCTTTTCTTTGATATACCAGCACATTCAGTGTTACAGCCCTCCCACCTGTCTTCTTTAGTTTATTGTCTGCCATTATTTTATAGTACTAAGCGCAGTCTAAACTGAGCTCCTTACAACAGATACCTGTCATTTGAGAGGTTCATAAAGTCCTATGCCTATCAGGCTGTCTGAGTAAACTATGAGAATGTCATAAAGGTGACTGCAGTGCAATTATAGTTCCTAACTCAACTTTGAAACCAGCAACTAAAGTCAAGATTGCCCAATGAATAGGTGAGGACTATGATTTGGAAAGTTTTGGTCCCTCTGCCATGTCTGCTCTTGCTATGTGACCTTGAGCTGGGGTTTCCCCTCAGGCATGTCTTTCCTATCCTATGTTTCTTGGTAACTTTGTTCACCCCGACTTGTAAGCTGAGCTATTTTTCCTCCTACCCTTAGTATTGTCATGAGAAGATATAACTTTCTGGAACTTTCCTCTCTGCACACAGGATGTGGATGTACACAGGAAGCAGGGCTGCAAAGCAGCAAGGTTACTATCTTCTTATCAAGCTGAAGCTGGAGTTCTGTTTGAAGTGAACCTCAGAGGAGAAAGAGTATCCTTTTCTTTCTTTAAAGGACTGTACTGCAAGGCACAACACTAATTTCTTTCCATCTCGTGCAAGAGGAATTACAGCTGGGCAGTTTTTCTTGAATTCGTTTACAAGGAACAGGTATTCCCATTTTCTCGGTAAATTGCTTAAGACTTTTCTTCCTACGGCCAGCTTTGTACAGCTGGTTGCTGTCCCCTCACACATTTTCTGTCTTTGACAACAAACATCGCATTATGCTGCACCTGCCTCAGGTGCTGGGAAGATGTATCTGTGCTGGTGCTTCTTAGCCTAGCCTCTAGCAGCTGTTGGCTGTAAGCTGTTAGAAGGTCCTTTGTGAAATGCACCCTTTTCCCGTACACGGAATAAACGAGCACTCAGCATGAAGAGAATGAGAGAAATAAACAAACATTGAGCTTATTCAGACCTGTTATTCATCTGCTTATGTATCAAAGCATAGAAGCATTTGCTCAGAATATTTTTTTCATAATTTTTTGATTGAACAGGGTGTCAAGATGTGTTGACCTTGGCCATCTTGCAGATGACTTGGCTACTCGGGAACACAACTTTGTATCTGAGACACACACTAGCACTGCCTTCAGTCCTGCAGAATGCACCGTCTCACCTGACTATTTATTTCCTCTTCTTGGGAGAAAGTCACAAGTAAGTGTGAAGAGACATGTGGCTAAGAAAAATAAGAGAAGGCTCCCTGATGGATTGGCTCTGCTCTAGTTCAGCCAAAAGCCTCAACTTCATTGAACTCTACCTAGTGCTACATTCCTGAATAGACTGACTCGACGCTTACAGTGCCAAAAGGTCCACATTTGCTCCAAGAAGATCTGTCTAATGCAGTGATGATAATTTAATATTTTCGCCATTGTCGGGACACATTTTCAGATACAGCAGGCTATAGAGTTTGTATTCTTAACCACCTTATTTTTTTTCCCTTTCTCTTCTTCCTGGTATTGCTCTTCCATAGATTACTGAGAATTCAACTGTGTTAAATTTCTGGGGCTGATTTCTGCTGTAGATGTGTGAGATTTGCTTCCTCAAGAGTTGTTAGCAAGGTTTGAACCCCTGACCTGTGGAGTTAAGCAGACATCTACACCTCTCAAACTCAAAGCTTTACTTCAGCCACTAGCAGCAACAACAGCAGCACTAGACTCTTATCTTCTCAGACAACAGGGATGCATGACAGGCACTTTGAAGGCACCTGCAAGTTCTCCTGAAGCCAACTATCTGAGGGCAAGAATTTGGCCTCTCAGTATTTTGTGAATATCCTTGCTCAGACCAGTCAATTAAAACTCGCTGACATTTGCTACAATACTCCTTTTCCAGCTGTCTTTTAGGGTTTTTCAACAGGCTTTGGTGCCCAGCAGGAGTTGTAACTGGAGCAAGTCTCTGACATTTTAAATTCAAGCAGCCGTGACACTTGCCAGAGCAAGCCTTCTGAAGTCAGTCACATAGTGTTCCCCTCATCCATCCATTGAGCAGGTCTGACTTGAAGGATGCTTTTGCTGACAGAATAAGTTTGCCTTGTAAATTTTTGTCAAGTATAGTATCTGTTGATGAATGTTGAACTTAAGATGAACCCAGCATGAAATCTTTGGCCCCATATCCGTGGGACAAAAGCGAGAGAAAATAATTAAAAGGAAAAGAGAGAGAGAGCCTTGAACTTCATAACTCAGACCAATTCCAGTAGGAATATGACAGAAGGCAATAACAGTTTCGGTGTTGAATGCAGAGTGGAATGTAAAGTACCTGATTTCTGTCAGGTCAGCAGCACCTCCTGGATTTCAGCTCATGCCTGAGAAACTGCTGTGGCTTTGCAGGAAAGCACACCTTATGTGCATTCAGCTAGAGACCACAGTGAGCAGAGCAGGTGGATTTCACCTGAGGATAACATCACTGACTTGATCTCTGTTGTCAGTCCTCACACATAAACACATCACCTTGCAACACCCTTTATGTATCCTATGGAGGAAAGCCCACGTTTAGCAAATATCTTTTCTTTAACTATACAAAATAGATAATTCTTTAGGCAGCCACAGTTTGCGATAGCCCCCTCATTTTCATCACAATGTTTCTGCAGGATGCATTTTCTGAAAGAGAAAGCACATCATGACTCAGGTATGCTCCAGAGTTTTCTCTACCTCATGCCTACAACAACTACCGAGCTAGCCTTTAAATCCCTCAGTTCTGGTTTCCTGAAGTATTAAACACTGAATTTGTTCAATGGGAGTGTAAAAGAGAACAGAAGTGGAAAAAGAAAAAAAGCCACCATAGTTCTGTGTCTCCCTGGCTGCAATGAAGGTTCCAACTAGGTGGACTCTACTGAACTCTCTTGCTACGTTAGAAATGTGTCCATTTCATGGGGCATTTCTCAAATAGTCATTATTCTCTTAATTTCATTTCAGTGGCTTATCAACCTGCTTTTATCTTTTTTGGTATCTGAAATAACTCAGAAGGATGCTTTGTTGCCAATCAGGTTTGCATGCTGGAAAGACACTCAAGCCCATAAGCTCTGTGGAGACAAGTGAGGGTGCATGGAGTGGAGAGGGGACTCTACCTCATTTCTCTTCTGTCTTGATGCTTACAAGGTAGTTATCCAGCTACCTTGTAACTTAGCGTTATCCTTGTACCTTACCTTGTGCATGCTAATGAAAAAGTTGGTGACACAAAGAACACCAGGCTGGGCTCCCTGACTCACAGGGCCTCTTCCCAGCTTCTCGGCACTTTTGCTGTCATGAGTTACCAGACTTGTGCCAGCACCTTGACTCATTCAAGCTTACAAAGAGCTACCATCCATCCCTCCATCTCTCCACATTACATCACAAGAAGCAAAGCGACACTTTCATCCTTTGTACCACAGCAGTGTCACTGCTCCTGGCACAGACCAACAGAATTAGGTACTGACTGAACACAACAATATCTGACTGGAGATGTTCAACAAGAAAATCTTTGTTTGTTAGAAAATGAATTACTCTCTTTGCTGTTTTTCTTTTTCCCTGTTTCAAGACCAGATCTTCTCTGATGGAAAGGATGAGAAGTCGAAAACAGCAATCAGACGCCAAATTAATCTCCATAGATACAAGAAGAGTCCCTTGCCCTCCTAAAAAGTGCCCTCTAGGCATGGAGGAGAATGACAAGGCAGAGACTTCACTGCCAAGCTATTTAATCTCCCAGACCTCTTCTATTCCTCAATCTCTCGTTCTTGTTTCTCGGGAAAAATAAATAAGTAAACACAAACATTTTGAAAGGTCTCCAATGTGTATGAGTTTGGAACAAGCCTCAATATTTTTCATGAGACAGGAAAATGGATTCACACTCACTTCTAGTGACAACAAATTATTTTCTGTTCCGAGTAGCTTATATTCAAAACAACCGCTTAACATTCATTCTCTAGATAGTACCTAAAATATGTGCCACTTTCAAACATGATTCTAGTTGGTTTCTGACTGAGCCCTCCAAGGCTTTTCTATCTCATGAGAATTTAGTTGCTCAGCATGTTTAAGTAAGATCCAAGGGATATTGACGACCAAATGAAAAGCATTTTATTTAACATGGAACACTCTTGCTATTATTCATTCTAATAATTCAAATAGGCTCCACAATGAGAGATAGACAGAGTCCTGAACAGTCAGAAAATACTTATCTTGTGTGTTTATTCAGGGGAAATTGATAGATTAATGCAATATAAAACAAGGGCAAGAAAAATATCCTCTAGTTAAATGTTCACATGATTAAAGAGCATGAGGAAATGGGGAGTGTTAAAAGAGTTTTTCAAATCTAAACATTTCATTTAGCATCCTTCTGTCTGTTTTCTTTTGCACAAAGGAATTGCTCACAACAAACAGCTTCATGCCATTTTTAATGACTTTAGTTAAACCTCTGAATGAGGAGAGGAAAATTCACCCACAGGGAAAGCTGGCAAGTATAAAAATAACAGAGAGCCAGAGCAATTTCCCCTAATTGAAAAAAAAATCTTCTAAAGGAGTTGAACTTCTTCAAAAAGTAATCTGCTCTAAAACAGAGAAACACGCAACAATTGGATTGCCTGGGAAGCTACTATGGAGAGAGTAGGTGTATCATCACACTCTAGAGACTTTAGCATACAGATAAAAGTTCCTGTTGGGACAGAAGATCCTGAGAAAATGTTATCATATGTTTTATTACAGTCTTTTCATATGCCCAAGCTGCCATCTGAAACAATCAGGCAAATTCAAACCTGTCTCCTTGGCACTGAGCACAGCCTGACCTGGGTGATGGAGCAATGTGACTCTAAGCTGCTTTCACGCTCCTGCTGGTATGGAAATAATTAGGAGTGAGACACAGCTCACTGATTATGATACTCAAATTTAGGTGTGTAAAAAAGGTTTGTTACTAAACTGATCCAGGGTAGGTGCTTACCTCACCAATTTGAGCTAAATACTCTCCAGGCTCTATTAACTGCACTGATTAGATATTCATTTACTATAGGAGGAGCACAAACACCCGGGTCACATATAGACACCTACGTTTGAGGGTCTTAATCTGCAAGCTGGGTCCCATCAATTTGATGAGATTCAGTTCCCCAAACAAGATGTCTAGTGTCATCTTAAATACCATCAGCTCTTCCACGTGACCTTCAAGAGCCATTCAAGTGGAAGGGATGTCCTCCTTCTGTCTGGCAAAATATCTTCCGTGCTCAAACAGATGGCTTAGATGACAGGAGTTATCTCAGACGACAACATTGCCACCCTCAGGACTGGCCATAAATTGGAGCAGCCTTACTGCTATTCTAAGTCCTGTCATGCTGTGCGTGGATCCACAGAGCTGTGGTAATATTGGATACCACTAACCTCCCTCTTTCCATTGACCGTGTTTCAGTACCTGAAGGAAAGGGTAACACCACATCCAAAATTTTCAGTTGTGCTTGAGCTTGAACCAACTGAGAACGCAGTCAGGCTCTAGTATTGGATCTACTTTTTCTGACTGCCATTATTTGCCAGTATTGTAAGAGTAATACTCTTCTTTTTTTTTGACTGCATTACTCTTCTTCATTAAAATATATTCTTACGTTGGAAACTAAAGCAAAGGATAGAGACAAACAAACCTTTCGTAGAACATCCCTGTTCATCTCAAATCTCACCTCACGTCCATGATAAGACTTTTTGTACCAGGCTGCTACAGAGTAGCCCATGGAAGTTGAGACAAGAAAACAACACACTCCTGCCCTGGGTGTTTGCAGTCCAGAGACACAAAAGGGTCCTGATCCATGACTCTCCAGTACCTTCCACTGTTTTTTTTTTTTTCACCGCTCTGAATGAGCGTGAAATACGCCCCTCCTGACCGACTAGGCTGCAAATAATGGTAAAGAACAACTGAGAGTCAAGGCACTCTTTTCTTCCCTTCCTTCAAATGGTTCAGGCTCACTCAACCACACACCCTTCAGCCTTTCCCTTAGGAGACCTTTCCAGTAGGGTCAAACAAATAAAACCAGCAAGTACTCCCAGGACTCAGCTGTGTACTTCCCTTCGCAGAGTCCTCAGGGACTACCCAAAGGTAAGACTGCAGAGGATAAGAACTAGGTAGATAGACAGAGCACCAGTTTTGTGAATCCATTATTTTAAGCCAAAGGAAAAGGCTGTGCAGGTGATTGGACTACTGAGATATGTTTGAATTTAAGTATCAAGAGACAGGAGCTGAAGGTCTTATACTGAATTGACTATAGAAGCATTGCTTCCCTCTTAACTGCTTAGAAAAAATTATAAAATGTGGAATGTGGTAAGACCTCCCGTGTAAAGATTTAAATAGGACTGGAGTCTTGCAGAGGCAGAAAGAGGCCTGATAGTGACAGCAACCAGTGGGAGGACCATTTTCATCAGCAAGGACTGAATGCATGAGAAGAATGACCCCTACTTCTCCCTCTGTCTATCTGTGGCAGCTCGATGAGTCCTCATTTTTCAATCTCTCAATAAAATCATTACTCAGTTTGAAAATTCATTTAAACTAATTCACTTCTAGACAATTTCAGACTGCTAAATTCTGCTTGATTAACGTTTCCCTTATTACTTCCATCATTATAGCTACAGCATGAATTTCATTTGCTTTAGGTAGATGAAAGACAAGGAGAAACATATAAATCTTCCAGTGATTGCCTGTAGCTGGCAACCTTTTGTTTGGAAAGTCAGACAGATGCAGGTGTATTTACCCTTCTGCAAACATGACCCAGTGACATTTGAAAATTACATCTCAGCTGTTTCTGTTTGTTCTAAATATTTAATTAAGCTTCCAGACAAACATTTAAATCAGCATTTAAAATATACTGTACCTCTACCGAATGACATTAATATAAATTATAGCATTTAAATTATCTCCATCTTTTAAATGGAGTTTGTAATATATTTTTGGTACATATGCAACTTAAATATCAATCAATCTTTGTTTGCTACCTTAATTTCAGTGAGCACTAAGATAAGAATTTCTGGCATAATATAGCATAAGAAATTCAGTCATGATTTATGAAAAGCTTCATTTAACATTAATAGACCTACAGGGACCGTTCATCCCTGGTCTGTGCGGTATTTTTAAGGAAGAGTGCAAAAATATGCCTTAAAATGTGCTTTGTGTACCATAAGAGTAAAAGGAAAGTGGGAGGAGGATTTCAGCTTTACTACTCAACCTCAGCAGCAAAATGACTGTTTCAGTAACACAATCAAAATGCATTCAGTAATCTCAGGCGGATCATTCTGACCATTTCACCCAAGCAAGCTCCAGAAGAGCAAAAAAATCAGCTCTTGTTGTCCAGGTTTGTGTATTACAGTCCGGTCTCCTAATTGGGAACTCGTGGGCCTTGTCTGAGGTCCTTCTTTATGGGCATATTTAGGATCTTGGCTCAATACATCCTGCAGGAGGATGAGGCTGACCTTCAAGTACACACACATCTAAGCTGCTGATCTCCTCTTGGCTTTCTGCAGATTATATCACACTCCCAAGCCTCCTCAGAAATATTGTAAGGGAAGGAAAAGCTAGCAAAGTCTTTCCCAAGCAAGATAGATATTTCTATGATTGAAATTCAAAATTGTAGAGTACTCTCTAAAAAGAAGCATTGAAAACAGACACCTAAAAAAATGGCAGCTGGGTTTTAGATTCCCCAGTGACCAAAAAAAATAAAGAGCTCAATTCAGAATAAGTTCCCAAAAAGAGCTACATGAAAAAATTCTCTCAGATATACCAACACAGAGATATCAGAGACAATATCAACTGCAGTGGTGAGAAGAGAACTTTTCCTTTTGCAAATGCCTGAGGATTACTAAAAAACAATAGACTATAGTTCCTAATAAGATAATATTAGATCAATCCACAAAATATATTGTACATAATGATACTATTACATTTTAGAGTCCTCTCAAACTTTTATTGTCAGCAGTCTCAAAAAATTCATCATGTTTTAGGGGAAAAAAAAAACTAAAAATTCCAGTCCTGTTTTGTCAACGAATAGGATGGTCCCACTGCAGGAACACAAGCGCATTACAACCTTATCACCTGTGGTCTTCTGGGGCTGCCATGGGAAAGGAACCTGCCCACTTGCCAAAGGCAAACCCTCCCTCCATTCAGTCAAATCCAGCAATGAAGGTAGATACATTTCCAGCCTCAGAAAAGCATATTTGGTTTCGATTTAATCTCAAGGCATTTGGCTATAAACAGCATCACTCCTACTTATCACTACTCGGTGAGAGGCCAGAAAGTGCAGTCAATATAACTCCTAAGTGCGTGTGAACCAGTGAACTTCTGCAGCTCTGTCTGTTCTGCCAGTCCTCCTTCACAAGCCCCTAAGAGGCAAAAAAGTTGTAAAGAGATCATCCTTGAAAGGGACAAAGGATTTTCTTTTTCTTCCATTCTTCTCAAAAGCTTCTTCACCTCTAAAGCTCTTAAAGTCATTATTCCTTTAAATACTTTTCCTTTCTCATTCATTTAAGATACAATTTGCTGCCTTAGTCTGTGCACATTTACAGAGCCAGATATTATTGAACTGTTCATATTTTCTATAGTTAAGAAAAGTTTGGAAGTAAGAAGCCTTGTTGTGATTCTCACAACAGGGATGATTCTATCCGCTGCTCTGCAGTCAACATATTCCTTTTGCTTTTGTCCAATATGCTTTTTCAGCAAATGAAGGGTGACACTGCAAAGTGTTCTGTTCTGTTCCAAAACCCTGAGCCTCACACCGACTGCCATCTCGCTGCCTTACCCTGCATCCCGCTCTGAGGTTGATAGCCTGAAGGCTCAGCTTCAGACAGCAGTTCCTTTTAAAAGCAAGTTACCTTTTTAATGAATCCTTAATGCTGGTAATTATTCTGCTCACAACTCTATAACAAACGGTTTTATCGAGAGCTGGGTGACAATATACTGGCTCATTAAAACCTCACTCTAACATTTTTACTCTTCTGAGCCTCAAACACAACTACCAACTACAACAGCCAAGATCTGTAATCTCCCTACAATAACTAGACTAAGTTACTAACTAGAAAATGCCCTAGCATTCATTTGAATTAAAGAAAAGCCAAATCAACAAATTCTTTTCAATAGTATTTATAGCATTCATACCTTCCTAAGGCAAACAGTCCCAAGGCAATTTTTGTTTGTATGAACATCACTGAAGAGCGAGGCATGGACTCATGCAACAACCAGTGAATACCTGAGTCAGTCACTGTAGCAATGACTTTTATGCAAGCAAATCCAGAAAGCAAACTCAGAATTAGCTTCGCTAGTTAGGGACAAATTGTTTTAGCCTTGTTTTCTAAAGAAATAAGATTTATTCAGTAATTATGTGTGTGTGTGTCTGTGTGTGTGTGAGAGGGAGAGCAAGTATCGGTGGAATATGTGCAGAAAACACTACTTATCTGTTACCTGCTTGACAAATATTTGGCTTTGACATTGGATGCAATGAGCTTACGTATGCTGAGCAAGATTTCCTCACCTTGCTGACTGCTAGACCAGAAAACCTTGACATGTCTGGACCGGTTAGAGAAGGCTGTATAATGTTTTTAAAAATCATTAGGTTTATTACAGAGCATCAGCAGGAGGATGATGCTTGTAATTATTTAAACAGATGATTATGCAAAATACTATTACCAAACAATTTGTTTCTCTCTTCAGAGAAACAAGGAAAATGTTCTCCATTAGTGAGAATCTGATTCTGCTGATATCCTTGGAGTTAAAGTAAGTAATAAGTACAGCCGAGATAAATGTTTTGAATCACTGTATGAAGTCAATTTGCCATCAATAAATTTTGTATTTATGTTCCTATATAATATCTCAAGTGTTACCTGCAAGAATGTTCATGATTTTAGGGGATAATCACAGAGCCGTTTAGTGACATCACATCCATTTATCCCATGTAGTCATTCCAAAGGAGTCAATTATGAATCTTGTAGCCTTGTAATTGCTGGTATCAGTTAATTCTGTCTTCAGATGTACTGAGGGAGATGTGGAACAGCACTGTCCACAGAGTCATTCTACTCTGGACTACAACCAAACAATGATGGCCTTTGGAGAAAAAAAGCCTGATGTTTAAGAATCGCAAATAGCAAAATATTAATAAGAGACAGGATAATGCATCTGCACAGTTTATCAAATCAGTGTGTATACACGACCTCTGAGCTACCCTCTACTTTTTTAAGCAGGTAGCTTCAGGGGTGACCTTATCACTTGGAAAAAACTATGGTATGTCAGTAAAACCATACCTCGCCACCTTGTACCAAAAAGGCATTCAATGTGGGGAACTTCATGAGGAATCACACACGAGCAGTACAGCAAGGGATGAGTCAATCTCACTTGACTTTTTAAATCTGCAAAACGGAGGGTTACGTCAGAGGGTTTCACCTTGGGCTCCCTTTATAATCAATGAAGAAAAACTGGCGCTGCCAGAGCGGGAGTCATATGACCTGTTTTAGATGTCTCCTTCAGGGTAAGATGAATTGTGCCATAAACCCCAGCTACTTAGAATGACTAAATCTCTATTGATTTAGTCATGATCTAGTCAATGGGCATATTGACTAGCTCCGGCAGATGTCTGCACTGTAGTTATCTAAATATATGAAGAGAAATCCCTCTGTGGGGGCAAAAGTAGTTGCCTAAACATGACTAACACACCATGTGAGAGACCCTTGGGTATCTAGAACATCCACATGAGGCCTGGCAAGCATGACATAGGCTCTACAAGAGACATGCCTCCTGCAATAGCACTGACCCTTGGACATCTCAAGTGGTGCACAGTGTGTGTGCAGCAGACCTGGTCCCAGGATGTTCACAGTGCCAGAAGAAAATAAGAAAATTATTTTTCAGGTTAGCCAGGCTTCCACTCCGCCTTTCATGGTGGCAGTGACAGGAGCAACAGCTCTGGGCTGCGCTCATGCTCAGGGGAAGGTGTTTGGCTGTCTGTGCTCAGCAGTCACACTGCACCCTGCTGCAGGCTGTCCTCTGCCAGGCAGGAGGTCCCTTCCAGGGGCATCTCCATGGCTGTCCCTGGCTGCAGGTGCCTTTGTCCGCTCCTACCTCAGAGTGCCACAAGGACCTCCCCAGTCACTGGGCCCTGTGCTCTGCTATTGCATTTACAACGTCACCAGATGCGTTTTGTAAGCTTACAGAGCTCCGCTTCAAGATTTGATACGTTGCTTTGCCCTTATTAAACTCACTGAAAGGCAGTTTTGTGATTAGAGAAGTCCAGTATGAATTTATTCATGGAAAATTTATAGTAATTGCACGTTGTTCCAGCTCTGACCTTAGTTTGAAATAGTTTTTTCTCCCTGCTTGTGCTTACCTCTCTGCTATCCTTATGGACAGCAACAGTTTCTCTCAACATCTCAGTGCAGCTTTTCTCCAAAGGACAAAAAGGAGGGAGAAAGCATTTAAATTTTCAGCCTGAGGAAATGAACATGTAATCTCTTCATCTGCAAAGCAATAATGCCACTTAACTAAACTTATGCATCTACATTCAGATCTCATCTGGAAAGGAACCATTTTAAACACAAAGTATCTTTTTTTCTCTATTTTTTTTCTAAGGAGAAAGGATTAAGGCTAGACTTTCCTTTCTCTAGTTTGGTACATTTGAATTTTATATCTTGTAGGAACCCAAAGAGATATCTCTGGGTTAAAGGCTTTGCTGGTCTGAAATCCCAGAGGATTTCCCCTAAAATGAACAACGTTCTTCTGAGATTTTTATTAAAGGCTGTTGAGGTGAGATAGACATTTTTGTCTTTTACTCTATGCTTTTCTCTACGTTTCACTGAGATTTGAAACAGAAACTCATTGGTCTTTCTGTAAGTGATGCACATGAGGAAATGTTCACCGCAGATTAGAATGAAGCACATAAGCTTATTCATTAAGCATAATAATAGAGGCAAAAATAATAATTTATTATGTGATGATGGAATAAAATATATAATAATTTATATAATATTTTTATATATATATGCATATATATAATGTATATTATATATACATTATATAATATATATAATCCCTTTATTAAGAGGTTCCATCAACCTGGAATTGTTCTCCAGGAAGGATAGGAGTCTAATTGTAGGCAACATCCAAGAACCTAACCACACAGCTCTTGACTTCGTGGCAAAATCAAGGAACAAAATGAAGCACAGTTCATGTTTTATCTTAGCTTTTTTAATCAGGTCACAGGCTTTAAATATATAAAGAAACATGTACATATGTGGCCTGTTTTTCTGAAGTTCTTAAGTACTTTCTGCTCTACAAATTTTATTGGACATTGTTTTCATACAGTAATTAGACCAGTTTGGTACTTCCTAGTATCCCTCAAAAGGAAATAGTTCTTGGACCTCACCCAGATGTTTTCTAAATGCGAGGGAAAGGCCAGGACTTCTCTGAAGATTTGTTTTCTAAGCGTTGTTTAAAGATGTTGAAAACAAAAACATTCTCTTAAATACATCCATCTGGGCTTCAGTGAAACTCCCAGATTCTCCCTGATTTACTCAAGCATTAATGCAAAATTGCCTCTGGCTTTCACTGAGTGTAGTCAAAGTTCCAAGTCTGCAACCAATCCAGGAGCAGGTTTCTCCAGCTTTCTGTAAATTCTGCAGCACTGTTGTTTCCTGTCTCTGATAAATGTCGTTTCAAGTGGTAGGGCTCCCTTTGAACGTGTAAAAGGTGTTCCCCTTTGAAAAAGGCTTTCTGTGTGTGATAGATATCCCTATGATCAATTTTTCATGCTGCCCTTTTTCTGTCTTCATGAGATTCTGCTTCTCAAATGATAACCTCCTAGTTATTGCACATTTTATTCTAGCTGAGCTATCATTAAAAATAACATCCTCATCATACCTCTCATAGATAAATCATGTTATTTTATGCAAGGCTTATTTTATTTGCAGTAAATATAGTACCAGGGCTTCTATCACAGAGAACAAAAGGCAAAGTGATAAAAGTATTGACCAATTTTGGCTCATCAATAATTTGGAATCAGGGGTAAATTGCTTCAAATTGTTTAAGTGTGAAGCTAAATGATTGACAAGAGGAGTTAAACTTGAGACCTTCTGTTTCAAACATCTACCTCTATCATTTCCACTAATAAATCCATTAGCTAGGTGTAGTCTTTGGCTTGTGACAGCAAATAGCTCAGATTAGGGCCAAGAAACCACATAGCCCTATATCCAACTGATTAAATAAAAGAAGAAAGAAAAATACTGTGAACTCTCATGTTTTTCTTTTCTTCATTTAGAACTCTTAATTTCTCTATAATTAGGATAAAAACTATTATCACACAGGATATCACGATGTTCCCAGCTTAATCAGATGCAAAATATAACAGAAGTCTCAGAAATGATCTGATTCAATAAAATTTCCACTGTGATTTCAGGAAGACTGTGAAAAATCATTACTAGGTGTCATAATTCCACTTGGCTGAACAAACAGGAAGCCTTAGAAAGGTGCTTGGCATCAACCACATGACCACATTTTTTCACAGTTGCACTTAGCCACATGAAGGAGGTGGTCCCAATCCATCAAGGGACTCTGTCAAAACAGAGACCTTCCAGCTTAAGCCACTGTAGGATCCAGAGTTTAGACCTCCTGCCATAGGTTTACCATTGAGAACAGCTCTGCTTACTCAAAGAAGCATATGCTGTAGCGGTGAATGAGTCATGCAAATCATCTTGGGGTAACAATTATGGTTATACCATGGATTGGAGAATGCTATTAGCCTATATATTCACATATATCAGAGAAACAGAAGTAAAGCCTGAAAACTTTTCTCCATAAGCTGATGAACACCTTAGGCATGTGTCCAACACTATCTTTTTTATATATATATAGCTAATGTGACCTCTTTTTGTGCAGAGAATATTTAAAATTAGGTGCATTTGTTACAATAAATTGATAATTCATCATACGCTCTGGTAGGACCTTTCCTCCTTCAATAGATCTCTACTATTTGAATGAAAAGGGTCCAACAACTAGAGCTGCTCTAAATATTTGCATAAAACCTTGAATCCATTCAGTCTGGAGATACACTCAAGGTGCCCGGTGTGATGTTCTCAACCAAAAGAGCAGCCAGAGCAAGGCTATTTGCCCAGGTCCACTAGGCAAATCCCACCTAGCTTCTTCTACAACTGAAGTTCACTGAACTCTCAAAGAGCCTGCAGCATTGGACTGCACCATCAAACTCTGCAGAGTCCACCCAGCTAGGCTCATAAGACCTTCTATGATAAGTGAGCATTAAGGTCTTCATTTTACAAAAAACAAACAAACAAACAAACAAAAAACTAGGCAGATTTGAAAAAAAAAAAAGTTATCAATATATAGACAAAATAAAAGAGGCAAAAAAAGACTCAAGTCAAATAAACTGTTGTACATTACCCACTCAGCATTCCCTGGGAAGAAAGGAATTCACAATAAAGTCTGAAAATATCGTGATGTTCTAATGGAGATTTAGTTTAGTTGTTTTTAGCTCTACTTTCTTCCACTTTGCAGACTTTAAGACATTTCCCACAGAGGCAGGGACTCCTGGATAGTGAAGCTAGCCTGAGGATTTTTTTCTTAATTACTCCTTGTGGATTCTTAAGAAAAAAGCACAGACCCTCTTAGCCCCTTGCCCTAGTAACCCTTCCAGGGAACTACAGACCACAGGCTGAAATCAAACTACATGGATATTCCTGCAGCTCTTTAGAGCGCTCTTTATAGCTATCTGTCTATATGCATGCCCTCCAGTTTTCAGAGTCTATTGCAAATGCACTGAAAACCAGTCAAGAACAAAACCAGATCTTAAAGTAACGTGTTGGGGCTCATTACATTTGAATACTGTACAATAAAATCAGAAAATTTCCATTTTTTAAAATGACTTTTAATGACTCAAATCTATTCCTTTCTTCTTTCTTGAAGTATCTGCTACATGGACTGATCCTTTCTCTGATTCTTATTTTGAATCATCACAAGGATCTTCTGGAGGCTCTACTACAAATATTTGGGCATTTTTAGGAATAGTCCAGCTTGTGCTGACAGGTCTGCCAGCAAAGACTGCATTCTAATATTTTGCTCCTGTCCTACTCATAGCAATGCATCTCTCAAGCCAAACTTACTCCAGTCTGTTCTGTTGAATCATTTCAAGAAGATAAAGGAAACTAAGTTTCAAAAATCACAAAACACATCCGTGTGCTGAACACATCTCATTAAAAGGCCAAAGACAATAAACTTCTGTTCATTTGTATTATTAGTCTCACTTAATGCTGACCTGCTCTCTCACATTTCCCACCCCACTAAACTGAGGACCAATAAAATAGTGATAGATGTTGTGGGACCTCTAGTGACAAGCAATAGTTTCAGCCTCTCTTTTGCATATTCTGAAATGGCTATTGATTTTGGATGCCTTCTTTTTATACGAATTGCACAACTGGAAACATCGTAATAAGTCTCTTCAGAGAACTGCACTCTAAATATTTTTATTCTGAAAACTGGCTGAGTTTTGGTTCCAAAATATGAAATAGCCTGAAGTCATTAAGTCCTTTCCAAAGATCTCACTGAGACAGTGTTAATTCTGCTAGCACTGGTCCTCTTACTTCTGGCCCTGGACTTGTCCTGATGCAATGCCGGGAAATGTGATGGCAAATCCCAATTATACTGGAGACATTGTTTTAGTGCCAAGTCCTACAGACTGCTTTAGAAATCCCACAGGTACTTCTGTTTACTGGAAAGCTTATGTGTGAGAGACATAATGCTCTAGTCACCTGCAATATTGAAAGCTCAAAATCCAGTCGTATGCACTTCCCTGGGAACAGAGCTTAAGATGGGGCTGGAAATCAAATTGCCACCCAGAGCAATCTCTCCTGCCAGCAGCAGGGTTACAAAGAGAGGAAACATCTGTCTACAGAGAAATATTTCCAAAATGGTGTCATTTTATCAGACAAGGTGTTAAACCAGCATGGAAATAGAAGGCACCGGAAAATTAGGTATTTGTCTAAAAAAGCAAAACTTCTTATTTATCAAAAAGTCTGTAAAAGACACTTTTAATTCTAACAAATAATTCTAGGGTCTAGTCTTATTCATTGAAAGAACCTGGCCATCCCAAATCATTTCAAATAAAATATCTGAATGTCAGAGAAGACAGTAAGAAACAACCCTGGCAACTATTGACATACAATTAAAATGACAAAAAGGTAAGTAATGTGCTCAAATAGGAGATAAGGAGTGGCTGGAAAACTACAGAGCATCAGGTGCCTGATTAAAGATGTCTTTTATCTCATTTCAAGTCAAAATTGCACCTAAGACAAAATTAGCCTGAACTGTTCAAGTAAAGCAGCATCAAGAGGAATAAGTCAACATTTGAGAAGCAAAAGTGCTGTTTTATGCTAAATAATCTGATATAATAAAGTAACTCTCTTTCTAGCTCCCCACACATAGTTAATATGCTGAATTGTCTCCACAAATAGTGCTTGTCAGTGGCTAATAAAAGGCATCGCTTGGTACCTGATAATGTCAGCTTCTGCTCTAAAATGTGGTTTTGCAATAATGTCAACGTGGGGGTTTGAGTTTATTGTCTCCCAGTGATTTCCAGATAAAATTGACTCAGGAACAGAGTCATTTTCATATGAGGCTACTCCAGTCTCAAACACTCTCCCGAAGGAGACAAAAGAAATGAAGAAAATGTGCGGTTTGTTCTGTGTTTTTTCTACATGTTTATGTACAGATGCGGCCACAAATCACTGTACAGACTTAAATGACAGTCTTACACCTTAATAAATTCTTCTATAGGAGTTTTAAACTGAGCAGAGAGCAAAAGCCTTCCCATGAGCCAGTACAAGCTTCTGGAGACCAGTTAAACTTAAACACTGACCAGGTTGGAGAGTCAAATCCAAATTCCCAGGAAGAATGAGGCCTACAAATACATAGTGGCTCCCAGATGCTAATATCAACATATCTGGTAGATGTCTCATGCTATGGTTGTTTCCCTGCTCATCCTAGACGTAGCCAAGCCCACTGTGTGTGCGTACAAGGGGCCAACAAAGGAGACGTCTGCCTGTTCTCCTGAGATGCACCTTGGGCCTGCGGATAGACGTGCCCCGAAGGTCATATTTTGCACAATCTTCATAGCCTGAGAGGTCTCAGTGCCTGCTTCTGGGCAAGCACTGGTCCCTGGTGCTCTCCAGGGGCTTTATCACACTCTGTATTCTTGCTGAGAGCAAAACATCCCTGTTGCAAAAGGTCTGTCACACCTTGGCTGAGGCTGGGGTCATTCTGTCACTTGGGGGACCCTGAGGGTTGTGGAGGGCTGGGAAAGGGGGTCTGTCTGTGAGAATTCATGCTCTTGGGTGGAGCAGTGAACACCAAAGATCCCTATGCCTTGCTGTGCCCCTGCTGCAGCTTGGTGCACCCACAGTGTGCACCCATACCACATCGTTTCTTCTCCCCGTTCCCTGAAACCTTCCAAGAGCACTGCAGGGATTTAGGGAGCCAGAGGCTTCATCAAGCATAGCTGAAAACCCCAACTCCTGATGGCTGTCTCTAAGCTCAGCCACCAATGTTTTTCAGCAGTGCTTCAGGACTATGAAGAGTGTTATCAGCTTTTAATACTCTCAGGTAGGGGTTTCCCAGTGCACAGGGGCCAAGTGTCACCAGACTTTTACAACCATCTCTCTTAGTAAGACTCTATTCATCTCATCACAGAGCAAGCAAGCTCAAGAGCTGCCCATCTTTTGTTTCCAGCCGTACAAGAGCACAAGTTTAAAATCATGTACTTTGCATTCATCCTTCTGTGGTTTCCTGTCTTATGCAGCAAGGATCATATCCAAAATCACAGATTCTTGGTGATGCCTAAGCCAGTTTTTGCGAGCACCAACATTTCAGGCATGTGTGGACTGCTTCCATGAAGAGGTCAGTCTTCCACCGTGTACAGTCTGTGGTGGTTTTGAAATTTGTTACCTCTGGCAGGTGGGCAAGAAGAGGTTCAAGGTGGAGCACTCAGAGCAGCCATGGATGAATCTGGAAGTGCACAGAGTCTGCTATGACAGCAAGGAGGGCTAAAAGGTGCAAATTCTCAGTGCAAATTCAACCTTGTCGATGCTTGAGCACCCCGACCCCCCACTGGACATTGAACACCACCAGGAGAGCCAGCATGCGCCAGCACTGGGACTATGAACACTAAAGTGCAGATTACTAAAGAGCCAAGGATTGATCCTGAACTCATCAGATGATGGGGAGAGTTTTGGTTCCTCACCCAGACTATCAGACTTTGCCAGTTGCAATATACCCCATCTTTCCACTCCTCCTTTTTGAGAACAAATTTTTCTGTCCTTTTGGGCAGGGGAGAAGAATATTTTAGCAAGATCCTGACAGACTTGTACAATTGGAATGGAACTTCAAATGCCTTCAGTTTACATGAATTATAAGAGTAATCTACTCAGCACACTTAAAAGTGCCCTCTCATTCTAGATCAGAGATTTTACATGGGAGAAGGGCTTGAGGTAAGAGCCAAAAACTTTAATTTAACTGCAGAAAAGGCAAAGGTCTTGCAGCCTTCCCTGCTTTCAGAGGCGTCTTTTCAATATCATTATTTTCAATGTCTTTGCACAGGCATAACTTCTTGAAAGCAGGAAAGGAGACTCTGATGATAATGCACAGAAGGAATTTAATGCACAGTTCATTGCCCTTTTGCTGTGCAGTTGTCTTGGCTACCACAGTAAAAAGATGCATTTGTCACTAAAGGCAGCCAGTCTTCTTGAAATAAACATAGGAAGCTACAAATCTATGGATAAGAAGGTGTCATTTTTTTTACACAATTTTCTTTTCAGAAATACACTCTAAAACACTTCCTCGACCGGTATACATTGCAGTGTAAATGATTCATTTAGTGGTTTATATCAGAGTTTGCACATGCTGTCTTTTCATTTTTAATTTAAATACAAAAATACTCCTGCCATGGTACTCAAGGCAGGTAGGAAGAGAATGCAGTCAGATTGTTGCCAAGTCACAGCTTCTGTAAAACCTACTAGTAGTGGAAATGTGAAGGTATTTCCCTGCCACTACTGTAAATGCAGGGTTACATGCACACCTTAATTTCAAAAAGGACTTGATTAAAGTATTAAGTCTAACAGCAGCAGATATTTTTTAATTAATCTCCTCAATATGTATCAGTTAGTAGTTTGACCTTTTTAGGTACAGCCTTCTCATGGTTAACCGAACCAAATATCACTCAGTTTGGGTTGTGGCTACTAAATTATAGATCACAACAATAAATAACACTCTACCAACAAGAATAGTATTGATATTTTGCGGAACATTAATGAGTTTATGAGCTGCAGTTTGCCAAACCTGTCATGATACAGTTAAGAGATGTTCGTGTTGCGAGCAAGCTGCTGCTCAGACACATATGATTATTTATATAACTTGTATTTTGTTAAGATAATATGAATAGATGTTATTGAAATGTATTATTTAAGGATAAATATAAATACGCCTTTTTATAGAGAATCTTTCATGAATATTGTTTAATTTTCAGTTAATACATAGCATTCTCTCACATCTACTTATATATAAGAAACACATACCAGATTCAGTACACATTCTGAGCCCAAGGGTTTAGTGTTTATGAATGTTGTATTTCATGTTTATCTCAGTAGCATACAAGTGCGCGTTCTGCTCAAGGCTGATGAGATTCTCCCAAGCCCGTAAGCTCCTGCCGAAGTTACTTTCTATCACATAAGCAGAAGAGCTCTGTGACAGAAATAATAATCTGCTGCTGGATGATTATAGTCACACAACCAACATAACTCTCTTGAATGGAACAATTAGAGCAAATGCTGCAGGTTAACCCTTCTACGCATGTAGAATTGTTGCCTCTTAATGACATTTATTTTCCTAAAATCTGAAGAGGCTACAGTAATTTGCAATGTATGCATTAAAGAAAACAAAATCAAACCAACAGAAGCATTTCTTACTACTGCTCAGAGATACCTGCTTCTCCACAATGTATTGTGGCAGAGGCAGTTCTTTCTCTTTCGTGTGCTTTCCAAACCACCTCCATTCGAGGACATATTTTGAATATGGATTGGTTCTTAGGGCCATGACCCTGAATACAAACAGAAACTGTTGTGTTTCTGTCAGACATCCATAAATGCTAGGTATTGTCTAACCTGGAAGCTTCTGCCCTATAAAGCAACCAAAGCCCAGCCTTGGACTTTACATTAATAAAACCCCTATGCCATAACTCAACAAAGCTCATGTCAAACCTTGTCTCTGAATTGAACCACTTTTTCTGCTTGTCTGCTAAATCAACAGCCTTACTCCTGCATCCCAGAGACCTCATCCTCCACTGATGAGAGCAGAGTGGGATGGAGGTGATGCATTTAGGAGTCTTGCAAGCCTTTCCCAAAGGGATGGTCACCCACTACTAGAACAATGTGCATGTGAGAGAATTTTTACCCTCTTACATTAATTAGCCCATTGATCAATGCATGGAGCAAAATAGGTTTGCTTCAGAGCAAATGTTTTCTTTAAATTAATGATTGTCGTATGGGAAAAAATATATGCACATGTTTAATTTCACTGCTAAACCATTTTTACTGAGAAGGTTCCATGGCATGGCACCCTGCAGGGTACAAATCATCTAAAGACAAGCAATTAAAAAATAAACACTTTCCTCATGGCTCCCTTCTGTCCCCATTCTTGTCAATGAAGCATCGTTATTGACTGTAATCACGCAATCAGGAGAGTTTATATCAGCATTTATCCAAATATCACTGAAGTTTTTCGTCAATTTCAGGAGAAGGGACTATTGCAGCCACAAAAATCCTGGGTGGTGGGAAAAAAGAAGACAGCTAATTTATACTGTCATGAGTGTGGTGCAGGCTAACAGCGCCAAGACACGGAGTAATTTTAGCATGTCTGATGCACAGTAATTTGAAAAGCTTCTGGCAAGCCCTCGTGATAAATATGAGCCTGAAACTTTTTCTTTAGTCTCAATAATTTTTGTGCATGTGATGTTTTTTGAAAAGAAAAAAAGATGAGGTTGACCTTCAGTTTTTGATTCTTGAGACTGGCAAGCAGCACAGCTTTGGCTGCCCCTAGCCACTCCTCTAGTCTTAAAACATGCCCCTGCCATATGTTTGCTGACCACAAAGACCACAAGAAGATGTCGTTCTGCTTCCCTTTGGAGAGAGACCACATTAGGACTGAAATGAAGCAGACTTATTCCATGCTGGTACTTAACAAATTCCCCAGCAAATGAAAGCAAGATTTAGAGTGGTAAATACCACAAAAACAGAATGGTATGAGGTACTACTTGCCTTGCTCTTCTTCTGCTCCTTATGTTTATATGTCAAACTCTTGGTTTTGTCATGCAGGACTGAACAGAGCCTGGATCTCTTGTGTGAATTGAGTCATGTGTGCAGATTCTGAAGGAATTTGATTCTTCTTCATCTGCTGTACAATCAGTGTAGAGAAAATTTCAAACTAAGCCAGTAGCACAAAATATTCTCAATGCCTTTTCCTGGCAATGAACTTCAAAGACATGCATCAAAAAATCACAATAAATAGGAGGCTGCCAAAGACACAGATAAAAGGAGGTAAGACACAGTATCATACATGATGGGGAGAAATAGAAAGAGGATCAATTCATTTTAATTCCCGCAGCTCACCTAATCAATGTAACTCTGACAACAAGAGCCCTAAATTGCTCTATTTTCAGAATCAGATCAGACAGATATCAGACAAAAAAAAAAAAAAAAAAAAAGTTTGTTCTCCATTTCTCCCTGCAGTATCTGTCCAGGAGGTGATAAATCTGTTCCATCTCACTTCTGAAGGGAATTATTCAAGGCTTCTGATACCCAGCTGTGAGTTAGGCATAGTATCAAAATATCAGGTTTTGCATCAAAGGGACTGATTCTGGCAACAGAGGCTTTCAAAGAAAATTAAGTTGACTTTCTAGGACATACACAGAAAATTAAACCATTTTTGTGCCTCGATAGAGCAGCAGCGACTGGGATAAAGCAGTCAGTATTTCTGGCACTGAAATGCTGTCACGGAATAGAGTCTTTCAGTATGGCTAGTAACAGCCTGACTTGTCACATCTTGTCTTTATACTATGCAAATTGTATGATCTGAGTGGCATGTAGAGAGTAAAAATTCCTTGAACTTAAGGTATGAAGTACTTCTGGTCTTGTTCAGAGGTTAACCTTAAGCTTGATTCCAAAATAAAAAGTCTATGAATATGAATAAAAGTTTAGGCATATATATATGTCTCTATGTAGATGGAGCAGGGAGAGGCAAGATAAGCCAAGTAGAGGAGTCATAAAAGAGAAAACAAATGAAACAAATAATCATGCAGCACAAGCTTCTCTGCTGGATTAAATCATTGTTGTACCATTAAGGTCAAAATGTTCAGACAATTTTTACGCTTAATATAAGGCCCTTTGGCTTCATCTGTGCTATACCAATTGCATTTAAACCTACATCAATTATTTTCAAAGTTGACTGTAGGCAAAAGATATCATACTCATTCCACAAAACTTCCCTAGTACACTTATTTTTAAAACAATAATATTTTTTCCAAGCAGAAGCAGATAAATTTTTTTTTTTTTTTTTTTTTTTTTTTTTTGACGAAAGGCGTTAAAACCAACCTCCAGACAAAATTTGACTTGTGAAGGAGCACTCACATGATCCTTGGCATAAGGCAGTGGAGCAAGGTGCACACTGTAGGCAGTTTCAGACTTTGTTCTCTCTGCTAAATTGGTTCTTACAGTCCCAAGGAATATGTGAAGGTCTTCCAAGCAACCTATAACCTGAGGGGTGAGGACTACCTTATGCTTTCAAGGTGAAGACTTTTATTTTGTATTTGTACAGCTTCTTACACACCGGGATGCTGGCTTAACATTGGGAGGTTTTAAGCCCTTCCATAAGGCACACAATAAACTTTTATTTATCTTTCATTTCCCTCTGTCAGTAAATTGCAGCACTGTTGGAGTAACTAAGATGTTGTGGGGCAGCTCATATGACTGGACTATTTTGATAGACAGATACAAACTCTACAGAGACATGCAGGAAAAGTGAGGACTGGGTTGCCTACTGTGTGAAGAGCAGCTCATATACATGGAGCTCTTATATGAGTCAGATGATGGCATGTGTAAGAACTTGTGGACCAGGATCAGAGGAGAAGCCTGTAAGAGTGACAGTGTGATGGAAAAGTGTTACTAAACAGAAGATCAAGGTGAGAAGTGATGAAATCTTCTTTAATTTGATCAAATCCCTGGATCACAGATCCTGAATGTTATGAACTGAAGGAGATGGAGACTCACAGAGAACTTAGGAGGTCCCTGATGACCAAAGAGAAATGTTGCACTTCTGTTCAAAAAGGGGTAAAAGGAAAACCAGTCAACCTAACTCCAGTCCCTGGAAAAAATATGGAGCCAGGCCAATTCGAACACATTTCTGAGTACATGGAGGGAGAAAGGGTGATTGGAGTTAGGTGGATCAGAGAAAATCATGCCTGAAGCACCTGACTGTCTTCTATTATAAAAGGATTGGATTTTTGAATGGAGAGAGAGGAGTGGATGTCATTTACCTTGACTTTAGCAAGGCTTTCAACACTATCTCCCACAATATTCTTGTATGTAAGCTAGGATGTTATGGCCTGGATGGACAGACAACCACGTGTGAAAATTACTGTTTGGATAATTGAGCCCAGAGGGTCATGGTAATGTATTATACACTACTTGGAGAGTAGCAGCTAGTGGGGTACTGCAGAGGTCTATTCTGGGACATGTCCTCTCCTGACATCTTTATCATTTACATGAGGTGATGGAATGCTCGCTCAAAAAGTTTTCAGATGATACCAAACTGGGAAGAATCAGTCAATACACTCAAGCTAAGGGTTATTACCCAGAGAGAGCTAAGCAGGCTAGAAGAACCAGCCAGCAGGAACCTCATGAAATTCTCAGCGTGCCTTGGCAGCAGAGAAAGTCAACAGCATTGTGGGCAGTATGAAGAGGAGCGGAGCCAGGAGGATGAGGGAAGTGATTATTCCTCTTTACTCATTAAACCAGATACTGCATCCAGCTTTGGCACCACAATACAGAAGACACACTGATAAATGAGAGTAAGTTTAGTTGAAGGTCACCAGATGGTCAAAGACTGGAGCACTTGTTCTCTGGCGACATACTGAGGATGATAGGTTTCTTCACCCTGGAGAATAGGTGGCTTTTGGGAAGCCTAAGAGCAATCCCCAGTGATAATTTGATCTTCTCAGTGGGGTATTGTGGGAAGATGAGGCATAAGTAGAAACAAGAGAGGTTCTCACTAGATATATTGAACCTCATTGAGGTTTCTGCACTTGCATTTGCTCACATGCACACACACACACAGAAACATTATTTTTTCAATAACACTTTTACCCGAACATCAGTAACCAAACATCTGCTTGAACGGGATGAGCTCAGGAGTCACTCCCAGACATATTAAGCTGAATAAATATGTCAGTGTTTTTACTGAGTTGTTCTTGGAAATATGGTCTTTTTTTTGTAAGAATCCATTTAAAGGATTGAGTCCTATATTTGTTTTGTTGTATTTATGTCATGAGAGTTCTCTAATAGGGAAAAATATATGTTTTAAAAATCTACATAATGGCTTCTTTCCAAAAGGGCCATTACAGGCTGTAAAAATAAATAGAATTCATTTAATTCCCTTTGTAAATATACACAGTTTGGAGACAATAATAACACAGAGAAAGTAAATTAAACCACAAAAACACTGTATCCAAATGAGTTTATGAAACCAAGGGGGAAAAAGCCAACCACAAGATAATGGAAGAGTATCTTGTGGTGAAGGGTCCCAGCTCAGCAAATTTTTTAAGCATATGCTTAATGGAAGGAGGGACTCAAAATGGCTCTAAATGCCTTGCAAAATGAAAGCCTTAGTTATGTACAGATACAGTATAAAAAAGAAACCACAGTGGCAATATAACTAAGTTTGGGATGCTAATACCTTAGTACACCTATTTAATATTGCCCTATTTGATAATCTAAGGAACTTCTTAGCTCATCTGTAGAGATCCTGCGCTATGATGAGCCCATTTTCCACTGTGACCATCTTCCTAAGGAATCACAGTGTCTCCAGCAGCAGCTGCCAGCCAACAGCAGGACCTGTATTCTTTGCTCCTAGATTTATGACTTTATATTTGCTGCTGTAAAATGCAGTGCCAACAGAGTTTGGTCAAGCTCAGTTTACCAGTTGATTCAGACCACTCCATGTCCATCACCTTTCTTCTCATTATTTATGCTCCAGCATTACTGTCATCTCTAGGTTTTATCAGGAAGGAGTTTATGTCTTTTTTCAAATCATTTCCAAAAGTGCTACAAAGCAGGCTTAACTAGGCATTGACCTGCCTAGTAATGACCCCCCTGGTTTGCAAGGATGTTTTGAGTTCTGCCCATTAACAGCTTTTAATCAATTTAATGTGACTATGATTATTTTTTGTTTTTCTAATACCTTAATCAAAACATTGTGTGAGACTAAGACATATGTTTTAGCGAAGTCTAAGTCTATCAAACTTATACTATTCCCCTTATCAACACAACTTGTAAAGTCATCAAATAAAACTATCCACTTTTCTTTGTAAAGATCTATTGCCTGTAATCCTGGGTAGATTAGCATTAATTACATTACTGTCTTTTAAGCCCTTATCAGTCAAATCCCAGACTGAATGTTCCATTATCTTCTCTGGGATCAGTGTCAGTCTGAAAGACCTGTAATTACCCACATCGTTCTGTTTATCCTTTTAAAATATTGGCATTCACTTTCCCGAAGTTTCCTCACCTTGCTAATAATCAGTTTTAACAAATCACAGAGTACCTTGGATAGCTCCTTAAAATTCTTGGGTGCAAACCACCTACCTCTGAGCTTTTCCAGTCCTTCGCTGTTTATTGCACCTTAACAGATGCAATGAGCATGAAACACCATGCTTGTCCTGCAGGATGAGCAGCATTTACTGTACCTTTTACGACTCCTACAGAAAGGCTGGACTTTCTTTAAAAACAGAGAATTGAGAGTAAGAGACTGAGCACTGGCCATCCCAGCACGCTCCCCGCGAAAAGCTCTGAGCGTAGAAACCTCCCAAGGGACTTCAGCACTGCCAGAGGTACCAGATTCCTCTGGAAATGAGCATTTCTTCATCCAGGACCAATCCTTCCCCCTGGCTGACTCCTATCCAGTCTGCCAACAGAGTCTACTTGATATATGGAGCAAAGGATATCGTGCTCTTGAGAAAGGCAAATCTCTCACGCTCCAGGGGGATCTGGGCTGAGATGGAGCTGTCTGAGGACTCTGAGCCATGCAGTTCAATCTGAGGCTGAATAGTGACCCAAGGATCAGATTGATTTACCCTCGTAGCCCTTGGGATGGGTTCAGAGCAGCTACTTCACAGCCCTGGCTTTGCACAGCTAAGGGGATGTGAAGATTGTATCACATAGATCTTGCACAGATTCCTTAATATGTGGTAAACAGGCTGGGGATGGACACTAGAGGATTTTTTATGTTAGAATCAGAACGTGACTCAGTCTTTTTGCTGTTGAATTTGTTTTTTTGAAATAGTCTTGCAAAAACAAAAATATAGAAATATTAAACCCCCATGTCTACTAAATCAGGTCCTAACACATCAGCAACAGTTTTCCAAAAGGACTGGGAACCATACATTTCTAATATTGGACCAATATGATTTATGGTGTTTTAATTACATTATTACTGAATCAGTCACTACTATATTTGTCTCATTGAATTAGTATCAAGGTGGTGAGAAAAGCACAGGATACATAATAAATGCTAAGCATGACAATATAAATTAGTAAAACATAAGGAGGTTGATTTATATTCTCTATAAAACTTTTTTATTTACCTTTTGAACCAAATGTTTTCTGACAGCCTCTAAATTTCTGCTTTATTATTTACTAAACACAGACTTGACAAATCATTAATTCTCTTAGCCTTTCTCAAATTACATTTGTTTGTATTCAACTCATTCTTTTCCAATTTTGGAAAGAATTTTGCTTTTGGCACCCAATTTAATATAAGTAAAGAGATTTGCACAGATACACCCATCACTTCCCCAGGGAACATAGCCAATTCATTTTCAAAGCACAGTGGTGATGGATTTTCCTCACAGAGTGGTTGAAGAACTGTGAATCCCTTACTTTGGACATTAAAGCATAATATACTATACAATATGTAACAGCGCAATTTCCCTCTATTCCTCAGACTCTCAGTCTGCACATCACTTGATTGCATGCTGTAAAAAAGTGGTCAGATGCCCTGTATATGCCAAGGGTCATGTATGTCCAAGAAATTAAATACTCAAAGGAGCCTCTACCCAAGATGGATGAGTGAAAAACTCATCCGGGATATCTCACATAGATCCCTTTCTTCCAACCAAAATCCCCAAATTTCGGCATTCCTCAGCACCCAGAGAACACCTCAGCTCAATGAACTAATTATCTGTAAAACAAAGTGCAAACAACAATTTCATGTGAATCTTCTTTTCTGAAGATTTCAGAAAAGTATGCGTTGCCTTGTTGAAGTTGATTTCTGCTTTTGTTTTTTTTTTTTAATATAGCTCAAAAGGTTTGCAAAATTTTGATGGCTTTGCAGTGAAAAATGATGCATTCAGAAAATGTCAAAAGCAGAACATTTTGTTAACATTAAACTCTTTCCTTGGGTTTGCAGGGAGACGATCATGTATGATGGGGGAGGCAGACTAGGCTGCTTAGACCATTTTATTTGCTTTGAGCAAAATATTGTTACAGATGATAGATTTCTGTATATCTATTTTTTTCCATTTGGATAAGGCCAATATTTTTTTTTTTTTTTGACAGAAAAGCATAATAATGGAAAAGTGTGATCAGCCCTGCAAACACCATCACTCATTTGTTTTGATGCTAGCATTAAGGACCTGCAGGGCTAAAACCAAGAGTTTTATTACTTGATCTAGGGATTCATTTCTATGTGTGGTTGCTGTGAGCCTAAAACTCCTCTGCAGACAAGTTGTTAAAGAAGGATGTGCAATGCCCAGCGAATTCTTTATATTTAAAAAAGTGCTCATACCTTTTGCAATGCAGCATTTTCTAATAAATTACTTAAATTGCCTCATTCTAGAGCACTGCTGCCAAGATTGCAGCTCAGCTAACTGCTATAACTCTGCACAAATCCCAGCCATGTGTGCAAACTCGCTTTGTCCATGGAAACATTTGTGCAGTTTATGAACACACATTAGGTTACTGAGACTACATGGTAACACTAAATATCTGACTCTTGTTTGCTCTTGGCCTTGGGTGAGAATTACTCAGTGAGTGTTTCACTAACTGCAGCACAAAGTGGATATGAAAATAGCAGGTAATAGCATTTTAAAGCAAATGGTTCAAAGTATCTCCATTTAAGCAGCACCATAACAGTTACGAAACAAGAGCACAGCACTTTCCCCCTTAGCTGTTCCTTGGCGAGAAAGGAAATGGATCAGGTCAAAAGAAAGAAAATCTATATCCATTTTTTCCTAAGTGGCCTCTTACCTCACAGCAACACCTCCATATGATATTAGCCGTTTCATATCTTAGCCTATTGGTATCACATGAATTTAGTATCTGGTTTTACTCTCTGGATACAAAACACTGTGCACATAAAAGGCTGCAGCATCCCTGGTGAGATTGTTTGAAGGCCCAGTCTTGCTCCTCTTCCCTCTGCTCTTCCCTAAGAGAGCTTTCTACCACATCGTAGCCTTTGGTATTGGCCTCCTGTCCAACAAATTTTGATTTTGAGTGGTGCCTTAGTAGGACTTAGTTTGCTGAGGTGCAGCAGAGAGTGACAAAGACAAGGAACCAAACATGGTTCCTCAAATGTCCCTTTCCAATCTATGACAAACATGTGTGAAACTTTGGAGGGCTGATGTGAGGTCATCAGACAGCTCTAGCAAGAGGTAGGGCACCCACTCTGGGCAGCAGGAATTCTGTCTTTTGGCCATCTCTTGGGTCATGCGGAGGAAAACTGCATGCTGTGGCCATCCTTAGGCAGCACAACACGCTGCAGATGCAAGAGGGACAGACTCTTGGGGAGTTTCAGTGTCAGCATCAGAAACACTCTCAAATTATTGAGTTCACAGACTGACAAAATATATGTACATATATGGCCCCAAACCAAACTCTTCATACTCCAAATTTACTGAAATAAGCCTGAAGGGGTAATCCTGTTAGGAACTTGCAATCTGTCCCTGCCACTCACACACTAGTAAGGAAGGCTTTATTTGTGGCCTAAATGAATTACTGTATGTCCTTCACATGGGTTTAATGACAACCATTTCAGCCTCAGTGATAATGAAACGAGGGCCTAGTTGACACATGGGAAGCACACTGTCCATCTTACATGTCCTTATGTCATGCGGCAGCACTAGTCACCTTTTCTGCTGTAACATGCTCAAAATAAATCCCATTTGTAGGACCTTGCATATCATTTCACTGTGAAAGGATTTTATGCAGAAAAAGCAGAAGAAACAGGAACATCTGTTCCTTCAAAGCTCTTCCTCCTGCAGAAGTTGCTACCAGATCTGGAAGTTGGAACGTGGTGATAGTGAGCTCCTGATCTGTTTTCCCTAAAGAGACTCTCTAAACCTTCACAGCGGGATCAACTATCTGAAAGAAGTACAAAATAATGCAAATTACCCACTTTCTTGAACAAGATGAGCAGTTCTGTTCAAGTGATTCTAGCAAATATAACACAGCAACACTGGCCTTGGGGAGGTATCGTACAGAATGCTGTAAAACATAACTCTATTTTAAAAAGACAGACATATCGTTTTTGCTTGCAAAACACCCTCCTTCAAGCAAGCACATATGTACTGGAAAATACTGGAAACTAGGAGCAATTTTGGCTCCCTATATTAATTCTAATATAGCCACCTATCGACATCTGTGGAGTATGGAAGCATAACTGTCCCTGTTCCTCAGTCAGGAGACAGTCATAGAAGTATTAAGAGCAAAATGTGACAACCTCTGAAGCGACTTAGGGCCTTTGGTCACCTTTCTGAGTGTGAGTTAGGTTCCTGAGGCACTTAAGCATTTGTTTTAAAAAATGACCCAAAAGAAGTTAGTGACACTATACAAGAAGGCCAATGGGATTCTGCGGTGCATTGAGTGTCTCCAGCAGGTCGAGGGAGGTGATCCTGCCCCTTTGCTCAGCCCTGGTGAGGCCACATCTGGAGCACTGTGTCCAGTTCTGGGCCCCACAGTACAAGAGGGATGTGGAGCTGC
>JAWLRI010000516.1:1625525-1671862 GCA_034781795.1 Crypturellus tataupa
GTTCCACAGGAACTTAAGGAAAAACTTCTTGACAGTGAGGGTGACAGAGCACTGGAACAGGCTGCCCAGAGAGGTTGCCCATTGCTCTCCCAGGGCTGTTTGCAGCCTGGTCAAGGTCTGCTCCAGCGTGGCACAACTGTAACCTTGGATCCAATTTCTGTGAAAACAGCAAGGTTTTGCTTCACACAACAAGAGGTGTGTGAAGGGTCCTCCAGGGCCTACCCTGTACCAGCCTTGCAGTCACCTTCAGCTCTCCTTTCTTCACTGTACAGCCCCACTCTTGCTGCTTCCTAACATGTAGATGTCAAACCTAAATGGCCCCAATTACAAGCTTTACCTCCAGCAGCACTCCTCTGCTGGATGAGACTAGCGGCATACTAGCAGGAATGATAATAGATATGTGTGAACGAGAATTCAAGGTGGACTTTAGAATGAACCTGAGACTGCCACAGAGAGGTAATTTGAAAGAGATAATTGGCAATGTGCCTGCAAAAACCTAAATAGTATGGCACAGGAGAGAGGAGGATCTATGGTTTACTTACATGCCTCCCTGCATAGCAGAGCTGCAAGGGGCTTCTGCGTTTAAATAAGAATAAAAAATAGTAGAGAGAGGAGGATAATAGAGGATTTCAATCACTTAAAATTTAATTTTCATTCTAATTCCAAAATGAGAACATCAAAACTTCACCTCTCTCTAGTAAACTGGCTGGGATTTGATAAGCTGTCTTTTAGCCAGTATATGCCAAGGGTACCTGGCCTTTGGGCTATATGCCCCATGAGTAAGCCAGGAGCACTGGAAACCTGCTCTTTACAGCAGCTGAGCTACTGAGGTTGTAGTTTGTGTGCATTTATGAAAGGAAACTATAGTACTCCTTCTCACTGATGAGCAGTATTCCTGATTTACTCGCATCTGATCTGAGTACTATGCATATACCAAACCAGCTAATATTTACTAAGATTTTATTAGTACAGGCAATGAAGTCCTAGGCCTTAGGCCTGTGACCCGGAGTTCAAGGATCTTTCCCACTGTGGGGGAAGTCTTAAGTCTTTAACTATTGCCTTCTCCAGGCACAAGAAGAGGAAAGATGCGCTGGGTGGGGCAGAGACCATCACACCCTATGGAGTTCTCCACCTAAATGACCAGGCCGGCCTGAGACACCTTATGCTTGCATGAAAAAGGATCCTTGTGCCTGTAATAAACATCCTGCTCTCAGATCCAGTCTCTCAGTGTTGACATTGCTTCATAGTCTTATCCTTTCCTACTGACCGGTTTGCTAGACAAGGTGCAGGACATTCACCTGACCGCCGTCCAAAGACACGTTTCTCATGCACTTGCCACAGAGGCAAATCTAATTTACCTCTGACCATGTAGATCCCATTTCTGTAGTGCTTGTTAGTGCTAGCTGCTACCCAAGCCCCCGTGGTCCTTCATAGCCCTGACTCCCTCTTTCAAGATTACCTTATTAATTCGAACTATACTCCTCAATTTTCTTGCATCCCAAGGTCATTCACTCTCATCTTTTTGTCCATTTAAGTAAGTTTTTAAGTATTCTCTGGAGTTGCAGTTTTTGGTCTGGGACATTACTTCTGATTTACTTGCTATTGTTTGGGAACAGGTCTCATCAGCACACTTTTGCTTGGTGAGTGTATGCTGATGATATACTAGCAACCAACGAAACTGCCTATTTCTGAGGCACCCTCAGGGGTGTCTGGCTCTTTGACAGATATTTACACTTGGATGAGCAACAATTTTCCAGAGGTGAACACGGCAAACTGAAGTCACTGGTTCTAGGCAGCTACATATGTTGACTTTTCAACTCAAAGCTAAAAAATGAAGTACATTTATTTTATTTTTCCAAGGAAGCTATGCTCCAGTACGGTCTTCAAAATACAGTCTGATAGGTGTTTTTCACGCAGTCCTGTTTCTAAGACTGGATTGCCATTTTTTTATTAGAAGAAGTTAATGCCTTCATACTGTTGGGTTTTCTGCTTGTGTTGCTGGACTGACACTCTTCTATGCTACATTAACTGCTGCCTTTAACACACTGAGAAGAAACACATCCCAGAGTAGGAAGAAATGGAGAAGTAGGACAGAAAAGTTTAATCAAGGTCTGGCACATGTTCACTTACTTATCACTCAAACTTTGACTTCATTCCCAGTCAAAGGATTCTGTGTTGCTAATTATTTCATCCTAAAACAGATGTCTAAGTAATCACATGCACCTTTCTCTAAATTGCCTCTTCCTGTTCACTGATTATGAAAGTAAGGTAAGATGAAATCTATCTCTGAGAGGAGGAGTTCAGGTACTCAGGTGAATTCCATTCTACCTGTCTAATTTAATCTAATTCCAAGGCTTCCTCCACATTCACTGATGTAATATATTTATGGAATCAGTTCTTATTGATAGGTATCTATTGAGAGCCTAACTGGTCGGTATATACATACCGTAAGTATATGGTGAGATGTGGTACATCCCCAAATCACTTTTCTTGTCCTTTTTCTTGCCTATGTCCATGCACAGATGTAGTGACATGAAACACTGATTAGTGAATGCAAAAAAACCCAGTGGATGGCTATATATTAATGTTATCTATAGCAGAGTATCAGCAGTAGCTGCTTTGATCTGCGTGAGAGGAGATCGTGAGGCACAGGTTTCCCTGACTTCAAATATATCCTTCCCAGCACACATTTATATTCAGCTCTTGTCCTCATTATGTGTCCAAAGGGCATATCAGCATCAATGTTCAGCAGTAAGTATTCTAATGTATTAGAAGTATTAGATCAAGCGTTAGGTCAACCTTTCGCATGCCTGTCACTATATCCCTTCATGTCCTTTCATCAAACTGATTTCTTTCCTGATTAGTTTTCTGTCATGAACAAGGAAGTTTGGATTTTTTTTTTGGCGTAGGTTTATCTGATAGACTTCAAAATAGTCTGAAACATTAACTGTGTATTAGATAACATCATCTATTTCTGGAGTGTCTTTGCTGTCTGTGCTTAGGTGAGGGCTTAAGATCACCAAGTCCTGTGCTGTCAACCAGCTTCACACACACTACATGTATAAGGGTAATTGCTTTTCTTATGCTTCAAAGATGGCAGGAACTGTCATACCTAGTCATCCAGCTTGATTCTTTCTTAGGCAGCAAACAACTTCTCCTTAGATGAAAAGCTGAAGGATTTCTTCAGAAGAATCTCTGATGCTCTTCTGCCATAAAATAGATAATCAGATAGTGGTGATCAGTATGTGACCCTAGCAAACAAATAAAATCATCTGTGGCCTTTGGGAATTTCAATAATGCATAGTCATTCATTCAGCATTCAGCATTCAGTCGTTGCATCGAGCATTTATGTGCAAATAAGATGAAGGAGGCACCCAGATCCCCATCAGTGATTTCCAAATGTTTATGTAATTCACTCATCTGTCCTGGGCATCTTCTTTATGACAAGGTGAAGGCTGTCTTAACTCACACTGACAATACTGCCTAGATCAATTCATCTCAAGCTAAAGTTGATATGCAAGACAGGTCAAATGAGCCACTCCCTAAACACACTTCTTTCTTTCCACCAATTTAAGAGAGTGATGTCTAAAGGTAGGTGAAATCCATCTCACCAAAGAGATAGACTCCAAAAGAGAAAAGAGGAAAGTGAAACATAGCTGTTCAAAATAAGGAATAAAAAGAGTTTCTTCTGTTTCCTGAGATATTTCTGTCTCTATTCTTCTATTTTCCTCAGAGCTCATGAGCAAAACGAGGCATTCTGAGATACCTCTGTTGTTGAAAGGTCCATGGAAGAAAAGACATTGAGAATA
This sequence comes from Crypturellus tataupa, assembly GCA_034781795.1. Lineage (NCBI taxonomy): Eukaryota > Metazoa > Chordata > Aves > Tinamiformes > Tinamidae > Crypturellus > Crypturellus tataupa. Next base: position 1,629,335 of record JAWLRI010000516.1, read on the forward strand.
GCTTCATGCATCATAAAGGAACAATAAAGGGCACAAACTTGGTTTTTCTCATTTCAGCTTTGCAATTTACCATAAAAGGGAAAATTTCCCAATAGTGTGCATAATAACATCTAGAGTTCATAAGAGCACTTGTAAGACTTGACTTCCCTAACGCTCTGCAGCGACTGTAGCCTCATAAACTTGCCTGGTAGAAATAATCAAATCTTAATGAGATCACAACAGACTGCAAGAAGTATTGCCAAAAACAGACATCCCCCAGTCCTTCCCACTTCTAAAAATGGTTGCATTGCAATGATCTTACTTTGCCAGACTTTGTTCCTAAATAAAGACGTTGGCAGGTGAGATGTGTGCTTTATTGATCGACGTCTGCTCAAATATTTATCATCTGACAGCTTTGTGAAATACAGTGGGATTTCTAATGTAGGTTTTACTTGTGTTTCACAGAACTCGGCACTCCTGTATGCTCCACTGAGCAGCCAAACCTACAGCAGGACCTGTGAGCCCTGAGAGCTGGTCATCAGGATAAATAATTAACAATGCTCAAGCCACTCATCAGACGCATTCCAAAATTAAAATGTGTCATTAGGTATCTTCACGGGTTTCTCTTCCTTTGAGTTCTTGCCAATAGTGTGACACTATTGTCAAATTGTACCCAAAAAAGGTGCGAATGCAGCTGGGTGATGGGAGTTGAACCTGTCCAATCATAATAAGAGGGAGAGGTAAAAACATGACCATGCATCGTCCTTGTTGTTTTGGGGTCTTGGATTTTTCTCTTTTTTTTTTTTTCCAAAGAAAGTACAATATTTTGCAGGAGAAATATAATATTTTCTCCTATCTCTGACCAACACAATATCATCCTCTTGCTATGAGTTTTGCCAGAGTGACACTGCTATGTCCTTAATAATCCTTTTTAAGTTTTGACCGCATTTGTTCATTCTCACAGTGTAATAATACCACAGGTTTAGCACGAATCGGTCACCATTCACCCAAGCCTTTCTTGCAGCCTGTATTGTAGGCACTGTTTAACGGCATAGCCAGTGTCTGTTATGATTTACTTTCTGCATTTGTGACTTAAAAGCACATTTTTTTTCTCTCCTGGGAAAACTACTCCAGCCTTCCTCCTAATTCTATATCTACCGAAAACGTATGAAAACTAGTCACAGTGTCTGCAGAACTGAGAATATGACATTTGCAAATGAAATTGCAATAAACCCCTTTTCTCAGCCCAGAATAAGGTCAATTTGATGTCACCTAATTTCTCATTTCCTGACATTACTAGCCCTAGAAAAGAAACAGGAAAATAGAATACATATATGTCAGATATGCTGGCATATACTGAAGGTACAGTATTGCTGTAGGGGATTAATGAGTAGTCCTGTGGAAATGTTTTAAGGAGCAGAATTATCACTCCTAGAGAAGACAAAGTACTGGTTGCTGGTGAATTGAGATCCAATAAAGGAGCCATTGCACTCCAAAAATCAAGAGTATTTCCCATTCCTCAAATTATTCTCCACCTTGTGCTTAAAAGTTGGTTGCTCAGGGCTAAATGAGTAATCTCAGGAGTGTAAGTTGGAATTTCATATCCCTACAACCAGCTCCACTGGATTTTCTAGCAATGATGATTTCAATGACCTCAGTGAAGCAGGGATTATTTTCTTAATAGATCAGAGGTTTTAGCTCTCAGCAAGAGTTCACTGGAGCAGATGGTGAGACAAAAAGCAGCCCTTGCCTTCATACTGAGCAAGGCACTGGATCTGATTCAGACTCTCAAAGTGGAAGCCCTACACTGCAACAGTGATTAAAATGTGCTTAGATTCAATACAGCTACAGAGGCAACAAAAATTCACTAAAGTGGGGCTAACTTTCAGTACATGGAGTAAAAATGAGGAAACTCATTAAAAAGCTAAAAACAGGCAGCTAATGTACTCAAACTTTTAGACAGTGGACAAACTATTGAAGGAATGAAAAGCAGATGCACCAGTGAATACCAGCCATACATAAGGCTTGAGAGAGGATAGAAGGAAGCCAGTGTGTCTGCATAACACAGGAAAAAAATAGTTAGAATTAAAAAAGGAACATTCAAAATGATGAAACTGCACCCAAATGAACAAACAAAACCTCTCCATCATAATCTCCATTTATTAAATGGAGCTGAACTACTCAGATGGTCCTGGTACAGTCGTGACAGGTTTTCTGGGAACTCGGGATGCTGCCTTGGTGATCAGCCAAGGGACGGACTGCTGGGACTGAGGGACCCTTTGTCTGAGCTGGTGCTCTTATGTCCTCGTATTGTCATGACGTCTTACACTGGCTGTTGGTCCAAGCCTGCATCTTGGTGGTTCTTACAATCCTTCCAAAAGTTTCCATAAGGGCAAAACTGCTGTTCCTTCAAAGCAGGGTTAGACGTAAGCTTTTCTGCAGGCAAAGAGATCTGAACGGTCAAAAAAACTCTACAGATCACAGGCCATCTAAAATTTTAGAAAGTAGTTATACTAATTAATTCTGCTTTTTTAAAGAAAGGCCAGACAAAATTCATTGTAGCTTTTGAGCTTTCAGGTAGGAAAATAGAGTTTTTTTGTGCTGAGAGCTTCAACAGTGCTACAGGACAGCACTGCTTGAATTTATAGATGTGGATAAATGACCTCTCTGCTCACTCCTGATATGCAGTACAGTTCTGAAGTAGTTCACTGTTCAAGCATGTTCAATATCCAGGCCTGGTCAGGTTATTGTTGGTCATATTGATTTATCTAGTCAAGAGACATGGGGTCACCATCTGAAAGTGCAAACAAAAAGGTCTTTTTTTTTGGCCATTGAAAAGACTGAACATTTCTGCTTAGTCGTCATCCTCTGAACTGCATCTCCTCCACATCAGGGACAGCAACTTCTTAGAGCTCAGTAGCTATTTCCCGCACCAGCAACTCAGATCTTTCACAGGCCTAAAACCCAAGTTACTGCAAGGAAGCCAGCAGTACTAGTCATGTAGTAGCTAAGTAAGTAATAAACACCACTGTTTTGCTGCTTTACAAACCTGCTCAGAAAGCAGCAAATGCTGCTGTCTGAGAGAAAAATGAACTTTAATGTCCTGCTTGTTCTCTTTTCTTGGAAGCCAATGTGCTGGCTTGTGGAAATATATTACTCGATGCTGAGAAACAAAAATCTCTTGAGCATTGGTTTCTGCAATGTTAGTTTCCCTTAAAAATTGTGCTTGCCTTGGATCACCACTTTCAACAAAACATGCAACACAAAGAGGCAAAGCCAGAGACCCTTCCTTGTTTTGACTTTTCACATACAGACACAGAAATGTTTGGAGCAATCTGGTTATGATCCCACATCTCCTGATTTACTAAATCAATGTGACCAGAAATAACAGTCCATGCGTGCATATCAGATACACCGAAACCTTGAACATCAGAGATGTACAGAATTTTTCACACGGTTTAGTGCTCCTTTATTTCTTGGATATATTCACCCAATGCTAAGCCTTTTAGCCACATGTTCTGATGTTACCTGATAGTGAAATGAATGATAGCAAAGGAGAGGGAGAAGCTGTTAGCGCCAGTGAATTTTGCATGGTAAGTGCTAACTTATCACGATGGGCAGCAATTCCAATTGTAGGGACTAACAAACAGACTGATCACCCTCATCTGAATGTAGCAGGAGGACATAGGTTGTTCATTTGCAATTTGGGATTAATACACTTGCTCCTTCTCTGTCTGTCTGTCCTCATTGGGATGCAAGGGGTGCCTGCTTTGGAAAAAAAATCCTTGGTAGAAGCACTTTTCATGCACATTTCTGCATTTTCCCCCAGAATGAAAATTGTTTTCCTGGTTTTGTTAGGAAAGAAAAATAGACTCTTTTGTATGGATCAGCAAGCAGAAGAGGTGCCACTTTTTGTTGCTTGCTCATAAAATGGTTTGCATCTATTTATTAAATTTAGCTCCTCTTGTCTGATCTCCATCTAGACAGAGATCTAACAAATACATGAACTGACATATATCTAAGGCATAAAAAGAGCAAGCCAGATTGCGATCCTATCTTTGCTAAAGTAAATGCAAAACAATCACACTGATTTCAGTGTATAGCTCTCCTTGCCAGGCATCTGTCATCGCCCACTGCAACAAATGATAGCACAGGATGTAGTAGGGCAAATCTGCAGTTGACAGAGTCTTCTGCTTCCTAAAATTAGTGATCCACTGGGCTGAAATGTCCTGCAGGATATTTCTGCCCTGCATTAGTGGCATCTGCTAAGCAAATTTATTCCAAATCTGTTCTAAATCACTTGACTGGTTTCAGTGGCACAATGACTGATCGCTTCAACTAAGGATATGCCATTAGGACCACATAGCCTCACAATAAATTCAAAGACTCCAAACTTCCAATTTTAGATCTATATGAGGAATCATTCAAAATCTGAGGAGTCAAAGTTTGAGTTGAGAAATGAATATCTTGGGAAATGGATTTGGATTTCAAACACCAACCAGCCTTTGCATATGATCAAACAACATGATGGTGTGACAAGAACATCTAATTAGGGTGAGTCTGGTTTCTCTTTGCATACCTGCAATTGGGTATAAACATGTCATTTATCTCATTGTTCCCTGCAGTATAATGGGAAAAATTATATTCTTTTTTAGGTATCAGATCTGTAGCTGAAAAGAAGAAAGTGTTTAAAGCTCTGCAGAAATATATGACAAAATCATCCATGTTGCCAATTGCTGTGCATAAAAATAAATATGATCCTTTCCTTCCTGCCATTTCCCTCTTCACATGTACCAGCCCTTTGAACAGCTACTCACATTGAATCCAGACTCCATAACAATTAATCAATATTTAGCTCTACATCCACTCAATTATTCATTTAAGCAACAACCACATATTAGTGTCAATAAGAAGCCTCAGAAAAAAATGAAGAAAGAAAGAAAGCCATTTGAAACCCTCAAAAACAATGAAGAAAAATGTAAGGGAAAAAGGTGAATCAACAATAAGGATCATCTTGTAGAATAAAAGAAAAATTCATAGAGATTTATGTATAGTACATTGTCAATTGTATAACTCCATTGTCTGAAAATTATGATTTGAGCTCCAGCTTCAGAAATCCTGCAGTCCAGCTGAAAGGTAATGGATTTGTACAGGAACAGCTTGACGAAACTACTTCCTTTACTAGCAATGATGAATAAGAAGAAAAGTTCAGCTGAGTTTGAATTTGGAGTTGATAATTGGCAAGAAAGAATCTTGCTACTTACAAGACAAACAAATTCTCTGAGTGAAAGCTCTAAAGTATAGAGCCATATACCTCTACTCTGCAGGCAATTTTCTTCAGCTCACTGCAGTTTTAAAATCAACAGCTAGGTGCCAAGTTGCAATTGCAGGAATCCTTGATCCTGATCCCCATCCTCATTCTTGGGATGGAAGAAGAATCCAAAACCATTTTGAACCTAAAACCAAACAGTTCTTATGGGAACCTCTCCATAGATTCATTGAAAATTACACTTCATCATCATCATACATAAACAACCCGCTACTTAACCAGCTTCAAAATTCTCTGAGCAGTCACATTCATGCTGTAAATTCTCTTTGAGACACCATCTCCACATGTTGGGAAGGCCAGCAGTGCTGCTTAGGGGCACTGCAGGGCCACCTATCACCTGCATGGCAGTTCCTTGCAGTTGACTGGGTGGCTGGCCTCACGATGGGCCTTCGTTTCATGTTTCAAAGCTTCTACTTGTCCCTCTGAAGTATTTTTCAAACCCTTCCCAGACAAAAGTTTCTCTCTAGCAGTGCCAGTGCAAGGTGTGACCATGGCACAGAGTTGCTGGATTCCCATATCTGGCTCCAAACTGTCCCTTCCAACACCTGCACCTCCTATGAATCTGATGCCAGAGTGCACCAGGGAGACCTCTCTCCTTTCAGCCCTGTTTGAATCAAAAACATCAACAAGTGACAACTCATGTTTCATGACAGACCTCAGAGACTGACTCTCTCCATAGCTTTCTTAGTAGCAGCTTTATTACTTGATAAAATTCCCTGGGTTTCTGCATGATGGAAATTAGTGGTACTGTTTTTAAATCCATATTTCACAGCAGACTGGATAAACCCATGTCAACTAACCTGTTTCTATTCTTAAGCATTGCTATGTCAGGTATGTAGTTAAAATGATTTTGATACTCATGATCACTTGTATAGCTTCAGGGTACCCTATTAAGGCTATTTCAGGGAAATGAGAATAATAGTCTAGAGTTATAATACATTATTTCCAACCAACAAAACTACATTTATACTGTTTCACCAAAGCAGACATTGTTTTTCTGGGCCACCAAGATGGATTCTTTCAATTACCTTGACTATTTTAGCACAGGAGAAAGATTCAATGTTTATTTGAAGTCAGTAAAAATTATCTATGCTTTATACTTTGTTGTTGTTGTTGTTTTAATCTTACAGGACTTTTCTTTACCTTCTAAACACTTTTTTTTCCTTAAAATATTTCTAGACGTTTTTTCCTGGAGCCTAGGAGGAAAAATTAAATTTAGCACTGAGAGCTCCCTCTTAAAGTGAACTAGGACTATATTGTTCCAGTCGCCTTTCACCAACAGAATTAATTCCTTTTTGTGAGATCACACCTCTAGCAGTAGTTCTGGCAATTACAGTCCAAACATTATCTGACACTGGACAAGATTTGTTAATGTTTAGATAATTCTTCTAGCTCTGATCTTTGCTTCAATGTCAGATGCTCTAAAGAATGTCTGAACCCGTGAAATATGAGTGCCTTTGAGGGGATTTTTGTGAAGACTCTTGAGCAATACATGGATTAAGGTCAATTTCTTTTAGCACTTAAAATAATTAAGATGTAGTCTCTTCACCCCTGTGTGAAACCATTGCACCTGACTGCATTGACATTCCTCTGTAAGATGTCTCTGCAGCCCAAATGGTCTCCAGTTTTTACCAGACAACTGCAAGAACTGCTTTTTCAGTGCCTCACTCACAGATGCTCCAGCTGGTTCCTTTAAGGCTCTCTTGAAAGCTCAGGTCCTCAGAAGGATTTAGTTGTAGACCTATAAAGGTAGTTCAGTAGATAATTTCCATTAAAACTGATGAGTGTTAAATGTCTAACTCCTGTTTGGACTACTGCATACCTTTGGGGGCCTGAGTTTTGGCCCATACCAATGTGATTTGGAATAAAGAACATGCCTCTTGATAATTTTTTTTTTGATGAGACATAAATTAAGGTTGTTTTGTGATGGGAGTTAAATATTATTTGTCCCTTTACAAATCTCTAGTCCAAATAAATCTAGCAAGAAGTCGATCTCTTCTAAAGGCTGTGAGTTCCCAGGGGCAGAATAATTAAATTTTCCAAAATACTTATCATAATTATGTTTTGTTCAGAGATTAGTTGAGCTATCCTCCTGGGATCAATTATGACTCATCCTAAAGACAGAAGCAAAAAAGTTTTTCAGTAAATCCTATTGGAATATATACCAGCTGCTCCACACAATAAAGTAGCTCTTTCCCCATATTTTAATGTGCTAGTGAATTTATTAAAATGTTGCTCTTGGTCATTCTTCAGTATTCTTCATGAGCCGCTTCAAGGTCAATGTGGCTGGCAATTAGAGAATGGGATATGCAAAAGAGCTCTTGAGGAGCTGCTATCCAGTAGCAGGAGTCTATTTAATAAGGCAATGATGTCCTTTGCCTTATACAAATTAATATTGTTCTGCATTTTCTAACTAAAAGAAGCATCAAGTTAGATGGTTAGACCAGAGAAGCATAAAACACTCAAAGGCCCCAATTCTGACTGTCTCAGCATTTTCTGCCTTCACTAACTGCAAAGGAAACTGCTTCCTCATGTCCCACACCCGCTCATGTGAATGTGAGGTCAGTGATTACTGTTAACTTCAGCATGAACAAATTGGTCTAGTTTCTTTCATTGAAAATTTAATTTGTAACTGACTGTGAATTTGACGTCCTCAAGAGATGGCATGACACAGGATAATTTCACAGGGAAGGGAAAAGCATCTCATCCTGTACCAGTCCAAGTTTACTGTTCATCATTCATTCCTCATAACTGTGGTAGTGAACCTGATGATTCTATTCAATTTACAGTAGAGACTTTGATATACTGACTACTAAGATACACACAACCGATCCCTATTACACAATGTGTTTGTTGCAGAAGTGTTTAGGGAGGAAGATATTCTCCATAGGGAGCATTCTTCCTATGACCACAGAAAGTTGTTACAATTCTCAGGGGTTATTTCTCTCCATTACAAAGTATGTTTTCCCAGCTAAAAATTCCCTTTGCTTTCTTTTTGTTGTGATAGATCTCATTTTCTGTATCAGTAAAACCTCTGTTGCAGAGGAAAGAATTTGGGGGGCAAAATTCTTTTGCAATGCTTTGCACGAGAAGAGGATTTATTGAGCAACTCATGTTGCCAGCAGCAGCCAATCAGCTATAAAAGGCAAATCAATGACATGAACTGAAGAGATCAATAACAGATGGCGTAATTAATTTTGCTCAAGACACTTTACAGAATATCATTTGTCTAACAAGGAGCAAACAAACACAATGACATCAATTGCTTCTTAGGGCTAGGAAGGCCTGTTATAAGAAATAATTGAGGAAATGAGGTATTTTCCTCCTTCCCATTTGCAGTACTCTTCAGTTGTTCAAGAAATGACTTTTCACAGCAATGATCAGGCAGTGCTTTAGTCTTTGTAAAGTCTGATATCTGATATTTATTATCAGATTCCTCATTTCCATAAGCCAAAATTCAAGTCAGGCAGCTTAAGAGGTTTTTAGAATACAAATGATGTATCAATCTTACCAACAGGAGAGCAGCATCATGCATTCTTTAAATGTCTTTAAAAGTTGCCTCTATCTCCACAGGGCACAGGCCAAGGCCACCACATCGCAAGAAGTCCCTTATGCTTTTTGGAAAATGATGGACTGGAACATCTGTCCCCAGTTATTCCCTCTTCACTCTTTTCTTTGACCGGCACCAAGTCCTTAGAGATCTCTTGAGACTACCTCTGCACAAGGAAGGCCTTTTTCTTTAGCAAGGGCTAAAGAAAAGCTAAAAAGGCCTTAAAAAATGTGACGTCTAGTAACAGTAGATGTGCAACTCAAGGGATGGAAATCTTGAGAGTGTGACTGATAAGCAATTAAATGCTAGATTAATGAGCAGGCTGCCTGTCATCCATCAGAGGACTAATGAAGGTCTATACAAGGCACGTGGCATTTTTATGAGGGAGGATGAGTAGAATGGGAAATGATCCAATGCAGCATTTAGAAGTACATCACATGAACTCAATCCATGGTATTGCTGAAGACTGGTGCTAGTGTGCATGCTAGCAGTGCAGAAAAAGCAATTAAGCAAATAATATAGGTACAAGAGTTGCCCGATGACAACCAGGGGCTGATTTTTCCCGCTGGAACATAATGTATAAAGAACTGATTGAATATACATTAAAAGGAACCATAACTTGGATTTTTTGAACTTGGGGCTTTGGGAACCTGGATCCATCTGTGTACTCTGTGATGAGCAGACTGTGTACCAGGTGGCTCTGAATAGTGAAGCAGATTCAATCTAGTGCCGTACTGTTGTATGGTCCAGCAAGGTTGGATGAGTCAGTACAAGGAAGACGTGCTGGTAGATAGTCCAGACATTGGAAAAATCAGCCAACTTCTGGAGTTTCCAAGATCCCAAATAAGGTGATATTGACAAAATACCTCATTGTGCAGTGTTTACTGAACCTGTGAAAAACACTGACATGAAGAGCTGCAGAGCATGCTGGAGCTAGAGCACTGATCTGGGAAACAGAGACAAGGATGCCCAGGACACACTGTGATGTGTACCCAGTGCTCAGCACAGGCACTACAACCAGCTGCTTAGTGCTAAATGCTAAGTGCAGGGTAATTGAATACCAGAAATGTAAAGGTCCTTCTTGAATTTATTGAAAAACATCCAAGACATGCCAGCTAAAAGGCTTCCCCAGAACCATCTCGTTCCTAGAGTACTAATAATGCCACCTTGGCATACACAGAAGATCTTTTTACTGAGCCCTTGCTTCCAGTTTGGCTTATGCTAGTATTATGTTGTCCTTTTGGTGGATTTGCTTCCTGAATTGCTCTGGGGTAGCAAGAGAAGCAACAGTCTCGGTGGATATTTCTAGGGCTGGAGTTAGGGTTCTGTCCATAAGGGGGAAGTTCAGGACAGAAATTTCAGGAACAAAATAGTGAAATGGAAAGGAAAAGCAAGCAGGATAATGAAGAGTCATTGGGTACTCTTAGGTGCACTGGAGCATTCCCATGGGTTTGAAAAGGACTGATGTGTTTCCGGTCTCTGTCAGTGCCTTAGCTAATAAAGAGCTGTACAAACAAACAAGCAAACAGAAAACTTGCCGGGAGAACATGAGGGCAGAAATACACACAGATGACAGTGATAAATCCAAAGAAAAGGCAAAAAAAAGAAAAAGTCCATTAAAGCAGAACAAGAAGACAAAAAGGTAGGCACCATTAGAGTGAAATTTGGCGTTAATGACCACTTCTTATAGGCATCATGTGCCTTAAATGAACAGTTTGTCCTTGCCAAAACCGTCTCTCCCTACTAGAAGCCACCAGGTGTGATGTCCTTTTAATGATCTTGGGGTTTCATTTGTAACAATCCAATTAACGATCAGGTTCCAATAGCTCTAATCATCATCTGCTTTCAATATTGCCTCTGTACTGTTGTGTGTTTCACAGTTTGTTTAACTTCATATTGAGCATCAGAGATTTTCAAATTCCAAGATTTGCTCAACTTGTTAAGCTTCTGGAGGGGAATGAACACTTAAGGATGAGAAAAATACAGCTTTAGAAGCAGCAGTGGGCTGGAGTCCTTTCAGCTCCACTTCTTGGCCTTAGAGGACACGTTGCATGCGCAAGATATGAAACAGAGAGTGCAAGAGCCTATAAGAGGCTGATCTCTGTATTCAGAGATACCTGGGCAGGTATCTTCTACCCTACATGTTTTGCTAAGGTTACTATTTCTCCAACGTGTCAATTATATCGCACATATTAACAGTAGTTAAAGTATGGACTTAATGTGCCATTTTTTTAAGTGCGTTACTGCCTAATACAGTTAACAGAATCCTCCATGAAAAGTGAAAAAGAACATATACAAACAGAATTGCACTACCATATATATACGGAAACAGAGGTTCATTCATTTAAGGGACAATCTGAAAAGCCTGATTATTTCCATACTAGATATTTTTTGACCAAGACTGTGCCTTTTGGTTTTTTTTTTTTCTTTTTTTATTCCTCCTGCATACTGAAATGGCATCAAATCAGTAAGCCAAAACAAACAAAAAAAAAAATCACTCCAGCAACTCATGAATCCTTTATGTGGTTGTAATCACTTGTGCAATTCACAGTATGTGACTGATGCAAAGGATGGCATTATAACTTGATAGTCGTATGGACTTACTGTCTATTCACTAGCAACTCCTCTTTGGGGGCTACTTAGAGGTCAACAATAAATAGGAAATGAACAATTTTAGAGCATCCTTAAGTTCTCCTCTTTTTCTCCTTTAAATATAACCCTTTTCAGGACAGCAGACTCTCAATTGCACATTTCAAGCCTTTTGTATATTTTGATCACTTTTCTAGAAACCATATATGTACATAAAGTATTATACAGACACACAATGGCTAAATTAATCCTATTTTTAGCTTTGTTATGTCTTTACCGGTGTAAAATAAATCAGAATTTTTTGTAATGTCAGATTATAGATACCAAAACCACATATCAGTCAAATATAAATTTTCTTTCATCCTTCTTGCAGACACACATTTCTGGATTTTTTTTGTTTCTGGACTGTGTAACAAAGGATAGCTAGCAACCTGGAAAACAACAAACTAACTCTCCATATATTAAGAATACATACATATATATATATATATATATAGGGAGAAATAAGAATATGCTTTTCTGCAGTATAAGCAAAGATAGAATATTTATAAAATCTTTGAGATTCAGAAGGTTTGGAACTAGACACTAATATCAGAAAAAAAATATGCAAACAGAATCATAATGTGAAAGTAGCCTCACAACTGCTCCTGCTGAGAGCACTCATCTATATTTAACACAAAAATACTAATATTGCACTTTATGTATGTAATTAAAGCAGCAAGGTCTAAAACCTCAAAATAATCCCTTAAAATTAGAACACTGACCATAACACTGAATAGGCACAGAGGCAAGTGTAGCAAAGCTGTTCAAACCCACCAAAACCTTCCTTCAGTCAGCCTACTAAATGGCAGTGTTACGGAAACCATCTGGATTTCTGGAAAAAAACATGTAAATCTTTTCTACAAGAGCAGGGAGCAAGGTGATATTTGCTCAGACTGGTTTTAATGAGAAATTAATTTCCAGAGAAAGCTTAAGGAAGAAAGGAGGATGCAGGAGGGTACTGATTAACAGCTGCACTTTAGCAAGATCAAACAATCTAATAAAATTAAATATATTTTCAAGATCAAAATAAAATCCAGAAAACCAGACCTGCTTTATTCAAGCAATAAAGATTTTGTAGCCACTAAAAGTTTATGTGAAAACATATCCCTCTAAATAGATAAAAACTAATTTCAAACGCAATAGTTAAAATTAGCCTTCTTTATCATGTAAACTGGCAAAATCAATGAATAAAATGAGGCATCATTTTAATATGAGTTGTATTTCATAGGTTCTGTAATGGATCTCTGTGCAGAGGCTGAGTTTCCATGCAACAAAGTGCCAAGCAGGAACACCTGACTAGAAAGCTGACACCAGTCTAAAGAGAATAAGATATAGAAATGATTATTTCCCTTCTAATGTTACTGAGAGCCTGTACTTGTGCAAGACTCTAGCAGTTCAAGGCACCTGCACTAACATATCAGGAAGATTCTCCCCATCCAAAAGATGTTGTCATGTAATTGTTGGTTTCTTTTATACTTGGTGGATGAACATGTAGAAAGTGCTTTTCTGCACTGAGTCTAGTGTTCTTACTTAAGGATCCTTGACCCCTACTGTTATATATCCTCAATATAGGCATTTAGATCTGATATAAATGATAATGGAAGGAAATAGGCACTTCTGGGGACTTTACCTGACACAGACGTCTGCTTTTTGGAGATGAATCGTGCCTTAGCAGAACTTACTTATCTCCACTGATATTAAGGCAGACTGAGGCTATTAGGTCAAATGCAAATTTGATTAGACAGCCTGCCCACCCCTGCTGAGTGCACCAAAATGGTAATACCATAAGAATTACTGTTGCCTTAAATTGTATTTTCTTCCCTTTTATCCTCATTTCCTGTCTAAACCAGCTCCCTAGGGATGATACATTGCTATTGAAAAAAAGTTTAATTAATAGGTTGATTCCTTGAAGCATAGAGTTAATGCTATTCACAAAAGAGTGTCATTCATTCACGTTTTTGGTGTTATCCATGTTACAGTCCAAGCTATTACCTCTGCATACAGGGCAATCAGGAGATGCTGCAAAGATATTCATGTTACAGCTCAGGGTGTCAAACTGCCTGCAGTTTGTGAAAAAGCACACGTGACCTGGACACCTGTTCCGGAGACTTCTAGTCTTCTCTCACAACCTTCTCATTTAGCTCAACTCTGTCACTTTGGGCCTGCTGATGAAGAGTGGCCCCATTTAGCTGCACAGTGGCGGGAGGTTGGGAAAGATGGAGACTGCAGGACAGAATTGTAGCCAGAGGCACCTATCTTCTGGCAAGGCCTCTTGAAGCTTGAGGAAGCTCATGGAGATGGTTTCTGGACTTGTGTCGTGCCTAGTCTCTCCCCTTGGCAGAAGAAAGTGGACGAGGTGCTAACTGCATGTTTTGTGTTCTGAGGACATTCTTCCTACGTAACATGCGATTTGGACTTTGTTTTAAGCCAGAAAGTTCACATGTTCAAAAACTATTCGCAGACCAATAATATGCCCTGAAAAGCATTCCTATTTCTCACTATATGTATTGTAATTGCTGCTAATGTTAGCTGACTGGGCAATATCGGTGGAGGTATGGAAATAGAAAAAATGGGGCCCCCAGTCCTTGAAAATCACTTGTGCCATCTTCAGAGCGTCTCTGCAAACACTTTGGAAAGCCCTGTGTTATTACTAAGATGCATTTTTCACTGTTCTGACAAGTGGCTGATTTATGAAAGTTTTCCTTTTTTTATTGACACGATAATACTGGCCAGGTGATTTCTCTATTGGCAGTGACAAACTAGGGTAGATTTTAGTTATGTCAGTATTTCTGTGAATTTGATGCAAAGGAGAATTTGATCCCAGCAGTATGCATCCCACAGCTGTATGCTACGTAATGCCTCACAGTTAGTATATTCTATCACCTTTTATAAATACATCAAGTATACGTTAATCTCCACTATGATAAATAATTGTGGTTGAAATTGCTAGTCTAGTGAGAATGTTTCCTGATTTATAGTCTACACTTGTCTACACCATAAACTTATCAGTCTACTGCTGTACTTGCACAACTGCAATTCCTTTCGGATAGCCTCTTTACGTCTATCAACCACAATTTGCAGGATAATATCTTACCCTGCTTTCCAACAGGGGTAATTTCCACTGGTGTAAATAGCTGTTTGGGCTGTCACTCTAAGGATTTGCAATTGTGCAGTTATATCAATGCCTAGAAGTGGGGTAATCTACAATCTGGGCAGAACAGTAGGATGTACAATTCCTTTTAGAGTCTAAGTAAGTTACTCATCATTAGGTAGCCAAGAGCGTGGATGCAGACTGGTGTTATCAGAAAAGAAACACATTAACAAGACTGCTGCCCTGTAGGAAAAAATAACTAGCATACAAGAGAATAGGACTGAGAGTGGCTGTTAAGCATAACAGAGCATACAAAACCTCCAGCTCAGAAATTTCCTTAAATTCTTGACTACCAAAAATTAAGGGTACAGCAGGACAGCTCTCCTGCTTTATATATATATATACATATATATATATATATATATAATATATATATTCTTGAGTGTTTCCTCAGTATCAACGACTATCCATTGTCAGTCATAATATGCAGGGTTAGACAAACCTTTGGTCTGATGGATGTAGACGTTCTTATATACAGTAATAATGACCTCCCAGACTCATTCTTGGGGATGACTGAGAGCCTTTTCCTGCCATATAAAACTGTATAATGCCACAGACTGACCCATCTAAGAATATGTGCGCTATAAAAATAATAATAATAATAATAAATATTCAGAATTTGGGACCTATTTCACATGGCCCAGGATTAGAAGGATGGGAACATTTTCCATATTATTTGCATAGTTGCAGAATGCTGATGCACTGCCATTAGATTTTGGATAAGACCCTCTCTAATTTCAGAGCAGCCTTTAACATGGCAGTTTTCACTTTGCTTCTGTACAGGCTTCAGACAATCACAAAATAGGGCATTGATGAAGCTACTCACATGGGCTCATAGGCAGGCGCAATAAACATGGAACTAGATTTTTAAAGACTATAACAAGAAAGATCTGGGAATTTAGGTATAGAGTATGTATATAGAATATAGGTATAGAAGTGGCGAACTAGTGTGCAACCTCCCACAACCACAGTGGCTGATGAGCATCTTCCAAGAAGTGATTCATCTCATCCTAATTGCCTAAGGTAAGCGGGATAAAATGTCTCCTGGAGCTGACAGCTCTCTCCATTGACTAAACGGGGAGTCTAGATGTCTTGCATAGAATAGAAGTCTGTCTTTATATATAGCTAAAGATAGCTGAGATGAATCCTGCTATCTCATGCTCTTTTTATAACTGTGTTGAAGCCAATGGCCAAAATATCTGAGGAAAATACCCAGAGGTAGAAATATATAAATATATTTGTTACAGAAACAGAAAGAAATCAAAGATATGCCTCAAACCAATACATGCTGCTTATTATAAACTGATGTAAGAGAATGTACTAATCAGTCTACTAGACATAGGATATATGCCTAGCCATATCCAGGTTATTCAGAATAACAGAAGGAAAAATGACATAAAACCAGTTTTCAGTTTCCCTTCTGCAGTAAAGTTATTCTTGGGAACTTCCATTCCCTCTTTTCCTCTAATCCACAAATGTCTTTCATATTTTCATCACTTCTTTCCAAATTCTCCTTTACAATCCCTTGATTAAATATAGGTGGAATTTCTTCACTGATTGCATTAACCTCTTCAGAGAGCTATTTTGGAAATGTCCTAAAAAGTGTTTACATAGAGTATATATATGTATGTGCATATATGTCTTTATACTGATTCTGCATATTTCTAATTGGTATAAAGAGGCACACACATTTAGATCGTGATTCAGAGCCCATTAAACTCAATGAAAAACTGAAACTGCCTTCAACATATATTAGATTATGCTCATGGAGAGGATAATAGACCTTTCAGCAGAGGAAGTGAAATCGTAATAATACATCGGCTTAGTCTATAATCATGTCTTCATCTAATAGCTAGCCCCAGTGTCTGTAAGAGTCCACTGCTTTCTTGCAGATAAAAGGCTTACTTTTTTAGCTTAGATAATAAAGACTTACTCTTTTGGTATTGAAGGTCATGGATTCAATTCCTGTCAATAGCCATGACGTCTGAAGGGAGGAAACCATATCGTATTATAAAATGGCAATTGAGGAATGATGTGAGCTCTTTGGCTTTTAGATGCGTTTGTCTAAAGGGAATACTGTGTGACTTAACTCATATATTCTTGAATCATGTATTCTTCCTCTATTCCCCAGCCTTAAGAATATAAAACTTATTTTTATACTGACAGCATGCGTAACTGGCACTAACTCTAAATTTTGCTTGTAGAAGTAGATATTTGAGTACTGACATTTGTGGTATCAAATATATATCTATATAATTTTGGTTATATCAAATTTTTATGTACTAATAAACCAAAAAATGTCAGGGAATATCCTCAGGTATGGGAGCATTGCCCATCCCGCTCCCTGTCCACTCCTTAGAGTGCTTCCAAGGACAGATTTGATTAAGATTACCAAGAACCTCACAAGGTTCCTGGTTATAGTTGGCCATTCCCAATAGATTACTTTGGAGGGTAAGAGAACTTGACTAGATAGATCCGGGCTGTTTGGTGCCAGTCGGCCTTCTTGCCAGTCTTGCAACAAACAGGTCCAAATGATCTCCTGCCAGGAAAGCTCCCAAAGGAAGACAGATTCCTCATGTAGAAAACTGTATTAGTGCATTTTAAGGATCAGACAACTATACTAAAGTGACAAGGATTTTAACTGAGGGTCTGCATTATAAGAACTAGTCTGAGGATGATTTAGGCCAAAGAATTGATTGTAAATGATAATACAGTATGGCAAATCAGAAAAAGAAAAGTATTGTGTAAGAATATCTCCACCAGATTTGTTTTCAATAGATTGACATCTTAGCACTGTAAGTAGGTTGTCAAAAGCAAACACCAGTTTGCTGCTTATGTTACTTACAATGATGATGAAGTTTGATTAGTGTTGTGCAACCTTGACTACATGAGTCACTGTGCCCAGCTTTTGCAGAAAACTACTTTCCACCTGGATGAAACATTTTGGACTGCAGAAAGGAACTCTCGACAGAGAAAAGTAAGCAAACAAAAAGTATACACACACTACACACTTTGTGAAAGTCCCCTCGCGGTATTGTCTGTCATGGGAAGAAACAGATATCAGATACCAATATCGAAGAAAATAAAATTAATTTCAGGATTCTGATAAATGATGTTTTAAGAGCACTATCTCCAAGTAACCAGTTTTGGCAATCTTTCTTCTGCTACAGCGTACAATATATTCTCCTGTACGTTTCTTATATTAAAGATAATCTTTTTATAAGAAATACTCTATAACAAGACGCTAAAATTTTCACATTCTGCCATGTTTAGGTTGCCAGCATTGCCAGAAACACATTTCCAAGCCATCATTCACTTTGCCTTGCCCTCTTTGAAGCTTCACCTGTAACTATATGATTTCCTAAGCCTAAGATCTGCTTTCTCTTTCTCACAGATCCTACATTCACTTACATTTCCATGTTTGCATATGTAGGAATGTAGATATTATCTAGATTTAAAGATCACCTACGTTTCAGGATGCAACCTATCACAATTGCGAAGAAATATACCCTCCTATGATTGTCATTCCCATCTTCTGGTTTTGCCTCCATTACACTGCTCATTAATGGTCCATAGAAATCATTAGGTTTCCATGCCATAATTGCAGGAAACCATTTGCAGTAGTGTGTAGCTAGCATATAGTATGGTTATAAAATGGAGATAATGGTCAGGCACAGCTATTATCAAACTAACTAACTTCAGTTCTTCCTATCTTCAATTCTCAAGTGGGATATCATATTAGCACTTTATAACAAATATATAACATATTCAAGATCCCCCAAATAGGACTCATGGGAAAAATTCATAAATGTCCATTTCAGATTCTAAATACTTTCAAACCTGATCCATATGGAAAGCACAGAGACTTTTAAAGAAGTAATTATTTTAGTTCAGGTCTATGGAGACCTTTTCCTTTTTCTGACCTAGGAAATATATCATAGATTAATAACTAATAGTCATAATATTACAGTTGAAACTATAGCTTAATACTATAGCTAGTTACAGTAATGTAACTAGAAATAGACAAAAAACATTAATACTATAATCATGAGATTGATTTAGCTACTGTACAAATCTTCACAATTGCATTCCTGACTCATGCAATATGAATCCAGCTTTTCACCATTTAAGTTCTCTTGAAGCCTCAGTATATAAAGTCTTCCTCACTTGCTTCACCAAGACCATGAGGGGAGGATGTCATCTCATTTTAGACATTCAGAGAAAAGACGTCAGCTGCCCAACTAATCACCTTAGGCTCTCCTCAGAGAAAGCAGAAAAGAATTATACATGTTAAGGATATGATTTATACTATTTTTAGATGAGATGAGTAATGCTCTAGAAGTTCATATTTTTCCCCTCTAGTGCCTATAATGGAGGGTTGGGATGATGTAGAGCTGTTAAGATGTAGATATTTGTGCAGTTCCTTTTGAGCAGGGTCTCACGGTCTGATCTGTTCTGAACTGATATTGACTTCATTCAAGACATAAGACAAAATCTGAAATATTACTCAAGAGAGTTAAAACGTTCAGAAGGCTTAACAATCTGTGCACACATCATAACTTCTTAACTGCTATTCCCCTGCTGCTTAAACCTTTAAATATGCCAAATGATGTGGTCAATAGTGCTAATAAAATATGTCATTTTCCCCTAAGAAAACAATTCACAAAATGACAAATCCTTGCTGTTTTATTTTTAAAGAATATATCAAAATGCCTGATTAATATAGAGCAGACAATTTTTAGAAGGTTTATGATAACAATGAAAACCAAATTCTTTGTGGAGATGAGACTTTGTTGGAACTATTGCTTAGGGAAAAATACACAGCTAACCAAGATAAATCAGGAAATATAAAGAAGAGTGAATAAATACTATGTGAAACAAATCATTTTATCTCATTAGTGTAAGTACTGCAGCTTTCAGAAGATCAGCTCTTCCACTCTCTGCTGTGCCAGCTCCAACAAGGAGTCATTCGACCGTTCTGTTGGTTCTTCTAGACTTGGTACCCGTGTTTTGGGAGGTACCAAAAGCCTGCGACACCCCCAAAGCCTGGTAAGGCTTCCTTCACCACAGGAATAGGAATTTCATTTTAGGCACTCTGGGTATTTGTATCACATAAAAATCTTTTTCTTTTCTTTCTGAATAAGCTGGATCTGTTGACATTTATAAACTGCTAATTCATTCTTACTGTTTGATGCAGATGTTGATCAAAAGCATTCTTGTTTTTGTTGCATTATTATGAATTTAATCATTAAATATTCTTTATTTATTATGATTAACGACCATAAGCAACTATAAAGCACGAAAGATTATAAACAGTCCTCTTTTACAGTCTGAAAATCTGGCTACTCTTTTGCTTAGAACAATAGTAAGACAGGATAAACCTTTTAAAAAAACATAGAATACAAGAGAAGTCTATTTTATTCTGACTGTCACAGGATCTCTCTGGAATATATTCAGTGTTCCTTTAATGAAAATAACTTATTAGAGACTATTGTAATAAAAAGAAAACTAATAAATAGTAGATATGGAGCCCACTGATTACTAAACAAGAATTTTTAATTAAGCCTGACTAAATTATTAATGAAAATAAAGATTCTCTCATGTAATTGCAAAGCCTTTCCTAAGACTACAGGGAGAACATTCATTTAGCTACTCCATTTTAAAAGTACTTCAGAAGTATATTCTTCTCATAACAAACATAAGATCAAGCATAGGAAAATCAACAACAACATAACAAAACAAGCCAAATAGGGGAAGGAAAGGCTTTCGAAACAGAAAGAAATAAATTGCTGTTTAATTATTTACTAAAATTGCTTTAAAAACACAAAAGCAATGGCATCATTATTAACATTTCCATTAACAATTGGCATGTCTTTTCCCAGGATATGTTTATGATTACACAGGTTTATGTTAGTGAGGGGCTGTCATTGTCGGAAGGCTCCTCTGTGGATTAAAAAGCTCTTGCAAGAATAGGGTCAGATTGGCTTCAGGGAAAAATCTGGAGGAGCAATTAGTCGTCTTTGAATCAACCCAGTAAAACAGGGCTTGCAGAGCAAGTAGGGGGACCAGGGAGGCTCTTCTGAACATTCAGGAGCTGAGCATCCTCATGGTACTACAACACTGCAACATCCAGAGCCCTCCTAGCCTCACTGCAGGACCACCCTGGGATAGAGGACACCAACAAAGAATGATTTTATAGCAACTGTGCCTGAAAGCCACAGGTTTTTATGGCACCTGAAAGCTGAAGCAGTAGTTTGAAGCAGCAGGAAACTTCTTGGAAGCCAATTCATTTCCCTTCAATATATTCAGGGTGCAATTGGGTCTTAGCTTGTGTATTCTGAGAAAGGATGAAGTGAATTACAGATTGCTCTGGATGTTTCCTCTCCACTTAAGATTTGGGGGACAGAGTGCTTTTGGACAGTACCTTAATTTAATCCAATCACCTCCTCCCATTCCTTCCCATTTCCCAATAGCAGTTCAGGAGGATTTTTTGGACTTGGTTATAAATTGCACAGAGCAGACAGCCCAAAGTTCAGGGGAAAAAAAAAAAAAAAAACAGTCTATTGAGCCACCACATAGCAAATGAGCCTATACTCATATACTGAATACTGAACAGGACTCTCAGACAGGGCCATGATCCCCTGCCTATTGCCTCTGATATCAGGTCTGAATTGCAGAAAAGAGGAGATATCAGTCCTCTCTTCTGCTATAAGCAGTAGCTATACAAAGATATTCAAACAAGCATATGTGAGCTCCAACACAGACAGCATTGTGTATGCTAAGCTCCTGTCTCAAGGAAATTATTGTGCTTTTTTTTTTTCACTGTGAGTCCAAAGGATCAGATAAAAATTACTTTATGCATGAACTGATTCTATTTGTGCATGGATTAAATATCAGTCATGGTAAATACATTGGAATCATGCCCAGGAGTGGAAGGAAACTTCCAAAAATTGGCCTAGGTTGATTTAGCCACCACTGAGCACAATTAGAAGCCAAACCTGTTGCCATGAGAAGGAGAAGGCACTTGATTTATTTTGTTATGTGATAGAAGCATTACTGTTTTCCTTAGGAAAGCATCCAAGAACACAGCGATGAGTCTATCTTTTATGCCATTTTTTTTTTTAATCTGTCATTCGAAATCTATTTTTAGTTTTGCAGATATATTAATCTGTAATCTTTGCAGTTCATCTGCCACCTTGTGGCTCTGCCGCAAACTTTTCCTGGAACCAAGCAGAAAGTATCAGCTGCTCAGCAAGCCCTTTGCATCCACAGCATTCCTGCCAACCTGGCAAACATACCGGCCTTCGTTATCATTAGCCTTCCATGGAGTGAAATACCAGTCATCCTGATGGGCACATTTGAAAACTGCCAGTACGTTTTCACCTGTTAGCCCTGTACACATGAGTGAATAGAATCAAGTTATACTGATTCAGACATATAAGTAGTGTAAAGAATATATGCATCAAATGCAACAAGATGAACAACTATATAATGCTGGAAAAGCTGTCTGAAAGAGACCTTGCAATCGTATCAAGTCCATCTCCTTGTGAACAGCTGGCAGAGCTCTAATCGATCATTCTTGAAAGGTATCTAATCTTTTCACAAAACCTTAAATAACAGAGACCCCACAGCTTCCCCATTCAACTGTTCTCACACTCTTACCACAAGGAAGGTGTTCTTGATATTTAAGCTAAACCATCCTTTTTTTTTTTATCTCATCATTTTCTGTCCTGTCCAACCAGGATATGGTGAAAAGTTTATTCCTTTCTTTTTGCATACCCATAAAGCACTAATAAAACGATATCATTTTAAACAGCTTGTCTGAAATTAACTGATTCTGATACAGATAAATGATGGATGCATAAGTTAGAATTATCAGGGCCTAAATTATTCAAAAATAACTAGGGATTTTACATGTCCAATTTAATTCTCATTGAAGAGGTTTGATTTCTGAAGTGCCTTTTTGCAAAAAATAGATGTCTGCATAGTGAAAAAAAATAGAAAACTAAAAACTAGGACACTAGAAGTAACCAATTGTTTTTGAAAATGTAAGGTCCAATGTTGCCAAGAATGAAATGATATTTTTATCTCATTGCAATAAAAGTTTGATCTTACTCTCCCAAGACTTTCCAAAAATGTAGTCAGTACCTTCCCACAAAAGATGACTCTCGTTTCTTTTGTATTTCAACTCAATTTCAGAAACAAGCTGCCACTACATCTGCAGCAGCAGAATGTGCTTACAGAGTTGAACTGCACAGTCTACATGCTAATATCCGCATTGTGGTGAGCTGTGTGATTACCGCTCAAAGACAGATTGCATCTACACATCAAAAGACTCCTACGGCATATCCCAATTTCAGGTCTTTATAAAGAGCAGTCACTTGTACAGCTGGTGCCCTGCTTAATAAAGGTGCTCATGCACACTGCTAGTATTAAAGGCTTCCCTCAATCCTGCATGATTATTTACTGGGATGCATTTTTATAGAAAATGTCACCTGATCTAGTGTTTCATTTGCTTAAGGGGTGAAGGAAAAACGTACAGCGAAGCACCTGGGGAAGATGCTGCAATTTAACAGCCATTTCAGCCTATGCTTTAAAATGTGTCTCTCATCACCAGTCCTCTCAAGGGTAGGAATTAAATGCATTTACTCAACTATGTGTTTTTTCTGCCTTTTTCTCCTGCTGTTTCATCCTCACCAGCTTACACTGGGTCACCAAAAGGAAGAGGTCTTGTCTCAAATGCTATATTTTCCTGGTTTTTTAGACTCTTGCATGGTTACCAGTGTTTAACATAGGGAGGAGACCCACGTTGCGTCTTTGGGAGCACCCAAGAGCAGAGATGTGCCAATACAGCTGGGTCACATGTGCGGGCTCAGGTGACCACTCATGTCTCTACTGAGATGGAATGACACCAATTCTGGCTTTGAAAAACCGCAGGGTCCCACAGGTCCAGTTGCTTCTGAAGAACATAATATGTCATCTCTATTGAGTTTCCAGTCCCGAGGTGTATTATAGCAATCAAGGTGGCCCCAGCAGCAGCACAGGCTACCAGTTTTCTGGAAGGGAAGAAGTTTATTTCTTTTGCAAACACCCAGGTCTCTGCCTCTTGGGTCCTCCTCATGGCCACCAAAGACACATGGAGGATGAAGAGCTCAAAAGCAACAGCACCAGCCAGGGGGAATAGTTGTATAAGGAGCACGAGTAACCGTAAAATTCTTGTCAAGGATGTCTAAGAAGGGGCAGGTTAAATAATGTGGGGAGAGAAGAGAATAAAAGATGGAAGAATATTTACCCAGGCCTTTGAAACTGAAAGAAGAAAAAGAAAAAAATAAACTTTAGAAGCTAGAGAGCTTCCCTGTAGAGTGTCTGATGAGATCACAGCTGGGTCCCATGTGCTATTGCTTCTCCAAATTTCTCACTTACATATGTATATAAGACCAGCTGCGTACATTATTTTCTATTTCAGAAATAGCCCAAAGAGCTCCCTTGAATAATACATTTTTGTCTATACCAATATTTTAAAACAAAGCAGTTCTGCATTATTTGTTCCAATCTGTCTGCAGTTTAAATTATGCCGCAGCAGAATGTTTCAGCATGAATTGCATTTGAAATATAAAATTGTTTATGCTGCTTTTTTCCCACTTTCCAATTCAAAACAACCCAATATACCAGCTGTAATGGATTCTTAAGCACATTTATCATCAAAGAATCTCTCCAAGGAAGAGAAGCCAGTAAGTAGAACACAAATGGACCCTACTTACAGCATTTCCCGATGGTGTGGCTATGTACTGTACAAAACATGTTGCCAGAAGAAACCCACAGAATTTATTTATATATATATATATATATATATATATATATGTTTGCAATGAATCAAATTTTCAGCTTGAAAAAAAGAACTTGTTCTTTAAGTACCATAATTACGCAGAACGATTTTCCTAATGCTTCCTGCAAGAGAGCCTTCCTACCTGCCATTCATCATGTAGCAAAACGCAAAACTCTTGAGATGGTGGAACATTCCCACCAAGACAAAGGACTTGCCTTGCCCCATTAAAGAGGTAGAAGAGAGCAATTTCTTAGGAGAATTGACCCTGAAGTAGCTAAGAACCTCATGAAAGCCGCAGGTCCAATTTGCTCTAATTTTCACGAAATTATCAACAAATACCAATAAATTATTTGCCTACATAACACAGAAAGACCCTTCTTTTGTTCTTATTGTGAACTAATTTATCGAAATTACTCATTTATCACCATATTTGTAACCCCTCTGGATGCAGGAGCGTTCAAGAAAGGCTGTATCGTGTAGTATCTTGCTTCAGAGGAGCTTTACAAGCACAGACTTTATTTTATTACTTAATTTGTCCAGAAACAGTGAATTCTGAATAGCTTTGCTGTTGTTTGGAGTGAGATTTAGATTTGATTTTCTGCATGCTTCTACTCAATGAATGTTTCATATAAACTTTACTAAGAAGTTAGTTTAAGTTATCTGGATTTCACACCATAGGCATTTCCTTTAGCAGGAATTGATTCACAAGGTCATAAGAATAACTTCAGTTAGTGAAAATTAAAAATACATCTCTGACTTTCCTTATTGTCTGCCTCAAAAAAAGGATTTCTTGAATCTGTTGCTGTCACTAAAAAATCCAATCCTTTACTAAAACAAAAAGACATCCATAGGCTTTTTAGGCAAAATTATCTATCCCAGGGCATGATTATGCAAATGCTGTTAATGAAGTGGAATAAAAGTCTTCATTGCAACTTCAGAATTAGCATCAAAGTGTAAGTTACATGCCACATCTTAACAAAAAGTATTAATACTTATGTGGAATATGGGTAAATTCTCATGACCAAATCTATTACATATTAAAAATAAAAGAGGTTCAGTAGGGTTTTAGAAATTCCTGGGTAATAGTTAGTTTGCAGATGCAAAGAACTGCAAAATTGAACATGCCGGCTCTCTCAGAGCGGTAACGCTGGCTGGGCTCTTTTACGGAATGGTGTCTCTTGTAATAAGGGGTGTTGCACCAGTTTTATGGCCCAGGGGAGAGAAGTAATTTATCCAGCAAGTCCAAGATGTAAGGTTAACTTATGATCCTTGCCAGAGTGACCTGAAAACATATCTCTACAAATCTCACTGTGTATGTATCACTTTCAGGCCTGGCTCCATGCAGAACATACCAAAGGCCTAATTTTGCCTTCAGGCACGTACATGCAGCCCTCAAAGACTTCAGATGGCCCTGCTTGGGCAGACCTGAAAACATATTTCAGCTTTAAACTCACGCATCACCTGCTGCATCCTGCTGTATATTGCAAGCACAGATACATCTGCACCTGTGACCCTGGCAATGATGCCGGCTGCCAGCTCTACTTCTAATGATGAATTCCTGGAGAGAGAGGACCGGTGAGGTGACAAGATGACAAGCAGATGGGTAGGATGGGCACTGCTACAACATCATTAAAAAAAAAAAAAAAAAAGACACTACATTTGTGTTTTGAGCATTTGCTGTAATCAACATGCTGGCAGGAAGGACTGTGTTTTCTAGGTGTTTGACTGCCAAGTATGAATAAGTTGTCACTCCTGTCTGCCCCATTACAGATCAAGGCAGCATCTTGAATGCTTACATATTTCTCTGAGGCTTTGGGGTCTTTCTAGACCCAGTACTTTTACTCAGACTTGCAATGGGAGATGAAGGCAGACTCAGGCTTTCTTGCACAAGATCTTCAGGACTGAGCTTTTAACACTCTGAATTTCATAGTTTAGTTCCAGTATAACAGAATAGAGTGCATCTCTTGTGCAGCATTCCCCATGTTTTCTGGCTTTCATATCACTAGTCTAGGAATTTCTTTGGTTAAGTCATGTTTAATGATAGATTCATAGAAAATAAGAATTGGAACTCTGAGACAGAGATTTAGCTCTACCTTTGCAATTACTGACACAAGCTTGTCCAACTTATTTTTTTCTTAAAAAAAATCCAGTCATGATGATTCCTTGATCTCCACATAAAGACATCTGACCTTGATTTGAGAACACTGAAAGAAGATTCATTTCTGAGAGAGAAAACAGATGATTAAAAGATACCTAAAGCTTGGGCAGAAGTAGGAAACTTGTTTAAAAGGGATAAATTTCTTATAAACATCACTTATTTGTTTCATCTGAAAAATAAACATTAATTAAAATGTTCTTGTAACAAAACAGAGAAATGGAAATGAATGTATTCATAACAAGGATACAATCACAGGATAGTTTCCTAAAACCTCTTTTCTATAATGACAGCTGCTGCACTAAATATGTAAGCAAAAGACCAGTGTTTTTCTTAGAAAATAATTTATATTTTGCTAGGACAGTAAATTGTGCTCATTGTTACTTTTGAAAAAAAAAAATAAAGAGAAAAAGAAGAAATCACATTTTCCAAAGACTTCAGTCTGTTAGTTCTGATTTCACTGGATGTTATGCTTACTGATGCCCTTGCATCCTCATTGCACCATTGACTTAATGAAGTAAATAAATTTTAGCTTCTTCCTGAAGAAGAGGTGAATAATAGTCAAAAATCTGTTTTTCTCTGTCTTTGCATGTGGTTTTGTTTTTTTGTTGTTTTTGTGTGTGCACATATATCACTGTGAACAACTGTACTTCACTCATGCCTGTATAATAATAGTATTTGTGCTGGGATACTGAAAAGCCTTGTAAACAGGGGTTAATTTAACCCTTGTTAACAATTAACAATTTGATTAGGTACTCGAGCAGAAAAAAAAATCTTATAATCTGATGTCTTTGAAGGGTTCTTTTAGAACCCTTGGATGTTCGAATATGTTGGAAGGGTTCTTCTTGGTCTGATACCAGACAAGAATCTGATTTTGGTGAAGATTTATTACGGAGATATATTGCAAAATGTCTTCAGTGATGGTGCTCCCCGCACCTACATATCACAAGTCAGACTGCTGTAGAAGTACCAGCGTGATTGCCATATGCTCTGGACAACATGGGATCTGGTCACGGCTGGTCAATGTGCCCCCATAATGAAAAAAAAAAAAAAAAACACTGCTTACTGTGGTATGTATAAAAAAATCATCTTGTGTCTACCCTTTTCACCAATAGTCTGCCATCTGGTACAATTACAAAATTACATACACATTGTAAAATGCTGTACAGTCCTAAACTCATTACTCCACGTTGAATCAAGTGGCTCATGTTGGTAAGGCTGGAAGAAGGTAAAAGACAAAATCTGTAAGAGGTCTCTGCTACTCCCTACTTTCCTCGTGTCACACAGAAGACCAGAACTGCCAACAACATTATTAAAGTCATTCCTGCAGCAGAAACCTCTGCAATTTGCAGGATTTATACCTCTAACTTCCTTATAATGCAAACAGTATAGATGATTATTATTACAAAGCATATCCACCCCACTTAAGTTGGCCAGTGTTTAGCATTGTAGGAATGATATGAGTCTTGCACAATGAAGATTCTACTCCAAGGACAACAAAATAACACAAGAAAAAAAATGTAAGAAAGCAGATCAATAGATGGAAAGCCTGAGGGATGGTGACAGAAAGAAGAAAGGGGAGGGGGGGTTTAAGTGACCTCAAAACATAGAAAAGGAATAGAGAGCAGTAAAATAACAGATACTTAGAAGAGGGAAAAGAACCACCAGCAAAGTTAATGTCAGAAGAGTAGAAGAAAGTCAGAGGGTAAAATAAAATAGGAATGAGCAAGAATATAGGCAAGAAGAAAATTCTGTCAGACAAAGAAATAGTTTAAAAATAAATGAACTGATCTCACTTGTCCATAAAAGTTACAGGAACAGCCCCCACAAAAGGAGATATTTTCATGCTAATCTATAACACTGGTTTACCTTCTTTACCCCCTCTCCACAATGAAACCCATTCCTGCCACTCTCAGTCCTGTTAGAAATCCATCCTCAATTAGAAGTCATCCAAATGTTTGCGGGTCAACAATAAAAATGTACATTACTAGCAAAGATTTCCAGCTACTTGTTTCTCAGACACTGCCATGCTGTCCTAAATTTGGAACCACCTCCCCTATACTCTTCAGTTCAGTCATAGTATGGGTAAAACACTAACCTAGCATCATAAGCACAGAGAATAGCCTTAAAATGTTGTGAATTGTCAGAAAAGTGGAAGGATAGTGAGGAGATGCTTTGCTTTGTTATGTTTTGTTGTTTCATTATTGAACATAGTGAGTAATGTCAACTAAATTAAATAAGATGATCAAATTCTAGGTTAAACACTTCCTTTCTACGAATAAAATGCCTGTGTCTCCATCTATGGTGATGTCTTCTAAAAGAAAATACTTGATGTGATTCAGGTCATGATCAGCTGCATTGTCAGATATTCAGTTCAGATGCACTTCCTCACATTGGCTATGATCACTAAAATCAAATATTCAGAATTCATTTAAAGGAAAAATCAGAATAATTTGCAGTTCATTCCTGTATGTGAACAGATCACAGGACAGCAATGAGATAAAACAGAATCGTCTCCCAAAGAAGTGTGGAAAGACAGAAAACACCAGGGACAGTTGTGTGTGGGAGAGGAAAACATGTGAAATAGACAATATTGGGTTTTAATCTTTATTTTTGAGATTTTCATAGGGATTTTCTATATTTCTTTCCATTTCAAGGTAGTCATTCCTACCTTCTGACACAGCAAGCCCATCTCAAGTCAGGGTTACAATCCTTTCTCCTAAGAGCAGTAGTTTATTCACTATCAGAGGGAGACAGTGCTCTTTCACATCGAGCCCCTATAACCTTAACTTTTACATTACCTAATATTAGTGTCTCACATTATCTCTCTCTCTCCACTTTTGTGCCTGGTTCGCATCACTGCATGAAGAGGCAACGGTCCTCCTAGACCTGTGCAATCTTTTGTGCTGTGGACTGAGAGGATGAATCTGTAATGGTTCAGGTCTTTGGGTATCCAAGGTCATCACAGACAGTTAATTGTCCCTCTTCCAAGTCTTTCGCATAGTCCCTGCTCACCCTATCTCTATCCTAACTTGAGTTTCCCCAAGGGCACTGCAGCTAGTATTATTTCTATACTGAATAAATTGTACTATAACGAGTGACTGCAACTCCTTTAGACCATGAGTAAGCACAAGAAAGTTTTTTGATGGATGGGATTTTCAAGATTAACAGCTATGTCGCAGTCAAGTCAGAGGATGACTGGAGCAATGCCAGTCATAAGGTAGAAACTCCCTGATCATGTTTTCCAGCTACATCTGGCATAAGATGAGTCCAGAACTGTGCTTCAGGAGTAGAAGCTGCCCCTGGAAAGTCCTATAGCTAAGCTCTACCTATTTCTAGAGCATGCAGTGCTCTCGTAGCAAACTTGGACACAATAAGCAAAAACTGCTCAACTCTTTAAAAGTTGCCTGCTGTAAGGTACCCAACACTCTCAGCATTCATGAGATCCAGTTAAGATTAGGGTACTTTCCGTAGCTCCCAGAAAGCACTTAGGATCTGTAGGGTAAGACCTTTAATGGGTACATTTTACCTGGAGAAGATCTGAGATGGAGAAATGAAGTGCTGCATCCAGCTAAGGGGCTTAGCAAAGGGCCTAAGTCTCGCTCGCTCATCTGGAGTGGGGATACTCTATCCTGACTGTCTGAAAAACCATTCCTGGACTTCCTGCATGGTTGATGGAGAGAGTGGCACCCTGACAGAGCTGGGCGGCCCATCCTGAAGTAGACACCAGAAGTATCAGCATGAATTTAATATGAAGGGTTTTCCACATGGGCATTTTCCAAGACATTAATGGGATGCATGATGGGATTTCCTTGCTGCTACTGTTAGCTATTTAGTCTGGCTAGATGTCTCTCTCTCCACCATAACTAATGCAAACAGAGGCACCCACGGAAGGTTATATGCTTTTGGACAGGCTGAATTGCCTACTTTTGGATATGGTGAATTGCCTTCCAGGGACACTCTCTCTCTAATGCCAGGGAAGAGAACAGAGATAGCATTGAGACTGGTCACCAAACTGTAAATACCAAAATGACACAAAGGAAACCTCAGTCAGTTGGGGGTGATAAGAGCTGCAGTGTTTCAAAGGCAAAGAAGCGGCTCTGAAGGATGAAGAAATAGGGAAGTGATAACCAACTCCAAAGTACATTTATAGCTGCACCATTACCATCACCAGGGAACATAGATCCTTTAGCATTGCTAGGTACACCTATGTATGGTCAGAGAGACATTGACCAGTCAAAACCTGAACTGGACCCTGACTGCCCTACTGAAATATTCACAAATCAGATGGTTGAGATGTTTTCCAGGTCTGAGTAGAACCATCCAGAGAATTGTCCTATTAAATCTAATTACACTCAAGCAAATACATGGGTGCATGCTGTTTTCAAGTACTTATTTCCAACAGACCAGTGAATATTATCCTACATCACTGCCTTCCATCAGAAGAAGAGGTTAAGTACGCTTTTGATTGACACACATCCCAGCCAGAACAGCACAGCAATATAGAAAAGCATATAGATAGTGTTTAGCAGGGTATTTTAAAGTCTTGTCTAAAAATGTAGGCATAGAAGTGCACCTGAAAGACGGTGAGGTGAGTCAGACATTCAGCAATTACATTGTACTTAAAATGAGTGAGCTGGTATCTGCTGGGAGGTCATGAGAGTTCACTTTGTCAAGCCGTGTTAAATAAAGCAGTTGCTTTGTGTCTTTCCTCAGAGCTCTTCTGTGAAACAGAGCCTCTAGTAATTTAACGTGAAATGAAGAATAAGGCAGAGCTTTAGGAGGAAAATCTGGCCGTGTTCGTTTGCTTCCATCTCCATGCGCATGGATAAGAGAAGGTGAAAGATGCCTTTGCATGTAAGTCAGCTCAACTCTGGACGCTTAGACTCTCCGCTGGTGGGTGCAGAGAAGCTCCCAGGGTCTTGGGCAGGTTCTCAGCACATCTCTGAGTCTTTCATGAACTGAGATTTAATTCTCGTACCCATTTACAGGCAGAGTAGCCTTGATGTCCTGATTCCTCCACTGTAGGTATGATGCCACTGATATTATAGATGTTATTATGTATAGACTGACATATTCTTCACATACAAGGACTGTCCTGGAGTTTCTGTCTCCAAGATGTGTTTCATCCAGCATTTTCATCTGGGCTCAACATTTTTCCTGTCTTCTCTCAGTTTAACCATTCCAGAATGTGACAAGAGAGAGGATCGCTCCAGCATGCACTGTATCACATGATCATTTGGTCACACAAATCTACTGCAAACAGAGGTCCTGTGCAGCATGATCTGTTTTGGCTAGTTGACTGATCCAGCTGTGGATCTGCTGACCTGGTGTCCACTCTGGGCTTCCCAAACTCGTGGTGTTACCAAGATCTCAGTAATAAGTCTTCCTCACCAACCAGTAGCACACAAGGACTTAACTCTATTAATTTTGGCCTGGTACATGTACATAACTCAGAGAAGGTCTTCGTCCCAAAAGGCAAGAACCTGAGTGATATTGATTGCTGTGAAAAAGACATGTCCGGCATTAAAACTACACTCCAGTACAGTTTAACAGATGTCACTAACTTTATGCAGAACTCTCATATGGGGCTTAAAGAGCCCCACAGGTCTTGAGATGACCCTCTAGCTCATCCTTTGTGACTGCAGTGGAACCAGATGATAGCATTTGCCCTTTAATGAGATTTCAAAAGCCTTTAGCATCCTTTCATACAAAAATACAATCAACAGAAAATAATGCTGCACTTTCAATTAACGAGAACAATTGCTTCTAATTGTAATGCTCTTACATTTTTCAAAAGACAAGATATCATTTTGCCTTAATTGCTAGGTGTGTTGAATAGGCAATTAAAAACTCATTAAATTTGGACCTGTAGATAACAAGGAGAAAATTTCTGTCCTGAGCAGATTACAGTTGTGAATATGCCTCCATTTTCCCTTTAAAATCTATAAAGGAGCTCACTGCGCACATTTCATGGTTCTTTCATTATTGTCTCTACTGATAAGATGCCAACATTTCCATTACAAACAGCTGATTTTCAGGGGGAGTTGCCTAAATGTTTCTGTAGGCAGAACTCTGTCACTCAACTCTGAGAGTTGGTTTTGTAACATTTTAACAAACTTTAGATTAATTGGGCCATACAGTGGTTATCCTGTGTACCTTAGTTGGGGAGGGCTTCCCAAGTGATTTGTCAGTGCTCACGACCGTGTGACTAATCCATAATCATTTAAAGTTGGCAGACGAGTTCACCTATTCTTCTTTCTGTCTATGGGACTCTCTCCTGCAAATATTGAACACGCCAGTCAGCATCACACATGAACTTGGTCCCCCTTAAATTAAAGCAGACAAGTCCTAGACATTCGTGTTCTTTTCTACTATATCATTTCATCATGAGCCAGATGTACACATAAATCCTTTTCTGCTGATACCTGTCTGGAAGCCAAGAAGGGCATACGCAAAATAATAATCATAGTCGAACGCAGCTTGGATTGTTTCTGTATTCCAGCTCAGCTAAATCCTGCCTCCCACCAATACTCTTCCTCATTTAGAGAAACAGAAGCTCTCGGTGAGTACTGATAAGAAACTTTATTAGCAATTTCTCGAAATTGCTGGAAGTTGAAAGCATGGTGGGTGCAAGCTGTCCTCCAAAGTCAGAAGTTATGGCTGAACACTGCTCTGGCCTCCAGAGCTGAAAAGAGAGATGAAGAGTTCTCTCTGTAAAGAATTGTTGAGTCGGAAGTGTCCCTAGCATTAAAGATAACACACAATATAAAATTCTTCAAGCTAGTTTTCTGTTCATACAGCCCACTTGTTACTTAATTTTATTCACGGCTGTCATTAATAGGTGATATTATTACATAAAGCACTTTCAAAGCAATAGTAAACCAGTAATTGCCTTTTTGCGGTTAGGTGTCCACTCAGGAAGGCACAAAGCACGTATTTCATTTATCATGACTTATCATGCAAATAATCCTATTCCTATTTGGGCAAATACCTTCACTTTAACTGCTTGCATGCCTAGAGGTAAGACATCAAAGAGCCAAATAGAAGTAAGACTGATCAGCTGCTCAAAGGTAAGCCTGTCTAAGCATCTTTCTGATGTGGGGACTCTAATGAAATCAGTTGTGGAAACCTAATTTATTAGACTTTAGTCTTTATTGATTTCTTGCTAGGACAATTGATAGAGCTGCAAAACCTGTAACTTCATACAAAACTTCTTGCATAGCTACCAGAAGAGTGAAAGACAGTTAGTGAGGGCCCTTATGCCCACAACTCAGTGCCTACCCAGGTCAAGGTAGGGGACCAACACGGGATAGTAGGATGCAATATGCAACAGTAATGAGAGCTGCAGCAACAGCTCACACAGAGGCAGAATAATGTGTTTACTTCATGGCCTTGCTGATCAGTCAAAAGAAGCTTTTGCTACATAACAATTAATACAAGCAATTACAAACACATATTGTTTCTCATAGCCATTTGTATAGCTCTGTCTTTTAAATGCCTTCTTTCTTTTATATCCAAAGTAAACTTCATATTTGGGGCCAGTACAGTTACTCTGCAATGAAAGCTTTAGATCGCAAAAAGCTATTCAAAGCTGTGCACATAACAGAGAGGAGTTGCTTGTTTTGCTAGGTAGTAGTCATGGCCCTTGTGCCCTCTCTTTGCTGATTACCTGGCAGTTCTGCTTTGGGCTCTAAGCTCTTTTACTAAAAGCCCTTGTTCATTTTGCACTTGACATCATCCACCCCCAAAGTCCCCTGATTCTTACAAAGGACACCAGGCACCATGATCAGCTGAACTGGCAGCTCCTTGAACGGGTGTCCCAAGCAGTGATTCAGGGCAGCACATCTAACTGGAAGTGACAATGTGGTGCCACGGTAGTTGCTATCAGTACCAGGTGTCAGTGGTGACTGAAAAAGCTGCCTTGAAAGCCAAGTATGCCCATGGTAGGTATTTTGGTGTTGTGGGAGCTGCTGACTGCAACATCCAAGATGCTACCTCTGAAAGGAAGATCCTATGATTTCAGAACTCCTGGAAAGCCACCATTTCCTTCCACTGTCTCTCAAGAGCCACCTATTTCTTGTCCTGCCACGACCTATGATCTCTCCCAGAGAGATTTGGAAACTCAGTGGGACCCAGGAGTCAAGACACTGATGTCAGGTCTGATTCATCTGAGAAGCAGAAAGACAAAAAAAGCCATACATTTACTGCTGGAAGCCAGGAGAAATCTCTGCCTGATGGACAGGCAGGGGAAGCCTGGATGCGCAGAAGGACATCACATGTCTTGCTGTTCCCTTTGGTCACTCCAGCTTCCCCAGGCACCACCCTGGGATCTCATCAGCACTGCTAAGCTGAGCAAAGGGAGGAAGAAAAAGGATATAGAAGAGTAATGACTGCAAGGAATGAGCCATATTTATGAAGAAAGGTTGTATCCTTGAAAAGGCTCCCTAGGGCTCCAAAGTATTCAAATCCTGAATCCAAGACATTTTTCACCACTTTGTGTGCAAATAGACAGGGATTCTACAGCACAGATGGAGAATAAGAATTGCACAGCTCTTCCAACAAAGACCTTGTCAGTAGGATTGGTTGGGAATTCTCTGTTTAAAGGCATCTGCCTTTTAAGGAGGTGTCAGTTCCTCAAAACAGAAAGTATTTGAGGTGGGCAGTCAGTTCCAATAACTCTCCTGATTGCAACATTTTTATACCACCACTTCCAAATTTTCAAAAACATCCAACTCCTGAATTATGATAATTTCTAAAGTTTGGATATTTAGATAAGTAATATTTGAATTTATGTGCATATATTTAAAGGATTAAAAACTTAGCATCTTGATTGACAAGACATGAATGTTTTTGAGTGTGGGATTTCAGTTTTTTCTGATTATAGGTTTGCTCAATTTCAGCTTCCTAATTTGGGAGTGGAAATTCATGAAATCTTTTTTTTCCTTAATTCTGGCAAATTTTTAATCCATTAGTCCCTTACCTTCTCACTCTAGGTGGGAAAACTCATTTTAAAAAGTAAAGGCTGGACTTGGAATAGAACATTTCTCTGTTATCAGAGAAAAGACAAACAACCAACCTCTCACAATATCTTGTTTTGCATTGCATTTGCATATCATGCTCAGAAATATGAGTATAGATGACTACTTTTATGCACTGATTTTTTTTTATCTGAAAAATCTACCAATATTAAGGTGATGAATAAATATTTGCCTGACAATGGTTGATTTGTACAATACTGAAGTATTGCATGCAGAGAAAGCTGAGTAGACCAAGTGAATATTTCATACTAAGGAAGGATTTTGGAGTGTGAGATGCATACACATGATGCATTACATTACGGAGTGCTAAAATATATTTGTAATTTGAAGGACTGGACTACTTTAGAGACTGAAACAGCTTCAGTGCAGAGGATGAGATGCCAATAAAAAAGGGAAATAATCTTGAAGAGAGCTGTGCTGTATTTCTAGGAAAGCAAGGCAATCACAGATAAACTGTGACCACAGGTGCATATTTGGTTATCTGCCTTATAAATATGTATGAGTTCAAAACAAGCACATTTGTCTCAATATGTGTGTAAATATCTAATCAATATGAAGGGTAACGGAGTATAGGTTTGGGCCAGCGAATGCATAGATGTTGTAATATATGGATGTGCTAATAGAAGCCTGGGTTGGTAATGAGCCCATGTATACTCCCATAAATACGTGCATGTGGGCTCTTTGCACTGAACTTTGCTCTCGTGGGCAATGCTGAAGCAGCAGTTTGCCATTGCTCTTCCCAGCTGGGTCACTGCTAATCAATAGCTTTATAAATCAGGGCTTTTCACCCACAGAGCCAGTCTGATTCCTCGTGTAAACACTTGTCAGATTCAATTTACAGTCAGACCGTTCTACTAGTCTCCCTTACTCTTGTCTTGCTGTTACACTGAGCACAAGCTGCATTTCTTACATTTCTGTGGCTGTTTTTCTCTTCTGGTGATGTATTTTACTTCAAAGGAAAAGGAAGGATATCATGACCTTCTCTACCAGCAGGCTTTCTAGACTTAGTGAACTGCTCATAACTCCATCACCCTCTCTCCCAGTTCACTGCCATGTAAAGAGCAGGGAATTGGTCTCCCATGGTGAAACATCTCAGCTAGAACAGAAGCATGTAAATATGGGTGGGAAATAATATGGAGTAGGTGCAGGACTGATCAAAGGCGGCCCATCTTGAGGACAAACCCTGGCTGGGAAGGTGATGACGTAAAAGTTTTGTTAGGACAACTACTCTTTGTCAAGAGCTAATAGTCTGTTGCATTCATCATTCTTTGTATGTTTGCATAAAATGTGATTTCCAATTAAGATATACAGGATTAGAGTTTAATTTTAAAAACAGTTCTCTGCAGATTGTGGGGAAAATTCTATTTACAGTGAACAAATGATATAATACAATATAATATAGACACTAAGCATTCTGTCAGCAATGGTCCATTGTACCCATTGCCCACTACTTTTAGTAAGTGCCTTATTTACTGTCTGGACAGGTGCTAACTTTGTTGCCAATATTCTCTAGTATTCCTATGCACAAGCCATAGTCATCTGACTGAAGAGTTGTTGTCTTGGTTTAAGTCAATGAATTAATGAAATCTTTGGAGATGGAATGAATTTCCCTGAAGAGGGGAAAAATGAAGCCTGAGAAAGGATTTTTTGGATTTGCCACCAAGGTAAGTCTATAGATGGAAACTGTCACAGCAGTGAGTTCCAGTTCTAGGGGGTATATGTAAAATATCTACAAGATGCAAGAAGAGTGTAAGAGCAAACTGCCTGTAAGGCAGTGAAGAAGAAGAGCTAAAGAAGAACATGGCAAAAGAACATAACAAGACAGCAGTGCTCAGGAGGGGACATTCATGGCAGGGAAGGTGAACAAACCTCATGCAATGGTGCTTTATGGGGGATAAGCTGGAGGAAGTGAAATATTAAAATGAATTTAAAATCAACACATTTTTTAAAGCAAGTGGATAGAAATAAATGATAGCAAGCTCCCAGGCAGAAATCCCCAAGCCCCAGAAGGGTGAATTAGCTGCCACGGGGTACCAGTTAGACAGAGCGCATACAAGTCCAGATGATGGAAGATGTGACTGTGTCCTCTTTGGGGTGCCTGAGGGACAAGTTCTGGAATGACAGATTAGTGAGATGATTCCTACACAAAGTAGAATGTTGAAGACTGTGATAGATAAGAGATTGAGAACAACTACACTGATGAAGAGTCACTCTAATTTATGCCTCATTTTTAGAGGCTTCAAAGGAGCCACCATGCATGAGGAGCAATGGGTTTGAATCAACATAACATACTTTAAAATCTGGAAGCTTTAGACTGGTGGGTCACCTAAGTCATTAGTCACATAGAGCTATGAGTCTAGGTTGACCCATATGAGAGAGACCATCTCCATATAGAATAACAAATGTTTTAAATAAATGAAGTCAAAAGTGGACTGAAAAGTTCTCAGAGTAAAGGGAAGCTGCCAGGAGAGTCCCTCAAGGATCTGTCCTGGAGTTTGTTCATCTCTGCATATTCATAAATGGTCTGGAAAAAGGGAATAAATAACACAAAATTATTCAATATAGTCAATTCTGTGCTAATTTCAAGACTCACAAAAGGATCTCACACAGCTGAGTGACAGGGTGATAAGACTGCAGCTGAATTTCAGTATTGATGAATACAGAGTAGTGCATTTATGAAAAAAAGTCCCTAACCACACATACAAAATTATAGGCTCTATGAATTACAGAGAGGGAAGAAGAGGTCTGTATAGCTAGGCAATGTGCATACAAGAAAAATAGCAAATAATTATTCACTGTGTCTTACTGTCGAAGGAATAGGTAGGCTGAAATGGAATGATCAGACAACAGGTATAAAGAAAAAGCTTTTTCATATATTTCATAATTAAATTGTGGAACTCATTGCCACAGGATACTACAGAGAAAAAAGTATAATCTTGTTCATAAAGTAGATTAAAATCATTGACAGAGAATAGGTCACACTGGAGTTTCTTGCACCTCCTGAGATATGGTCACTAACTTAGAATCCCAATGTGCATTTTCCTGACCCTTTTCCCTGACATAAATTACAACAACAAAAAAAACAAGTTTGAGGAAATATTAATTTACATGAAAAATATCAGGGAATAAATACAGTTGCATAAGTGGTGCCCAAACCTGTAAACATTTTAAGTGTTTTCTGTTTCATTATGAAAAGGCCAACTAGCTTTTCTCTCTACAGTGCCTGATGAAAAATGAGAAGAGATAAACAGAACCACAGTATGGAAATAAATTGCAGATGCCATCTAATTACACAGTTCAAATTCTTAAAGCATATATACCACAGCAGGCATTTCACTTAGGTTCAAAGGAAGAAAAAAAGTGAAATCTTGGGGAAAAAAATGTCTGGAAGTAAACAACTCGCAAACCAGACATGAGCTGTAAGTTCAAACACCTTTGCTAAAAGCCTCTATTCATTTGCAGTTTATTGCATAGCATGAAGCTGCCCACAACTGGTTATAGTCTTTTTCAAAATGCTTGGAACAGTAAAATATAAGATTAATCATATGCAATATATATTCATTACCTAAGTATTGAGGTGTCAAATCGAATAGATTACTTTGCATAAATATTTCTCATAAAATGAGTGGGCATCATATTTAATAAAAATCACAAACAAGCGGAGAATGATTGCCCTGCACACAAAAGCAATATAAAATAAACACCTTCATAAGCAATAGTTACTTACCTCCAAAAGCTATTCTTATATACAATCCTTTTATAACAGTAAACCGGGTCTGGGTTACACAGCTTTGCAATTACTATTCCCTCAAGAGGGAGACAATATGCAACTTTATGGCAACTTTTCCTTTACTTAATACTGCACATAAATTATTGCCAGGGCACAGGGAGCCGAGTAAGTAGAATTGCTCCCTGTTTCTTTTTCACTCCTTCTTCTGTCATCCTTTATTTATTTATTTTTGTCCATTTCTCATTTTGAGAAAGGATTGTTTTCTATGAGCATATTTCCTCCCGCATTAAATATAATCACTACTGGGGAAAAAAA
This sequence comes from Crypturellus tataupa, assembly GCA_034781795.1. Lineage (NCBI taxonomy): Eukaryota > Metazoa > Chordata > Aves > Tinamiformes > Tinamidae > Crypturellus > Crypturellus tataupa. The sequence goes on from JAWLRI010000516.1 coordinate 1,669,042, forward strand.
GAATGGTCTGCAGGTCAAGGTTTATTACTGTCCATTAAGAGACCAAGCATTCTATGAAAGGGCAGAAAATCAAATATATTGTAGAGCCAGTGCAGCACTGAAAAACAAGGAAATAAATTATCGGAAAAAGGGGTGCATGGTTTGTTGGAGCAACACAGAGGTTCTCACTCTTTCTTCACGCAGGCGAATGCAAGCGAGAACACGAGACTAGCTGATGCTTGTGGATAAATCAGGCCACCATGCGCAGCCACGGAGAAGGTCTGCTGTCATAGCATGGAGCAGGAAAAGAGCTGTTTGAAACCTCCTCATTTTCAGTCTGAAATGTAACAGCAGGACCTATATTACAGTCGGTGTCCAAACTCCCACGCTTCGACCTTTCATTTAAGAGGGTCCTGCCTCCCAGTGCAATGCATGGCAGAGAGGTTATCATCCAGGGCTATCATGGAGCCAGAATGCACTGAATAACCGCATCTTTGGAAAAAAAGTTTCCCCCTCTGCCAGTAGAGTCCAAATGGTGGATTTTTACCTATGTCTCATCTCCTGTGCCAGAGGACTTGTCAGGTCACTATTTTTGATGAGGACCCAACTCCCAACATCCCTTTCTGCCAACAAGACCTGCCTGAAAACCACAGCTAACCCCCTGCCAAGCGTCCAGTCCATTCCCACTCCCAGAAGCTTTTGCTTTCATAAAAATTATCCTGGAATTGTTATCATTGTAACTGTTGATACAAGATTAAGGCCAGGCTGGAGATGCAGTCCAAAGAGCATCCATAGTAACGATGTTTCATCCTCAATTTTGGTATGTTTGTTGCAATCCCTGGGTCACCATGACTTTCTATCCAATACAATTGTGAGTCCTCACCAGTGCTAATTTTCTAGCAGTATCTCTCATACTCTCATCCCAAGCGCGTTTTTCTTCACGAGGTGCAGGGGGTATAAACACAATCCATTACTACACCTTGTAGTCCTGGACTAAAAATATAAATTGGACACTGTCAGAGATAATATCGAGTGAGATGGACCTTTCATCCCACTTAGATAGACCTGAGATACCTTTTAGGTTTCTTTGCAACTACACTTTCAAGGAGTATAGTGAGCTGCTAGGTCAGAACCACTACTGACATTACTGCTGACAGAGAGACATGTTAATAGTTTATACATTTCTGTACTAGGAGAAGGAACAAATGGATAACTCTGATAGATGAATAAAAACATAGCCTAGTGTTTACACTTTGTGGTTTATAGCTATTATGCCATCCCTCCATGGAGCTTAAAGAACAGCAAGGTATTAAATACATTTGGAGCAAGCAGTAACCTTCAGGGAGTTCTTAATAATTCACCATTTCCAAGTTTAATCTAAGTTAACTGTATGTTTCATTTTCTTGGTCATGTAGAAGTTAAAGTGCTCTTAAAATCCTAAGTATAACCTCATACATCTGTTGTAATGTGCTATAGGAAGAACTCTGAAAATGTAAGCTGTGGGGGAGAATCATCAGAAAATGCTGCTTAGAGCAAAATTACAAGCTATAGGACACAGTGAACACCTAATTGCCATAATGAGAAATGTCATAGAGTCGAAAGACAAGGTCATTTCTTTTAGTGAAGGCAGCACTGATACCATTCTGAACTGGCCATTGCTATGCAATATTTATACTGACACCAGGTAAGCTGGCTTGCCCAGGAGAGGAGAGTCCTTCATTCACTGTGCAGGCAGCCCAACAACACCGCTTTGCGAATGGGTAGCAAAAGCATGTTCTTACCTGATATCTCTAGAAACAACTTGGGGAAGTGTGATGGGGCAAAGGGCATGCCCATCACATGCCATCTTCCAGCCCTGGTTGCAGCAGGAACTGGACACTCGGAAGTATACATTTAGCTTTCGACAACAGTCTGCGTTACACGCTTCAATCTTATATCTTTCTAACATTGACAGTTGTGAGATAAGAAATCTTAAATAGCTTCACTAAGTCCTTTAAAAGTCTTGGAACCTTAATAACTCCCTTTTCTTATGTTTAATCTAAGCTGTATGTTTTTTACCCTAACTTATGCAGAAGAATCTCTGGAATGTGGCAGCCTCAAGGGTTTAATTCGTTTAACACTGTGTTTCCATTCACGTTTCCAAATAACAGTCTGGGGTGCTTAAATACTTGGTCTGGCAACTCTTCCTATAACTATAAATCCGAGTAAATACTAAGTCAAAAGGATAATCAATCTGAGTTTTCCATGCGTATCATCGCCATCAATCCAGACTATTTCGCCATTCAAAGAAATATCAAAGAGCAGATCCTTAGCTAACTCAGCTACAATCTCAGAGCATTTAAAGGATTCACATGCTGAACTGCACTGAACTGCAGCTCATGTTCAAAAGGTATTGAGGTCTAGGATTGCTATTTTGCCCAGCTTGCTGTGCTGTCTGTACTTTAATGCCCTAATAACAACCTCTTTATTCTCTGTGCCTTACCGTCCCCCCTTAAATCTACCCACAAACATACTGTATTCTGCAATGGCCTAGTCTGTCTTATGCAAAGGATAGAATTATATGATCTGAATTAAAAAGAGGAAAAATAGCATGGAGTCTATCTTATCAGGGAGAATTACTGCTTTAATCCATCATGCTGGCTGCAGTGGTTAAGTTATAGTCCCGAACCTTGAAAAACCACTTGATTAGCATTTAATTACCCATCACACTGAAGCTGTGATAAGAGACACAGTTTGTTCTTGATTTCTACATGAATCATGTTAAGTCAGCTGGTTGGTCATGATTAATGTAGATACCGTAAGAGACTAATCAGAGAGCCACTGGAAGTGATTAGGATGATAT
>JAWLRI010000516.1:1671962-1722375 GCA_034781795.1 Crypturellus tataupa
TCAGCTGGTTGGTCATGATTAATGTAGATACCGTAAGAGACTAATCAGAGAGCCACTGGAAGTGATTAGGATGATATGATTAGTGATTAGGATCAATATATACTTTGTGGGTTAAAATTTAAAACCCCTCCCATTTAAAATCCCATTTAAAATTTAAGAGTCGTGGTGCTAGATACTGCATTGCCCTTCATGCTTTTACAGCTGTTTGCATTTGTAGAAGGCATTCTACACTTAGTTTACCAAAGTGGCTGTGTTGCCACAGAATGCTGGAGAATCAGATTCTAAGTGTTTGTTACTGAGTTGAATATCTCCTAATATTGTTTTTCTTCATCTGCTGTAGGAACTAGCTCCTGCAGGGCAATCTTAAAATATGAACCCCACAACTCCACAGCTGTGCAAAAGTACAAAACAGAAAGGGAAAAGAAAAACATATGCCTTCTTGCAGTCAAACCAAGTGGCACTATCAGTTATTAATTTGACCTATTATACCGTATAGGTAGGAAATCTGTTGAGAGAGGCAGAAGCAGGATAAAGAAAAGGAAATACTGCATGCCCCAGTCATATATACAGAAACAAAAGCAAGCTGATGTTATTTTTTATTTCTTCCCCAGGTACCACACTTCATGACAGTGCTGAGATTAACAACCTCACTCTCAAAATGTGTGGGCAGCCTTTGCACTCAAAATAACACTTTATGACTTCATTCTCTGGGAGGTCTTGATAAGGCTTCTGCAGCAGTTTTGATGCAGAGCATTATTCTGCTGCTGGGGTATTGATTGATCCACTGTGAGATGGGCAGAAGGTGCTCATATAGGTTTGAAATCCCCTACTTGGGTTTGCAAATAGCTCCCCTAGGTAAGATTTATGTTACTGAGGTGCCAAGAAGTGAAGCAGAGTTCAAAGGAATTTTATAGATGTAATCCCACTCCTAAATGGTTTCTATATTTAAAAACATGCATACAAAATATATATGTATATTGTATATATATATTTGGAAGTATATAATTTATGTACTTCCAAATCATTGTTGGAAAATACTGTTTCCAGGGATTTCTTGGTGACTATGGGAGAAGACTAATCTTCCTACTTTTTGTAATACAGCTGTCAGGTTTCTCAGGCTATGCACCACAGTGCATTTCAGGACCATTTTTAATTGGTGCCTGAGAGACAGTTATAGTAATTTGATTTGAAACTACCTCTGACCAGCAGACAGCGTGCAGCACACTGAGCTCAGAGAATAAAGCTGTATTTGCTGAAGCTGCTAGCTCATGGGAGCTGTAGTACTTGCCAGCACAAAACTATATTCAAGAAAGAGGACACAACCAAGTGAAAATTCAAATGGAAGCAGAAACGTGGATCACGGAAGACTAAATTTTCCTGCAAGTCTTGCTCTGCTGGAGGTTGCAACATGACAGCTGTGGCATTATAGCTCATGTAGCATCAGTGCTTGACAAGAACATTGGGGGAACCATCCTGTGTCTTGATTAAGAGTTTTAGTATGCTTTAATTGCTGAATTGGTTTCTTCCAGAATGAATTTTTTTTTAACTGCAAATCGATCTACATCCAAAGTTCCCTTATATTATCGGAGATCACCCTGTGATAATAACATTCATTCTAGAAGAACATAAGCAGGACCTAAATCATTACCCTGTATTAGTCTTGTATTAATTTCCATTAGTTACTAATTATCAGTAGATACCATCCTCAGGCTCCTACAAAAAGTGACAGCAGGGGTTTCCTAAATCTCCAGCGTAACTTGGCACCCCCAGCTGTAAGAACTCAGCTATTACTCAGCTCTGATCTAGAGTCAGGTGGAAACACTACAGCCCAGCACTTCTGTCTCTCAAAATACCAACACATCTAATTCAAAATGTTCCTATTGATTTCAATAAAATTCCACTTTAAAAGTACTACAGTGAGATACATTCTCCCTTAGCCTTTCAGATCAGACTTTTGCTCTGTTCCAAAATGGTTTTCATGTCAGTATTTAACTGTGTATATAAATTATATATAAATGAGGAAAACATTAAAATTAAAACCAAAATTATACACTTTGATTCTATCAAAATCAAACAAACCTCAAACTCTTATTTTTTAGGAATTCATTAAAAAGTTATCATTAAAGAAAAAATACATATTGAAACTCTTTTCCACATTTCTTGCAGATACAAGTGAGCTCTGCCTGAGGTCTAAGGCAGCCAGGAGCATAATTAATGTGGTTAGTATATCTCTAAATACTGGCTGCAAGGAATACACTGCAAAGGACAAGTGCAAGCTCTGCAGGATAATCAATCGCATGAATGCCAGGAAGTAAGTAGTTATGCAGCTATTCTACAAAAAGGATTTGGAGATTCTAGAGGATCACGTGAACAAAAATAAATTCCAAGCACTTGTAAAACTAAAAAACAAACAAACAAACAAACAAAGAGCAGAAGATAATGCTGAAATATAAACAAAATTCTTTCCTTGCTCTCCAGAACTGACCAAAGCTTTGCGATAATGCTGTGCACCACAGTTGAAGGAACACATGGATCAGAAAGAAAGACCAACAGCAATGAGAAGAGCTCTAGAAAATATAAGATAAAATGTATTATATCAATCTAGGAAAGATGGAAATCCTTGTGTTAATGCAATTTGGGAGGTGGAGACTGAGACCAGCAACTTAAAAGACCGTAGACCTATGATCACTAGAAATAAGAAGGCCAAGTCAGAGTAAGGTATCTTGACTTCCGTGTGAAAGCAGTTGGCTTCAGTGGATACTTACTTGCTATTAGAAAATTAAGGAATTCCAGGAAGCAGGAAACGAAGATCCATAACCCATAACCAGAGTCCATCCAGACTTGACCCTCTGCAGCTCCCAGCCACAGTCACTGCTCAGTCCATCCAGCTGGGGCTCTGCTGGGAATAGCTTGTTGCAGGCTCAGGTGGCTCTAAGGGGCCTCTGAGACCCCGGCCCCACCTGCACGACCCACGCGCTCACAGCACCGTGTTGCCATCGGATGGGGCTGCATGTCACATTCCTAATTCTCACCTGCTTTGTGACTAATGAGCTGCAAAGAAATCCTACCTGCTGTTAGTGAAATGATGAATCCAAAGTTATTATTTTACCATGTAAGAGTACACCTGCAGCCATTAGTGCAGAGTTCAAGCAATCTGTTAGGAAGAAATGAGGAGCTGGCTGTAAAACACATATCATTATAAGCATTCACCATACATTCTGCTGACTAGCAATCACACTTGAAATGGAAGTATTTCTATGCCTCAGAAACCAGGCCTGCAGGATTGCGCTTGGCAATGTATACTTACTGCTATGCTAATGGAGCACTCCTGCCTCTGCTCCGCAGCTCTGAAAGGAAATTCTAACGTCAGTCTAGCATATACACCTAGCGAACGCTTCTTCCACAGCTTCCCATTTTAGTCACTAAGTGCAAAAAAACACCTCACGGTAGCCCAGATGATTAAGGGAATTTAGGGGTTGGATTTGGTTTGAAATTACTAGAATTGAAGATGTGCAGCTACACGTGTGTGCCTAATTTAGGGGCGAATGATTCTCCAGGATGCACTGACTACTGCTGTAGTTTGGGTACCGGAATTCCACCCAGGCAACAAAATCAAACCAAATTCCTCATTTTTCAAAGGCAATAAGAAAGTGGGACCAACCCCATTCCAAGTGATGTATTATTTCTTGAGATAAAGTCTGCCAAACCTTCCTATTGAAAGCACCTCCCTGAATGAAAACATATTGCCTAAAAAAAAAACATAATAGAGAGCAAGCTCTTTGGCTTCAAAAGATTTATTTTGATTGTTTACCAGTTTGGATATTAGCTAAAATTTAAAACACACACACCCTCTAGAACAGATGGAATTCCACTTTCCAAATACAGATGGTCATTTTTAAACATATGCCAAAAAAGGTTTGTTTGTTTGTTTTTCTCTTTATTTTTTCACCTCTAAAAAGATAATCATTTCTCAAGAATATTTATATCAGAATGAGTATAGTCAGAAAAAAAACAACAAAATATTTTTTCACCATATAACCATTCATCAAATTGCACATACATATATATATACACATACATACACTATACATATAAATACCAATGTACATATGTATATATGTATATATATGCTGAAATTTTCACAAAATTTCCCTAGAAATGAGGCAAGATGATAGAAATATGCTCTTGCTCCTAATTGCTCCTCCGCCTGGGTCCTTAGGCCCCCATCTGGCCCGTGATTGCTTTTGAGCTCTCAGGTTTGCTGTTCTAGGCAGTTAAAAGTGAAGCAAAATGGTCCTTGTGTGGGAGAACTCATGATTTCCAGAGGCTGGGTTTCCGGGCAGCCCAATATACAAACTACCCTAAATTGGGAAATTTGGGATGCTCTTCTTTAGGAAAGAATTTGCATTTTTTAAATACTCTTCATAGTTGCTCTGGGAAGCTTTCTCATGTTCCAAGTTTTGGACAGACATGTCTATCTTAGAACAATGCTATGTTTCTATTTGAGAGGCTCCTCTTGGTGTTTTTCCTCAATTTAGCCATAAACGTGAAACATTCATGGTAGAGCAAAAAGAACATGCATGTATCAGCTTGTACCTAACCATGGGTATTTCAAGGAAATACCAGTGACATCATGCAGGAGGAGTGTTTGCTTACCAAAGCTCGCAAATATAGACAAATATATCCACACACTTACCAACAAATCCAGCTGTTTGGTAATGAGGTCGTGAGGATGGTTCTTGAGCTTCCCACTGCAAAAAGGGATCACAGTCCTTCAGATCCGCTAAAGTTTCTTTCAAAATCCCGTTGATCTGAGCAGGACCAACACCAGGTCCTAGGCACACCTGAACTCTGGAATCAGATGAGGCATACTAAAATTACTCATTCCAGACATTATGACAGTTTTATAATTTCCCCATATGTAAAAGGGGGATAATAGTTTTATTCTCACCCCTAGGGTAAGGATGTGTAAACTCAGATTTACAGAGAAATCTGGAAATGGATACTTTACGCAAGAGTTAAGTGTTAATTTTATTACTCTTTAGAATTCTTAGCACCTACCATATTTTTCAGAGAATTTTATCAGTGACATTTGTTATGTTCAGGAAAGTTTTCTTTTGCCAGACAGTTACGGCTGGAGTTCTGCCACATAAGATAAAAATATCTGTCCATCTTGGGAGTGAAAACCAAGAACATATTTGCATTAAGACACGTGCACACCTTGTTTGCTTCAGATTCAATTTCAAGGTACTGTAAACATTTAACTTTGCTAATATTTTACAATAACGGCACAGAAACACCTCTGGGAGGCAGCTTGTAAGGGTTCCATTCTGTGCTGATATTTACTTTTTCTTTATAAGAACACAGAGATTTCCCCAAATGTTCAAGTATTCACAACCTAAAAAAGTGAGAAACAACAACGAAACATTTAGAGAAAAAGTAAAGGTATCAAACTATTTGGCAATATATTTGGCTCTCTTTGCTATAGTCTAAATTTTCTCTCATCAATAGCAAAACAGGATCAGAAGAATCTTATAAACCCAACCACTTTGCTTCAGCTATCAAAAGCAAACATCAACAAACATTGAAGCAATGATAATAACCAAACCAAATGAAAATCCACTATGGCAGCCAGAACAAGATTTATGAGAAATCTTGCATAGATATTATAATGTGATAATTTATGGCTGTGCTGTGGGATCGCCTTATTGATACTAAACTTCAGCTGAACGATCTAATAAGAGACTGATTAGAGGGAAATTCCCTAGCAATGAGGAATATTTGCTTATGACTTCAAAGCCCTTCAGAAGGTCTTCAAACACTTTGCGCTAGTAGATCTTATCCTTAAATATTTCTGATCAGTGCAATGTCAACACATCAAGACACATAAAGATTTCATAATATCTGGAAAATCATACTCTTCTCTTGTGCTTTAGTTGAGCATCACTAACTCTGAATTTGAATTCCCTTTCACTTTCCTTTACCAAACCATAACAGCTTGCTTACCAACAGTTTGAGGTAACAAAAACCAGACTTCATCATTCTAAAACAACAGTAAAGAACAACTGCAATTTAAACTTAAGAGCACCTCTGATTCAGGACCTTTAAACTTCTGGGTTTGACAATTTTGGTAAAATTCTTAGTCCATCCACCTGAAGGTAAAGACAAATCTTGTCTTCTGGGTTTACACAGAAGACAAATTCTGTCATGTTTCTGTTCAGCTTTCAGACACTGCAATAAGAATAATACCCAGATTTCATTTACTTTGCAGGAATAATAGCAAGAGCTCATAACATATTTTGATACTGAAAAAGGACATCTAGAATCTGAAGGATTACAGACTAGAATAAGAAGGAAATAATGTCTGTGTTTACAATAGTGAGTAATGTGACCCAATAGAAATGGATATGAAGCATGAGACAGTGCTACAGACCAAAACATCCTTGCTATATGGATAACTGGGCTTTTCTTTCAAAATAAGTCTAAGTTTATTCCCTTGGACTAAACATCTATTTAGCTAGAGCACATTAGATGTGTTCTTCTAGTACTCTAGTTCTAACATTAGATACCTTCCTCTGCAACATGTCTTCTAGTACAATTTAGCAGAAAGGAATTCAGTGCACATGGTCCAGAGCTCTATCCAGTGTGAACCCAAGCAACAAGTAAGGCTGATCCACTTCTGAAATGCATTCCTGATTCAAGGGGAAAAAATGTGCCTGAGTCCAGTTAGGAAACATGACTGCAGCATATAAAGCTACCACACACCATCTTAGCCACTATGCCAATTGCACGGTAGTTTTATCTTATCTTATCTTATCTTATCTTATCTTATCTTATCCCACAGAGAAACAAGGTAAAGCTAAACTGCATTATGCTATGTTTGTCATGGGTGTAGAGCCTCAGTGTAGCTGGCATTCACAGTTCACAGATGCCCCATGCTGGAGCTTCAAAGCTGTGTGTGCTCCTACTGCAATCTTTAAACCTGAGCTTTAAATCCTGAGCTCTTCCCTTGCCTTTAATATACCAGGAGCCATGCAAACTGTACCAAGTACAGGGAGTGAAATTATCCTTTCTTCTGTGACCAAGACATAATCCAGAAATTTTACATGACTACTTTCATTTCATTTTTAGCATGGGTTTGCAGGTCTGGATAGTTCAGATAAACTTTGTGAATAATTATCTCAGTTTCAGGCTATTTCGACACCAAACTCAAAAATTGCTGGAGATTTGCACTTCTATTTGCCTTCCATTTTGAGCTATTGGTAGCTATTGGACTTTTATTCAAGCATAATATAGTTAAGTTTTGTCAAGTTTCAGTATTATTTGCACAGATTGCCATTTGAATCGATTACATTTTTGTCCTCCTGACAAGTTGTTTTCCATCTTCTAAAGGATAAGGCGAGTTTTTGTGCTCTACTGAGGCAACCAATACGAAATCAGTATGAACTGATCATTGGTCTGTCTGATCGGGACAACTATTCATTCTCTTCCTGGAGTTCCCTTTGAATTTTGTAGCTAGAAATGGATGAGATCAGTAATAAGAAGTCTGTTTTGAGTCACCATATAAAGTTGTCCTGATAGGAAAATTTGAATCTGTTCTAAGAAGGTTTCTTCCTAATATAGAGGCCTCTGCTTAGAGTAACAAATTCTTTTAAGGAGTAGCTTTACAATTAGAACTATAGATTCTATTTTTGTTGTTTCCTTATTATTTTCAGATCATTCTCCTGCACTTACAAGTGAGAATTAATCTATGATAGCCCTGTTAGCATAACTGCAATTGTTATGAGGGCATTGGATACATTTATTTCCTTTCATGTGAGAACCAACAGCCTCGTTGTTCAACATGTAATGACAACGGCATGTGCTAGATAAAGCCAAAAGCATGGGTGGTGATACGCTCTGAAGTGAGAGGACTTTTCAGCTGCTCGGTCTGAAACACCAAACTAGACATGGAAAAACAACAACAAACAACAACAAAAACAGATTCTGGTCTTCTTAAAAAAAATAATTTCCCCATCATAAATGTCCTGCAAGTCTAATAAACCCTCACTTGTCTTCGATGCAACTTTGGTTGCAGAGCTGCAGACATGTACACAATTACAATTTTATATTCTAGTTTATTGACAATGCCTAAGAGAAAGCAGTACTCAGATCATCTCCTCTTTGCAATTTCAGCTTTCATTGCCCATAGGTAATGCAAATCACAATGAACAGATCTGAAAAGAGGCAAAAGGTGTATTGAATAAGTAAGCAAATTTGGCATAATGACTTCCTAGATGCTACCTGATGGATTAGGGCCTCTGGCTATCTGCAGGTACTGGCTTTCTATAACTTTTTGATTACCTTTAACATAACTTCTGGAACTCGAGGCACTCTCATTATAGCTTTTCTAGCAAAAGTTAGCCAGGTAGATTATCTTTAGGATAACTGCTGTTTCACTTTATAAACCTGTGCCATGCTTTAGCAGCTGAAAATCTATCACGCTGTTTGCATTTTTCAGTTCATAGTTCTCTTTTGAGGTATAAGAGGAATCTTGCCACCTTGAATTTCAGTTCTCTGCAGGTGGATCATGCAGTTATTGTAACTATAAAAGAAGCCATTATAAAACTGACTCTAAACTAGTTCAATGCATTAATTTTCATGGTGATATTCCCTTTCTCCTTTGTGGTAGCAAATCAAGGAGTTGGATCTTAAGACTAGTAGCCCTGCTATAGTCCAAGATATATGTCTATTTTGGAGAAGGAGCCTCAGAGCTATATCTTCTGTAAAATGGGAAAATGAGTCTTTAAAGTCTCTACAGATCATTTAGAGCAATAACAGTACTTAGCTCTCAGTTCTCTCTTACATCTCCTGTTCTACTAACTATTATCTTTATTGAAATAGAGAATTTGATTCTTCTTTCTCTGCTGCACAGTTCCCCTGATACCACTACATCCATTCAACTTTGTGAGCCATGGTGAAAGGCCTGATCCAACTCTCCAAACCCAGGACACACACCTTCAGAGTCTGCTCACGAAGAACCTTGCCCATCCCAGAGGTACCTGCATGCCGCAGCAAGAACAAGAGCCTTTCTTCTTCCCTACCTCATGAGAAGAAATGGGCATAAGTGGACATGGAGAAGCAGCCCCCTCTGTGCTGTTCCCAAGCTCAAATTACAGGTCATCTTTGCTCAGAAAGGATTATATGTTCTCAGCACCAGAGATTATAACCTTTCACTTCCAAGTGAAATGCAACGTGCACTTGTGGCCTTGCCCTTGTCAGCAATGTGCCCTTATGGCCAAGAAGGCCAACGGGATCCTGGCTGCATGAGGAGGAGCGTTGCCAGCAGGTCGAGGGAGGGGATCCTGCCCCTCTGCTCAGCTCTGGTGAGGCTGCACCTGGAGTATCGGGGGCAGTTCTGGGCTCTCCAGGGCAAGAGAGATGTGGAGCTCCTTGAGAGGGTCCAGTGTAGAGCGACAAGGATGATTAAGGGACTGGAGCATCTGTCGTATGGGGAAAGACTAAGTGAGCTGGGCCTGTTTAGTCTGGAGAAGAGAAGAGTAAGAGGAGATCTGATCAACATGTGTAAGCACCTGAGAGAAGAAAGTAGGGAGGATGAGGCCAACTCTTCTCAGTGGGAGCCTGTGGCAGGACAAGGTGAAATTTGAAACACAGGAAGTTCCATCTCCATGTGAGGAATAACTTTCCTATGAGGGTGACAGAGCCCTGGCACAGGCTGCCCAGAGAGGCTGTGGAGTCTGCTGCTCTGGAGATCTTCAAAACCTGCCTGGGTGCAACCCTTTGCCACGTGCTCTAGATATGGCTTGAGCAGGGGAGGTTGGGCTAGATGATCTCTAGAGATTCCTTTCAACCTCAACCATTCTGTGATTCTGTGATTCTGAGGTTCCATGAAAAGGATTCTGGTTCCCCCAGGATCAGCAAAGTGACAGGCAATAGTCCTGCCTCCCTGTCCGCCAAACACCTGACCAAACACCTACCAGCTTCAGACAGAATATGGTCAAGGCTTGAGCCCACTATTTAACTTGGAAAGTTCTTACAACACTCTATTACTCTCATCAATAACAAGACAAGATTGAGACACTTTAGCAGCAAGTAAGATCCTTATAAATGACTCTGGAGTCCTGAGATAGAAAGATTGTTTTTATCCGTTGATTGCTGTGATGAATGAGGGCAGTCTATACAAAGATCATTATGGGATACCTCATTTCTTTCAGGTGTAACAGTTCTCCTGGCAGTTGCAAGAAACTACAGTTTAAATGCTTGCCTATAATCGGCCCATCATGTACAGCACTGTATTTGGGTAGTTTAATATTTTATGAATGTTTACAAAGTTTCTTCATCTTAAAAAAATAAGCATGACGTTTAAAGGGATTAACTGACAGGTGACATGAAAGTACTGTCAAAAAATCAAACTATTTAATCAATTTCTAAAGTCATTTGGGAAAGTTTAGCACATCCTATAGATGGCCAAATGACTTTGTATGCAAACGAAAGAAAAAAAAAAGAGAAGAGCAGTTAAACATTGTGAAAGGAAGCTGTGAAATATACTGTAGAGCTGGCATATTCCACTGCTCATCCAGATATAATAGGCATAATATCTTTTTTTTTTAACAGAAAATTCTGAAGTCTCCTACTAGAAACTAACATAAGCAACAGCAAAGTAGAGCCATGTTTTTTAGGAAGACAGTTTACTCATCATAGGAAGCATGAAGTGAAGAGATAGGGAGGCAGGTTTTTAGACTAGAGTTTTAAGGGCCTAAATAATATTGCTCTGAAAAACCTTATGTTATTAGTCTATTTATCCTTTTCCCTATACACTGGGAGATAAAGAAGCTTCTCATTTGAGAGGCTAAAACTACTCATAAAGTCCTAACTTGAAATTAGTCTTTCAGACCTTGTCTGGGGAAGGAGGCATTTATTCCATATGTGAATTATTATTTTCATGGTATAGAACGTCAATAAGTTATAACACCCTCTTCCTTCTCTTGTTGTTCAAAAAAGTACAGTAACTTCTAGAGAGTACTATAGGTGCCATTTGTATGTCAAATTTTAGTAAGATCTCAGCTGAACTGCTCCTCAGTCAATGAAGGCCAAGTTAAAATAGCCAAGGGAGCCTAGGTTGAAAACTAATTTAATGCTAAAGTCTAGACCTAGGAGAGTTTAATGAGTCTATTTTTCTCCAGTAATAGACCATAGTGACTAAGTTAGCTAAAGTAATCTCTGCAGTAGGTATCCAAAGTTAGGCAAGACAAACGCCATTTTTCTGTGATAAGGTCCGTAGAGCCATTTAACCATTAAACATCATAGCACTCCAGTTAGGCTCAGAAGAATCATTAGACTTATACTAATTAGTTTACCAGAGACCATGCAGCATATGGTACATCCATGTGAACTTCCATGGGAACATCTGGGCCCAGAAGATTTTCTACTGCATCAGATCTACTACTGGTAGAGATGGTTTACCAAGGCAGATGCTGAAGGGTCTTCCCAGTAGCCTCTCTGAATCATCTCGTTTCCCAAGCTTCACAGTACACTCTGTGCTGTGTCTCAGCAGCCAAACAGGGAGTCCTTTGGCTGCATGTTAACATTTTGCTTTCCTCCGTCTTTAAACTCCAGCAGTGAGGCAGAGCATGTCACACAACATCTGATGCCTTGGTCATGGATGGGATCTGCAGGTAACAGGGAAAATGTGGTAGTTATTTTAGAAATAAAAAACGTTGTTAACCATATGCCAATGAGATCCTGTAATTCAGGGATTTCCTGATAGACTCCTGAGTATCGCTTTGAGAACCATTTGATAATAGTAATTGCCTTTTTCTATTTATGTTTGTTCAGAAATCTGCAAATTTTCCAGTTTTCCAAGTCATGTGAAACTTGGGCTTTTTGGTCAAGTTTTCAAAATTTCTTGGCACAACCTTTTACTTCTGTGTAACTTGAAGTGTTTCATTTCGACTCTCTGAATGAGTGTATTTTCTCTTCCCTGTGAATGTTTGCAGTTTCTTTCAAAGCAAGGCATTCTCTTTTCCTGTGTTCTCACAGATAAGACCAACAGAAGTGCTGAACCTTGCTTTGAACTGAAGAAAGGAAGCCGCTCCTGGAATATACTCTCCAAGAGCGCTGTACCTTGTATCCTCACTTTCTTTGTTTCCAAAGGACCCCAGATCTATTGCCCTTGAGGGAACATGAAAAATACTCCTTGGCCACTTGGGCTAGTGTCTGTAGTGATTCAGAGATCCAGGGTGTGCATTTGCACTAAAGGATTGAGTCTGTGAGATGAAACAAACTGTAGTCTGCAGATAACTATTTTAGTAATCCTAACTATTTTAGTTAGCCTAAAAATAGCTTCCTAGTGCTATTTTTTTGTCTTCACTTTGTTGAATTTTTAAGTATCTGACCTGCCTAGAGCCAGGAAAAGGCACTCTGTTAATTTGCATGTTGAAATTAGGAATAAAGATATAAACAAATTGCTACCTGAGGTGCTCTATTATCACCCCCAATGCAGTGCCTGACTTGTCTTACTGCTTAAATAAAACATAAAGCACTTACTAACACATGCAAACTTTTTTATTTCACCCAAAATCAGTTTTTAAAAGCTTTTTTTTATAAAATCCTCTTGTTTACTCCAATTCACACAAAATCAACCTTAGAAAGAATTACAATGTGAAAAAAATCTGTCTTTTTTACCCCTAATTCTTCTTTTGGCTGGGGTTACACATAGAAATATCTTCATCCTTGAGAAATGGCATCTCTTCAGCACACTGCAAAACCCAAGTGCACTTAAAATCCCAGATCCGCGTAACAAAAAAAGAACACGGTGTTAGTTATTACAATTACACTCACACTTCAGTATTCCTATGCCCTACATTCACCCACTGCAAACTTTGTCACAGCGTTAGAGACATTAGTGGTTGCTAATACACACAAATGCGATTAGGAGAGACACAACAGAGAAAGAATTCACAAAGAAGCAGACCAGTTTTGTATTAAAAGAGGATATAAAAGGTGAATCTCTTATTCCATTTTTTGTTTAACCTGTGGTGAAATGATATAAACTGCTCAGCATAAACTATGCTGAAGAGAGGTTTGTAAAAGGGATGTAAAAGTGCATTAAAGAGCAAAAATTCTTTTACATTGTACTGTTTCTCTTTTTAAAGTGTCTGCCCTTCAAGACACACAAATATGTTTTCATTTGGATCTTTATAACAATGATGCTCGTATACTTCTATAGATCACTAGAGTCATGAAAAATTACTAATAGATATAAGCCATTTTATCTTAACTCAAAAGACTTTGATGATGTTCTGCCAAAATTTTACTCAAAATAATTCATTTTTCTGATAACCTACTTTTCTTCTATAAACAGTATCTTGGTTCCCTCTTTTGGAGGAATTCCATTTGAGTGTATTTCTGGAAGAACGATGTAAGAACCACAATGGGAAATTATCACATAATGAAAAAATGCTGAAGCTGAGCTGAGATGTTGAGTTTACCTTCAAAGAAGTCTCTTCATGCTTTCCAGGGACACTGACACTATTCAGATTTTACATGAGACTCCAGAGGAAACCCTGAATAGAATTAATTTAACCAAAGAGATTTGCCTTGTGTGTTACCCAGAGACCTCAGGAATTTTATTGAGGTCACTAAGTCACCATGAATAAGCATTAAAGGCGAACAGTTGTCCAAACAGTCTATGTGAAAAAGAATAGCCATTATATTGACACTTATATCTGTGTTTCTCCTGATGAACTTACAGAGTTCCCTACCTTTTTGTAGCACCTGGCTAGAAAGAAGTTTGCAGGAGAGTGGAAAATGGCATCAGCCTAAATTCTCCTTTGCTTCCTGTTGTGAATAGTTCAAGCAATAAGAGCTTCTTTGCCTGGATACAGCTAGCCAGGGAAGTAATTAGTTCATGTGGCAACACAAACACACAAAATGTTCTGAATCACAGGATAAATTCAGATAATTTCAGTTCAGAGTTAAATTATCAACTTCTACAGCTGGACAAGTTTCTCTCCCTCTCAGGAACAGTGGGGAATTGGGAAGATGAATTGCTGTATCCAGAAGAGAACAGTCCATTTTCTTCAAGTGTTGACAAAGACTCTCTTGTCCCTTAAGAGTACCTTTGTAGCCTCCTATTTTAAGATGTGTAATTTGCATATAAATTATGCACAGAGCCAATTAAAAGGGTGGATAAATTGATAGTGAAATCTAGATGCTGTCTGCTAATTGGCCCCTTCATTCTAAACATATGAGTAGTTCTTTTGGTTCAAAATATGTCAGTCCATTAAGACTCTTCTTTGGTTTAAACATACTGAAATGTTCTCTATCACAGTTTAAGCAATTATTGTGGACTGGTTGATGATTGTAGATAATTTCAACAGTTCATGCAAATCCTTGCAACTTTTGCAAGCAAATGTCAAGCTGTAATGGCAAGAAGCATTTATTTATCAAACCTCTCAGGTTTTCCTGGAAAATCCCCCCATCCAAGCACCTTGGGCATCATGACATCGAAAGCTTCATTCCAAATATCATTGTGTCAACAAGACTCTTTGGTGACTACCAAAGGACCTTATGTCTATATCGTAATTTTTTGCGTCTCCAATTCAGGTAGAAGTCCTATATGATCTGGACAAGAATTTTAACCATATCAAAAACAAGAGAACTTTTGGGTTCTCAGCTCTTCGTCTGCAGGGTTGCCTGGCAAAAATCTTCTTGAGAACCAAGATTTGATAAGGAATTTCCATGGAGCTTAGTTCTGTCAGCAATAGGAAGCTGAGGTTCGTATTATGCCATGGTTTTCTTCTATAGCAGCTAGGAATAATCATGTATAAATCATGAAGGTGCTAAAGAGTGTTCATATATTTGAACTGCAGCGTGGTTCCCAAGCTAATTAAGAAGTATTAACCTGACTGATGTGGACTCTGGCACATATTCCATATTGGTCATGTCAGCATTATATATATCTTCCCCCTGACCTGCACAGTATTGGCAGGCTGATTTGCAGGCGTATGTATTGCACTTTAGCTATGTAGAAGCCCCTAAATAAAAATTGAGTAATTCTCTAGGGATGTTTTTCTCTATGAATTTTCACCTCTCCCCAGTTTATTAGATCTTCTTCACCCTTATTTCATAATGTGTAATTGCTCTGCCAGCCTGTGCTCAATTATTGAAAGTCTAGCCCTTTATTATTGAATTTTATATTTTAATATTAATAGATTAAAGGTTAGCAGACCCAGTAGTACAGAATGATGTTGAGGTCCCCCAATATTAACAATCTGTCATTAAAGAAAGTACACAGAGCCACAAATTCTAGTCATAGCAGGGTGCAAAGCAGGAACAGATCAAACAATAAATATTTATTATTTTTAAACCAGATAATATATTTGAAAAAGCAAAAAAGCTGATCATGTTTGGTGCCTATGGGCTAAGTAGTCTGCTTGTCATGGTTTGAGATAGGAAGGCAAACTAGATTTCCAACTGCTCTGGTCTTTCAGATAATCACAGAATAAAATTGCAATCCAGCTGGCCCTCGAGCTTTTTTGGAGCTCCGGATATATAGCCAGGTTACTGAGGAAAGGCTGCCACAGACTAGCTGAGCTTTGGTGGTCATTCACAGTAACTACTGCCCACAGCAAATATAGTATGATATAACCCTATAGTATAGGGTTATTTGTAACTTCAGGGAAAAAGACTGAGTTTCATTAAAACACATTCACCTGGTCTTACAGTTATTCTTGCTATTCTATTCTCAGCTATTCAGACAAAAGAATGCTTTACAGATGGTGTTTGAACTTAGGTTCAACTAGGTTTCCAACAATCCTTTCCTTCTGTTTTAAGAGTATATTTTTGATGGTTCAAACTAATTCTACAAAAGAAAATATTAATTAAATTAAGTATAAGCTACTTACCACTTCTCCCAACCATAAATGCACTGTCTCTCATTTAAACAAATAGCAGTTTTAATGTTAATGAAATCAGAATTTCAGTTCATACCTCTCTCTTCCTAATAAATACAATTTGAACATAAACAACCTCTTCAGAGAAATTGTTCCAATGAATCTCAAATATTTGGACTCACGGAGAGCTTATCTGAAGAGTAGGATTTGGGAGATCAAATCTATTCTATGACTTAAAGTATTCAGGCAAATATTTAAACCCAGAACATTCTTCACCCAGTGCTTATTGTGCAGGGTATAGCTATTGTGCAGGGTAGGAGCTCACACGTCAGTATAATAAATAAAATCTTTACACATTGAGGATGATTCCTCTCGTGACAAAACTCAGAAGCTTCTGTGCTTTTAAATCGTCATGCCCATTTTAAGCCAAACAGTTCCAGTTACCATTATTAGTTTTAGTAAATTGCTTGGAATATTTTTCTAATGTCTATACAAAACACAACCTTTCAGCACACTCTGCCAAAGGCCTTTTACTTGAGGTCTGCTTTTCAAGGCATGCGAGCTTTTAGGGGAAAGGTGAGGCAAACAAAAGATTAATTTTGAATTCATGAAAGAATAGTGAATCAAACTGTATCATTTTAACAACCTGAGTTCAGTGACACTCAGACTCAGTTATCTGTTGAGAGGTGAACCTAAGCCTCCCAAGGTATAAAACGTGTTTCAAAAGCAAGGCGAGCTCGATCTGTATGAAAGCCAACAGCAAAATAAAGCAGTTGCTGGGTAGATACAGTGGGATTCAAAACATTTCAGCAGGGTCTCTCTCAAGGTTGACCCTTCACTGGGTCACACCACAATCAGTGGTTAGCAGTAGCCAAGAGGAGAGATGCAAAAAGTAGTATTTACGTACTAGAAGATATCTTTTACCACAAGCAAATCCTTGTCCCTACAGAGGCTCTATGTTTTCATTTCGTCTTGTTTTATAGGGCTGCTTGGAGCCCAATTTGCAGGAAGTTGAGAAGCAAAGTTCCCTGAATGACTTTTGACGAGACTGCTGTGAGGGAAGCCAAAGCCCTTTTGAGAGACCTGTGTTAGCCGTGTGAAGAAACTGACCTCTGCAGCCTCTCTTTTGTAAAACACTGGAGTTTGTGGATATATTCTCAAGCTTTCCTTCACAAGGGAATAAAAGCACCAAAATAAAAAAAGTTTCTTTATAGAGACGTTACAGTCCAGTTCCTCAGCAGGGGCAATACACCTGTACTTTACTTGGAAAATGTTATCAAAATTTTTACTATCAAAAATGCCAATAAAATAACTCAGTACCTAGTGCATCTCAAAAGCCCATCTTCCACTTGCAACTTTCCAGACTCCTCAGTGCTATGAGCTGAGGAGTCCCTCTCCTGATAAATACCAACCTCTGCATAGGAAGGGTTCTGCCCAGGAACACAAGCCATGCTTGTTTACAGAAAAGCAACAGACAAATAACCCCTTGATATAGCGATCTTGAAAAAGATTGGCAGGAAAAATCCAATCTGGCTTCTCTGAGAGCATTTTGGCCTTGTCCTTTTGGCTCCCCTTCGCCAAATATCTTAAAAAATTCTCACTTTGGCTGTGGGGCTATCTGTGGCCAAGTCCCAGGGCTTTCCACGGGTTCAATTTGCAGAAATTCTGCAAATTCTCCAAATTCTGCAGAAAACTACAACCAGCAGGTTGAAGTCCTTGGAAGAACCAAGGTTCTAGCTCCAAGGATCTTCATGCTAACTTTTCACCTTGAATCTTTACACTTTCTCTGTATCAAGACTGAGTTAACTCTACATCCATACAGAGACATCAAATGCAATCAAAGAGATAGGGAAATGCAGAGCTTTACGCCAGAATATCTACAACATGCACCTCGTGGGCTGCAGTGAAACATGAGCAAATCTGGCCTTATGACTTTGACTATACATAGACCCTTTGCAAACAGGTCCTATCCAATGCATGTACAGGCATGTACAGACTATAAATTTTCTCCTTCTATGAGGAAAATGCAGTTCTTCTTAGATGAATGGCATCCAGAATGCTAAATGATTTCCTTGATAGGAAAACATTGCCTTATTTCTAAGGAAATGGGTTTGCCTTTAACAGAGTAGGACAATTTTATGTAACCACTGACTAATGTCAACAAGATTTCCATGATAATTATCCTCTTTTCAGCTCCAATTTCCAAGAAATCTACCAGCAGCAATTCTTTATCAGTTTATATATAATCTCTGCTGGAATTTCCTTTACATCAGCAACATACACCTAATTATTTTTAGTGATTTCATTATGTGAAACACTTGAGTGACCAGGATGTGAAATTAACAAGATTTTGGGAGAGCCAAAAATAAAAGACCATCGTATCTCATTTGACTTTACTGAACTCAATTTACTTTTATGAGATTCACTTTTTTAAGCTATCATTTTTACCCATTCTTTTTATTCTTTAATTTTTTGAATTAGGAAATAATTCCCATTGTGAAACTGTCACAGCTTTGCTGAGCCAAATGTTGAGAGTATTGCTGGAGATGTACTTCTGATCATCCCTTTTAATAGATGATTCCACTATCAGTGAGTGCAAGAGAGATTTGGAGAGGCTGTATCCAGAACTGACAAACTGGAGGAATTTTAACTCAGAAGAGGCAGTCAAGCCATGATCAGACATTTCCTAATCCTTGCACAGCACCTGACCACATAACATTGACCCTATCATGTTCATGTGCTATGCTACCCTAGGAACAACCATGCTTGCAGCAAGCCATACTTAAACTTACAGCTCTGTCCATACAATATTCTCATTACAGTTGCTGTAGCTAACGTACAAAAATATTAGTAAGGAGACACAGAGTTTAACCCCCTACTGTAGGTGTTCTTAAAGGGTTCAACAGTGAGAGCTAACAAAACATATCAAATATTTGTGTCCCCCAAAGACTTGGGAGTCCATAACCAGATGTTTTCTGTGGCTGTCTGATGCTTAACCATAACCTTAGAGGAAATGTTAACAAGAGCTGAAGACTGGGAAGAAAAAAAAAATGTTTTTACCTCTGCTAGTCTTCCAGAGAAGATATTTGAGGAGGATACGTGTTCAATGCCAACACTTTCAGTGTCACAGGGAGTGTGTTGATGAAACATCAGCATCATGTGTTGAAATGGAGGAAGGCCATATCTGTGAAGGTTGTATCTACCCCATACAGTGAAGTACAAGACGGCAATGATCTGAGCACCACCATCCTAGTGACTTGGAGCAGTGCTATAAATGGTCCATGGGTCTTAACATCAGGTCTAGAACATGTCAAAATAGAGATGCGTTTAGAAAGTTTGGTTCTTACGCACTGAAGTTAATGAAGCTAAGAGCATTGCAATAGAGAGAGGAAACTCATTATGCCTGATTTATTTTTACTTCTAGAGGACTGTCAATGACAGTAGAATATTTTGGAAGAAGAAGAGACATTTTTTAGGGCTTCTCAACACACCTAGATAAGAGGCACTGGAAAAGAATCAGGGCTCCTCAATGATGAAATACAGCAAAACAGAAAAGCAAATAAGAATACAAATTATCCTAGCCCAAGTGCAGTAGAAGGACTGACACATAAACTAAAAATATACAGTGTGTTGCCTGTAGGATCACAAAGAATAGAAAACTGATATCATGGAGGAAGGGGTAGAAATTGTCCTGAAAGTACAACAGGGTCAAAGTCAGCATGGATTTGTGTCATTATGCCTGACCAATGAGATTAACTTGAACATGAGTAATTGGCAAAAGCAGGTAAAAAGGAGTTGGATAGTAACATGAACCTCATCAGAATTACAGTCCATCTGCAGAAGACTAGTCAAAGTTACCAGGTTCAGCTCTGTCATGACATTCTTGGCTTCAAAGAATGATTTTGACCAAAAAGTTTTCCAGAAAAAAAAAAGGATTATATCTTGTTTAGAATATTCACCTTCCTCTTTGCAAGAAAAGAAAACAGGACTATAATAATCAAGCTGACGTTTAACTGAATTAACCAGGTCAATTACAATATCTGGGACAATGCTATGAAAGGAAAATGAGGAAATAAAAGACTGGAAAAAAAACACTGTAACAAAAGTCCTAAATTTTTCAGAACACAACCTATGCTGAGAGAATACAATCAGAACAAGTGTCCTTATATAGCTTAAAAAAAAATGTCTCTTAGATCTAGAAAAAAAAAGACCTCATAAAGGGAAAAAATTAGTATGTGCTAGGGGTAAGTTGGCTAGTGAACCAAGACCTGTGCTGATGCTTACTTAACTTGAGTCCAGTAGACAAGTAAAGCCTCCTCTGTGATTCTGGGAAAACTTGGTGAAGAAGCACTAAGCATCCTGGCACTTGGTCCCTAGGGGAAAGCAGAAAATATCTGGCTTCCACTCATTCTGAAGGAGGAAAGAGAAATCTCTCTATGCTTTTTAGTTTTATTAAGGGTGGTAAATTTAAAATATGGATTTTTTTTCTCCCTCTTTTAAGATAACTCAGCAGAGGGCTGCTGAAGGCTACTTTTTCCTCACACATGCCATATACTCAATTTATCCCTAAAAAGCTACAGAATGTAACAACAGTTCAAAGCTCTAAGAGAAGTTGTGACAGGCTTAAGAAAAAGAAATAAAGATAGGAAAAGCACTATAAGCATAAGAGGTAGCTTATAAGTGTACAGTCTATATTTAACTCTACATCTAGTTTAGTCAGTGGTTTTTGGAAGACTTATCAAAAAAAAAAAAGAAAAAAAAAGTCTTCTGGTGCTTGGAAGCCAATCCAATTTCTATTACACTAGTGTGGAGCCTCTTCATTATCTCAGAGAAGAATAGTTGGGTTTTCCAGAAAGATGTAAAGCAGCAAAAAGAAAATCATACTTACCTGTTCATTCAGTGCTCTATGGACAGACTTATACATGGCCAATCACTACACTCAGAAAACCCAGCCTAAATTCACTTCACTAACAGCAACACAAGCATTTCTCTAAACGCTCATCATTTATTAAGGAACAGAGAGCCAAGTATAGTAAATTGTTCAATATCAAAGTTGCATTTTTCTAATTGGAGAGAAAACAAACAAATAAACAAATTAAGAAACCTATGACAGCAGGATTTACAGCCCACATAGACCTAGGCTGTAGTTTAATACAGAGATACCTGACAGAGGCACACTCTTCAACTCACTGCACATATTATAAGAAACATATAGAACACCAATACTTGGCACCCAATAGTTAAAATCAGTACTTGGTACCCAATCGTTAACAACAATATCCCGTTGTAGTTTCAATGACACAACTGTAGGGTGGAAGGAAACGGAAGAACTCCCTAACGCCTCTAGGGACCAGCAAATCCAGACGATGCTGTTTTACTCACAGAGTCATCACAGGTGAGCAGCATGCTCTGGAATAAACTAGGCAATAATTCCGAGCCTTTGGGAACAGGTGTTTCCGTTGATATAACCCAGAAGCAAATCACTGCTCCATGTCCTTTCTCAGGAAGGGTGAGGAGGAGACCTGGCCTGTGAGACCTTGGAGAGCTGCTGTGAGTGAGATTTCCCCAGAGCACAAATGCACCAAGAAGCAAATCACGTTGCTGATGCAGTAGTGCAAGAAGCCTTTTACAGTGGTAGAAGGTGTTGAACTGTTTCCTGTGACCATCACCATAGATGACTGAGTGTGCCCTCTCCTCACAGCCCTGCTCAGAAGGTTGCTGAATGACATTTTTTAGAAAAACAAAAGCATCAGGAAACTCAGTCTGTGGAGACAAATTGAGAGAAGCTGCTTGAGCAAAACACACCAAAGAGATAATGATTCACGACTTAAATTCTTCAGGAACTGTGACTCATTAGCTTCTGTGCAGAAGTCGTGCAGTAATTCCCACCCTTCACCTGCTCCCACAGAACCTTTGTGGTCTTTTCCTCCAATGCTAAACCAAGCAGTTGCTCTCCAGAGACTCCAAGAAATCAAAAGCAAGATGTGGGGTAAAGCCATTGCATTTTGCTGAGGCTGTACAACTGACAGCTTGACTTGAAATCTTCTGAAGATCAGAGATGCAAAACTTGAAAGTACCTTGCAAGTGCAATGCAGCTGTTTCATGCACTTTGATCTTGCTTCTTCTGGTGTCCAGGTGGATGGAAGCAGATGACAAGCACAACAGTAAGGGGGGTCATATTGCCTCCCTGGGACCTGAGAGCAACAACAGGGCATGAGGCAGTGTTATATACCCTCCTCTGAAGAGCTGATGTAGTTGCTTGCAGCTTGCTGAGGTTTGGGCACATCATGAGTATCTTAACTTCACCATCAGTTTTTATGTTCTCTTGGCACCATTTTGCAGTTTAAGAATTAATCAATTTTAGAAATTAATATTTGGTAAGATTCTTCACAAAGAATACTGGAAATACTGGGACTAAAGCAAATTGGCAGGGGTCTTGGAAGTTCTCCTCCCTGTGTCCAAGAGTCTGCTAAGCATGAGAAAATGATCCCTTCAGTTGACCGCCTGTCTAACACAGGGCTGGAATAAAGCTATTAAATGGACTGAGATCTGAAGATTACAGAACTTACATGGGTCTTGTTAAAATGAAATGGGATCCCTTTTTCAGGCAGTTAAAGATTAAATTTCCTCCTAGGAGGCCTGCTCTTGTGTTCCTTTGGCCCATTGGGGCACTTCTTGCACCCTCATTACCTACAAGACAGTGGTGTGAGAAAGCTGCCAACTGTGTGAAAGGGAAGGCTGGACCCTAACCCAATCCTTCCCTGTAAGGTCCCAAGTCACCTTCTCCAGCACCTTCAGGGAAACCAAGCACATCTGTCCATAGAAAAACACTTTTCTTAATTGCCAAAATTTGGCTTTATGTTGCATTTAACTAACAAAAAGGAACAAACAGTTGGTGTCAAAGGAAGTCAAATAAAAAGCGGGAAAAGCAGATTCAATCTAGAGAACACATAGGTTTTTTAAATAGAAGTTAATGTCTGAAGCATAAATTTTGCTTTACAAAATCAATTGACCTTGCAGTCATCCTGCAGACCTGCAAAGCGGGAAGAGAAGAAGACCAGAAACTCTTTGGGCAAAGACAGTTTCAAGCGGCAAAGCACCTAGGCATGAGACCACTGAAGAGAAAGTACATCAGGTGCTTCACAGTGCTTCAGTGTGGCTGATGGATGAGGTTAAGCCTCATGCAAATAAAAGTGGGAAAGATTCTAGGTAAGTTATAAATATCTTAAAACCTTTTAAAATGTAAATTTCTCTGTTGGTTGAACAACTTAACCAGATAGGTACTTTCACTGCTTTTAGGAGGAAGATGTAACCAAGATAGAGGTTGATAGAACGGCCAGGTTCAAACTGGCTCTTGATCCGCTAGCGAATGAAATACAGGACTAATTTGCTGCATTCTTTATATTTGCAGTCATTAGCCTTTTAAATTAGAGGAGAGAGCACTTGAAAGGACACATTCCCAAGTACTTTTCCTATAGTTCAACTTTGTTTTCCTTTTCTCTTCATGGTTTGTAACAACCTCTTAGGAGTTTAACAATAAATGCTGCTTCATTTTCCTTCTAAATGTGTCTTTTTCCATTTGTCAAACACTAATTCCCCGCACCCCTTGTGTTACTAATTAAGCTTAAAATTAACATGCAAGTAAACAGCCAGAACCTCATTTATGCATTTGCATCATCAGAGATGACAGGAAAAGAAATGTTATGTCAAGTCCCTATCCTCACAGCGCATCTCTCAGAACACAACTCTACTAAAATCAGTGATGTTTTGGCTCTGTTACGGGTAAGTAAAGACAACACTAGATATTCAAGGTTCACTGGTTCTCAGGCTACAGGAAGGGAGAAAGACGTAGGATTGCCTAAGACCACAAAAAGCCAAAATTCTGTCTGGAATTTCCATCTCTTGAAAATTCCCTCTCCTTGACAGATATATAGAGAAACATTTCCTTAAATGGAAATTTCCTCATGTCACAATACATGACTAACAAGATACCAAAAGAAAGTTAAAACCTGAAGTATTCTAGAACAAGGAGGAGTTTTGTGCCTAAAACAGGAGGTGGTGTGAGAAAGGTGTCACCTTTGTGAAAGGGAAGGCTGGACACTAAACCAATCCTTTCCTGTAAAGCCTATTAACAATTAAATACTTCTAAATACTTTACTTTCCTGTAAATTTCCTTTTAAGTAAATATCATATCATATGAAAATGCACTCAGAGTAGTTCCAACTGGACAGTTTTGTTGACATCAAGTTCTCCAACCTTTTAAAAGCCATGTTTTTTTTTTTTTGTTTTGTTTTGTTTTGTTTTGTTTTGTTTTTGTATTTTGGGATGTTCTTTTTGAGAGCAGAGCAAATTCTTTTTAATCACTAAAGGGTGAGTTTGGTGTACCCCACAGGAACCATTAGGAAGTTACAAGATCAGGGCAGATATCTAAACTCCCTCTGCTTTCAAGGATTGAAATATATGGAAAAGCTTATCTCCATGGACCAAACACATATTTTTAGGTAGGTGAGGCTCATGGGAACAGGAAGGTCTCCGGCTTCCTATCACTGCTGGCATCTGAAAAACTAAGCTCTCAAATAGAAAAAGGTACCTTGAGGTCTTCTTTCCCCTTTTAATAATCATTTCCTCTTGCTAAGTGTAAGGAGAACAGTGGCAATGGCTGTATTTGATGTATGAAAGAAGCATACTAATATATTTGAAGTGCTAATGGCTCTAGGCAACTTCCTAGAAGATATGTCCTGCCAGAGAACACAGAAAAAGCACAGAAAGACTTCCGTCACTCTTGCCTACTCACAGGCCATGAGCCGTTTCAGCCTTGCACTAAATGAAGCCACCAAAAAAAGCTCATTTTTGGTTTCATTGAGAAGAGGCACACAGGAAGCATCCAGCATGACGAGGAAGTTAAGACTGTGAGTGATGCAGCTTGGCAAGAGTTACCTTGGCAGTTTCTCCAAGCTGTGTCATTCTCCCAATGCAAAGGGAAACCCCAGGCCTGGGAAACCGTCAGTCTCCTCATGCTGAGAGACACAACCTGACACAGCCCCATGCAGAAGGAGAGGGGAGCAGAGCTGCACAGCGGGGAGTTACAGGCCATTGGCTACTCTTTTCAACTTGACTTTCTCAGGTGTATTGAGCACCATCTAAAAAAATTTAAATCTCCTTGTTTCAGCAAATATTGCAAATATTAAAGCCTAGAAACTGGCAGAGATTAAAATCCCTCTAATTAAAGATCTGCTTTTATCTGTAGGTACTTAAGACAGATTCCATCAATATTCTTGTTTCCACCCTACTCTTAATTTAAGTGGGACTTACACACAGAACAGAGCACTAAGTTTCACACTTCTGGAAGAAGCAGTCATTTACAAGCAAGGTGAGATATATTTGACTTACAGAAAATATCTTTTTCCACTTCTAAATCTTTCAGTATATTTATGGCAGCGTACTGAGGATGAAAATGCCCCAGGAGTTTGAATGTTTTTTTTTTTCACATTTTAAATTAAACTCTTGATTGTTTTCCCTGAATTTTGAAATTCACAGGTTCAGCTGCCTTCCAAAGCAAATTTCATATCCAGTTCTTCTGCCTCTGCCTGCCTTCTTCATAGACAGGCATGTCAGAAGAGACCAGTTATAACTTTAGCTCTTATCTCCTAAATCACCTGACACAGAATTTCCTGCCTTTACTCCTGCATCAGACTAAATAATTAGTGTTTGTCTAATGCACATCCCTACAGTATTTCATGTTATTTCTTAAATATAGCCTATTTTAAGATGCTACAAGAGCTGTTCTTTATGTTAACAACCTAACAAACCACTTCTACAAGCTTATATCTCTAGCTGATTTATGTTTATTTTATGACATGAGGCCATTTCCTTCAACTCAGAAGGTGGCTTAATGCTTGTCTGGCTAGCAGTCCCATCTCTAATTAGAAAGTACTATTTCCACTACTGCGTGTGCCTGGGAAATGAGCTGTTTATAATACCTCTTCTGTATAGAGCTGATCAGAAAGACAATTTGGCATAGATTCTGCAATTTCATGCAACTCACATCAGAGGCTGAGGGTGGAAAATACAGTTATGTTCATAAAACTGGATGGCTGAAGAAACAATTTCCCCTCTCATTCTAGCGGATTGAGGATGACAAAGACAGGAAAACTCTGTTATCAGCCAGGCAAAGCTGGGATTTGAACCTGTTTCTGCCAAACTGCAAGCCAGCATCCTCCAACCAGGCTCAAGAGGTAATACATTCCCATGCAATTTGCTGTGTCCTCATCTCTATGCACAGTGCAGAACTGTCACAAGAAGTGACTGAAATACTACCACTTTCATTTCTGTTCTTAGAGACCTAAAGCCACAGAAGTGCTTAGAATTTCTTTACCAACAAGCACATTTTCTAAGGGTTACGGTCAAGCTGAACACTGGAAGAAAGAAAAAACAAGCACATATTCCCCCCTAATCATTTCATTCTGGACCTCAGTGTCAAACAGTTTCTCTGTGACCATGTTCAGACAGTACTTAAAAGTCCAAGGGCACCTGGGTCCAACAACAAAGACGCTGAGAAGTAGCGCGGAAAAGATGCTGTTAAAGAATGAACAATGATAATACGTGACAGCAAGCATGGAACACGGCCCAACTCTGAGCAGGTGACATTGCAGGAGAACAAAGTGTCATGTCAAAGACTAAGAAAGAAAAGAGGCTTTAAATAGATTTCTAGGGAAGGGTCAACCAAAAGCTGTAAGCAAATCAAGGCAGCCGACTCTGAAGTACCAATCTGAGCCAAGAGGTCAAAAATATGTTGTGCATATGAACTAAACAGTAGGCACAAGGCTGTTTATGTGGAGTTCAATGGACCTAACTAAAATTAAGCATTTCAGAGATTCTGATATCGCTTTGGTTTCATCATAGGCAGTGACCATGTTGGTCTTGTGTCCCATGGAGAAAAAAAAAGATTTCTGAAGGTAGAACGAAAAAGACATACAAGATAGAATGAAGGAGTATAATATCAAACTGCAAGGTACAGATTTTGAACAAGGAGTATAAAATACCCATCAACATAATAAAATGCTGGACTCTCCATCTCAAAAATGTTGAATAAAGACCAAGTAATTTGCTGAAAGTTATGTCAAAAAGATCAGCCTAAAAACAAAGTGCAGGAATTACTGAGCAAGACTGAACTGCCAGAAGTGAACTGCCATTCCATTATATTTTCCTGCTTAATTAATCATTTAGCCTTACAAGTATACAAAACAATTTAGTATCCATCACAGGATTCATTATGATGCTCTGACACAGACTGGGAAACTGCCATACCCTAATGGCACAGACAACTGCTGGTATTTCCTCATGTTCATGGTATAGGAGATGCCTATTCTCTTCACTTTTCACTTACAAGATTGGATACTTCCTTGCTACATTTCATAGCGGTTAGTGAGCGTGTTTTTACACCACAGTCATGTTACTGTGTTGTAAGAAGGATGCGCAAATGCAATGGGATTCAAACATCTTGTGTGCTTTGCTGACATTCTCCCCAAGCATCACACATTCTATCAGGTAAAATTTAACATTTATGTTGAATTTTATTTTTAGGTAGAATGAGAGGCTAATATTTCCTTTATTGTTTTAGTCCAGGGAAAACAATCCTCGCAATTCAATTAATAATCCATGACAGTTCTCCCAACTACACGTTACATCCATCTTGCTAGTGGAGGAGAATCTGACCCTGAAATGAAACAGAAATGAGGGGAAAACTGATCATGCTCTTTATGCTGTGCAAAGTGTGCTTGTGGAGAACAGTGGCATTCCCGTGAAACACAAATGCAGGATGAAAACATTGCTACTCTAATAATCCAAGGTCCGTCTTGAAACCTGATAATCATGGAAATGTTATTTGGAGCAGAGGAACAACTGGACAATCCCAGGGCCAGACATGTTCACTGCAATATCTCCATACCTGTGGTTCTTGCTCCAGAAAGCTACTCTCTATGCAGCTTTCCAGATCCAGCCACTCCAGCTGCCAAATGCAGCCTTTCCTGTCCCACCCCTGCTGAGTCATCCCTGATGTGGGAATGCATCTCTCATACACAGAAGAAGGTTCTTTATTCTCTAACTTCTTTTCTCCTCGTGGAAATACTGTGATCTTTAATAGTAGTATTTTAGAAAATGGTATTTTTTCCATTCAAACAAAATTGCTCTGAAAATTTGCCCTCTGTCATGTTCTAGGATGGGCATTGTAACTGAAAAATGAAAAGTAACAGAGCTGGAACGTAAAGTGTCCATTCTTGTCTGCAACCTAATTGAGGTTTTCCATCCTATTTATGACAACAGGACAATGGAGGAGGAAGTCAATACAGAAGGACAAGAACTCCCTAGCAAAGGAAAACTATTTTCCTTATGATCCGTAAGTCATTTCACAGTGAGTATATACATATAAGGATTTCTGTTCCTGTTCATACACACACTCCTTTATTTTAACAAAAGCAATTTCAAAGCCATTAGCTATCAGAAATGTCAAATGCACCGACCTTTTATACAGTAGTACATCATTTTCCATAGGTAACTGTATCTCACATTGCCCCAAGTTTCACTAATAGCTGCAGTTGGTTCACTAATTCAATCTGGCCAAAAATGGCACTTTTGTATTTCAGTGTAAGTTTAATGGCTCATGACAGAACAGCTGGGACATAATTCTGCTTCATATGAGCTTTTAGTCCTCTTTTGGAAAGACTATCAGTCTGCAGGATTTCTTTTTCTTGCACATCCAATGGAGAGGTTCTTTAAGAGCGTTTTAAGAAAAAAAAGATGGTAATTAGCCGGTTTAGAGATCTTGCCAGCTCTCCTACTGCCTTTTTCATTATTCTCATTTACACCACACTTACGTGAACTGCGCTGTACTTTCCCCATGCTCTGGCCTCCCTCTGCCATGCTGTAGCAGGTCTCATTTCAAAGTGCAGGGCAGTAGGGCAGTAGGCAAGAGCAGTAGGACTGGCCGTAGTGACATACAACAAGTCCCAGTTTGGAACATTGCCCAAAACTCCTTTTATTGATTCTTTTACTGAATACTGATAATCTTTTCTACTGGATCAAATCTAGTTCTCATATTTGTAATATCCTGCATAATTCTGACTAATAATATGTTTCTGCACTCCACCCAACTCGCAACCCCACAGATTTCTCCTTAATGTCTCCTTTTCTCTTTGCTGAGCTTACTGAGATCTCCACCGTTTCCCTATCTGAATTGATCTCAGTTCATGGCAAGAGAATTTGGACACATAAACATGATTTCACACATCTCATCTCTGAGGAGGTTACCCACACCCTGCAACAAACACAATGTAACCTGCTTTAAAGG
Organism: Crypturellus tataupa; assembly: GCA_034781795.1. Lineage (NCBI taxonomy): Eukaryota > Metazoa > Chordata > Aves > Tinamiformes > Tinamidae > Crypturellus > Crypturellus tataupa. Next base: position 1,701,204 of record JAWLRI010000516.1, read on the forward strand.
AGGGGAAACCTAAATCATTCTACTCACATTTGATTCATACTAGGAACATGCACTTAGCAGACCTTGAGATGGATTGTCACTATTAAGCCTAAGGTAATTGGATGTTTTTTCAGGTCCCTGTGTTACAATGAAAGGTTTTTAGATCTGCACTAATGATTTTTTAAAAATCGCAGGCAGATTTAAAGTCACAATATCGTAAGTTACTTGAGGCAAAGAGGACTGTAAAGCTTTGTTCACTAATGGCTCTAGAGTATTTTAGCCGGTGGGCAGGTTTTGAAGTAGACTGGTGTGTCTATGCATGCACACCACACAAAAGAGGTTGGCAGGAAAAAAAAAGGTTACAAGGTGCTTTACAAGAAAATTGTTTTGTTTTCCCTGCACAATGACTAATTATTCTCATCTTATTATTATTATAATGAATAACTCATATACTTCTTGTATTGCTCTTGTAAGCCTCTATTATCTGATGTATTCAGAGCGTGTCACTATTAAGGCTGAACATAGAAAGATTTTAGCAAGTTTTATAAAGAACTGGTGAGCATGGACCGAGCTATGTCATGGTGTAACCTGCCTCAGTCTTGTGTCTATTCAAGCTTTCTATGTTGGTTCTCAACATAACTCCTAGTGGAGCAGCTTTATAATGGAGCAGCTCTATAACTAACATTAACATTTAATAACAGCCCCACCAGCATTACAGAAGCAAGGGCTATATTGTTTGTATTGCTGGCATTGCTAAAGCAATTTTTTTTTTTCCATATAGACAGGGCCTGAGCCAATATCTTCAACACCAGCTGTTGCTACAATACTTATTTCAACCAGCAGCTGGGTAAGCTGTGATTTGTGACCAACAGCTGTGCTGACAACAGCTTTGCAGCGTGGTTGCTTTACGCATGCAATTTCGTCAGGATGCTGCTCAAGGGAAGGGAATAAGCTTTGATGGCAGAAGCTTCTCTAGGCTGATGATGTGAGTTGCCTGAGCCCTGTCAATCAAGCACATGTCAATACAGTTAAGCTGATGGGCATCCCCACTGCCCTTCGCACCTTCCTCTCCTTGAAGGTCAACAGAACACTGGCCCCATGTTGCCTTTGTCACCACAAAAACAGGGTTGGTCTCCATCTCCTGTCACATTTGACAGCATTACCCATGTCTTTGTTTCTAAAAATATCTTGAAGTTTTATGGTTTTACATAGAACGAGGAGAAACGAGCTACCAGAGCATGTGAAAACCATCCTGATCTGAAATCAGGGCAGCATCTGGATGCCTTCCTGCTTACAGGGAGGGAGGCAGTGCAGAAAAGCTCTCACACAGCTATTCTGCCTGGTTATTATTAATCTCTCTGTGCTAGTCCTGTATTGTCATTAATTTAAAAAGTAGAATTTCCATCTGGAAAAAAAATCTCCCATTCAAAAGAAAAGCCAGAGTGTCCCACTGCTCACATATTACTGTGCTAATTCCCTGAGCTACAACACTGGTATAATCAGATTAAAACGTTCAAAACTGGATTACATTAATTCTAGGAATAACAAAGGGTGGATCAAGCTTTAATTGTTATAGAAAAGATAAATAAAAGAAGTGAAAATGGAAAATAAATTAAATTGAGTTTGAGAAGTGAAAGCTCTTCCAAAGGATTAGCTATTAGCAAGGATGCTGGGGAAAGTTCTTGCTTGTGGATGCAATGGCTCTGTAACCATGCTTTTCTTACCATTTTTAAACACCAGTTATTTTTACTAGAAGAAAATCTAAAGACCAGAAGCCACACTGAAACTTTGTTGTGCTTAGTCCTATTCATTCAGAGAGATAGAAGAGTTTTTTCCAAAGTATACGCCACAACACTTAAACTCAGGAAAACTGCTCTTTTCAGATCACAAATAAATAATGTCTTTAAGTCAACTGGATTTAGAACAATGCCACTTTCCATAGCTGTGCCCCTGAGTTAACTATGGGGTGTACAAAAAAACCAAAAGAACAGGAAATAAATAAAATATCACTCTTTTGTGTTCTTTGCTGCTTCAGGTTACTGGTTGGAATATAAATAGTTGAGAATGACGTAGAGAAATTCAAAAGCTGAAGCTGAACATTGCAGAGAAGCTCAGTGAAAAGCTGATAAAAGGAGTGATATTTTTAAGTTTGTTAAGATTTCTGGTAGACTTTGAAATGCAGCTTTCCTCCTGCTCCAATCACAGCCACTGCAGAATAAACCAAACAAACATCTCCTAGCTGGTCCAGCACTTCACCACCCGGCACTAACTTGTCTTGATTCAGAGGTGTCTTTAAAACAACATGCTGGTCTCTTCAGATCTGCCACTCTTGGTCACAGACCGCGTATGGACAAACAGTGGAAAACCTGCTCTGAAAAGAGTTTGCCATGGGTGGGGGAGTTAAACAGGATCAAAGCAGAAGCTTCCTGTTATCTCCCATTTAAACCCTCCTTCTACAGATTTCTTGGCAAAGCTGAGCACCAAGCTCAGCTCAGCTCATTTTCATTTTCAGCTATTTAACATCTTCAATAAACCCTATGGCTAAGAGCTCATCATTTTATGTACTGAGAGCTCCATTACCTGAGATGTTAAATGACATTTTGCATTACTCAGTAGCTTGCAGGTGTAGCTTTTGCCAGAGGTTTCTTGTTTGGAGAACATATTACCAAGAGGCATTAATTACATTTCTCCTCTTTTTATAGACACTGATTTGCTTTCATTAACTATTTAAACTAAGACGTAAATCTTGTATTCTTGCACACAAATATATATACAAAAATCCTTAAGAAGATTTAGGTCATGTTTTCCAGCTCTCTCCTTCTTCATCCTCTAGGTTGCCTACAGTTGGTGAGTATTTTCTTTAAATGTCTTACCAGAGCACGGAGATAACACTCCAGCCAAGATCTAACTACTGCTGACTAAAACACACATGGAATTACTGACAGTCTCTTGCAAATAAGCATTCCTATATACAACTCCCAGACTAACATATGGTTTTACAATAGAATCTCAAAGTATGCCAGCGGTCAGAGACCATGAAAATGTCATAAAGGACAATGATACGTAAAATCTGAATTTCCTACATTTTCTGAAAATTCAATAGCTGGAAAAGCTTTCCCTCTGGGATTTGAAAAAATAGTTTTCTCTAAATACTTCACTTTGACAAAAACTTACATTATTTTCAATTTTTCTGCCTATAAATTTCCAAAGAGTTTCTTCACTAGCTCAGTTTGGAAACATTAGAGAAACACATTTTCTCCTTAATAAAAGCCATCTAGAGGTCCCATCCTCTACCAAACTCTGCATTCCCTGCATAACTTCATGCAGGAGGAGCACTTCAGTACAATTTGAAAAGAGTTAATTTCCCATCAGAAAACATCAGACACGCTGCTTCTCTATTCCCATTCCCTCTAACTCTGCCAGAATTATAAAATAGGCCAGTTCCTCTACTGGGATCCAGGCTATCCTTTTCATTTAGGTCTATGCTGGAGACTGCTAATGGACAATGTTTTGCTGCCATAATTAGGTTAGTTAGAAGTGTGAAATAAAGTCATACTTCTAACTGAACAAATTAAGTTTGGCAATAAAATCAGCCCCATAAATATTTTGTTGTAGTGCTGAAATTCCTCACTAGGAGATTTGGCAAGCGAGTGCTACCCTTGTATTCCTACACGTCATTAGTAGTTTCCAAAGCCTGAACTTCAATCTCCAGCCTTGCTAGACCCCAAATGGATGCTAAGGGCTCAGACTTCCTAATTTAACCTTTTAAGTCTCTCATTGATTGCTAAACAGCTCATGGCCGATCACCCGCTTTTCTGGTGGGACACGAGGCATAAGAAATACAATTAGGTGCAATTTGTGGTGCAGTTTTACAAAGCCGCCTTTGTGACGAGAGAAAGGCAGGAACGCAATTTGAGAAGAATATGAAATAAATCTAGAGCAATCAAAAGGATAAGTCAGACCGCAGAGAAACTAAGTGGCAATATAATGTATTTGACAAGCAGAAATATCAAAGTTAATAAGGTGCAGCTGTGCGCGGCACAGGAAGCTATGTTTGATTTTGAGTCATTTATAAGAAGCTATTCAATTGCCTGTCACCTTATTAGCATATTTAAATAGTTTTAATCTGGTTTCATCGCTCTGATTAAAATTGCTGACAAGGATAGAAAATAATGATGAGCAGAATCGAGCACAGCAAAAGGCGTGATTATAAACGGACTATAAATGGGCTTATGGCGGCATTGAGAACGACAACACACCTAATACAACAGCAAAACCCAATCGCAAAGGGAAGGAGTGGGGAAGCAAAAATTACAAGGACAGAGTAAATCTCGAAATCTTTTCTACCTTTCCAAATTGAGTTCTCTCTTTGAATTAGATCATAGCCTAAATGGGGAGGAAGGTAAATGCTCTATTCATAAGGCAAAACTCCGAGGTGTCGCCTCCCTGGCAATTTGCTCAGAAGCATCAACTCTGGTACGTCCTGTATGGTCTGATATCTGTCAACAGGCAGTTAGCTGGAAACATCACTGATTCTGGGGAAAAAAAAAAAAAACTTGAAGAGATTGACAGAAACAGAGACATCAGGAGCTTTAAAACTCATGAGACCCCTTTGGCAGTATCTTATATTTTAAGAATTCACTTTTTAAAGGTTTTCCTCCTCTGCAATCTTAAATTTTGAAAACTTGGCAAACTTTTTAACTGTCAGCTGATACCAGCAACACGGCTCTAAGGAAAAGCATCAACATTGAAAGAATTCCCCCTTCCTCCATGCTCTGATCTAATTCAAGCAAAGGCTGATTTCAGCCATTATGTAGTCTTTTCCATGTTGGAAAATAGCTCCTGTGATGCAGAGGAGCATCCAGTCTGCTGAATTCCCACCATGCTCCCAGTGCAGAGAACTTCCTCAGTATTCCCCCATGCCTGCAAATGTATATTTTGAGATGCCAGGTTTCTGCACACTCTCCTTGTAAGGGTTTGCGATGAGAACAGCTGCTGTTTCTGGACGGCAGGAATAGAAGATACTTGCAATAATGTTTTCCTAAAGTATTTCCCATCCCTGCAGGCCTAGCTGCCTTAGGCAGTGCATGCTGCTGCCTGGGGTTGTGCAAGTAGACAAACTGCAGACATGAAAACAAGTTAACGCTTGGTAAAAAAAGCCAAGAGAAAACAACTATAATCAGTGTCAGAAGAAACAAATATATGGGGGAAACTCTTTTCCCCCCGTATTCTTGCTGCTCTATCTCCTTTTGTATCCTTTTCACTGAAATTTTAGCGTTCAAAATGACAGAAAGCTCTGTGTCACTGAGAACAGAGATGACAATTGAAAACAGTAGGTGCTTTCCCTAGAAACTGCCAATACAAAATCTGATGTCTTTCTCCCATGGAGGCCCTTGGGAGGAAAAATAAATGATGCCTTTGAGGTTTATTGAAAAGTTGGAATATTGCAATAAAATATAACACAGTATAAGGCTATATAAAATTGATGGGACACCTTTTATGAGAACATCCCAAAGGGCTTCATATAATAGCTATAAAACAGTAAAATATACCATGGCACAGATTTAATTTTAAAATGACAGAATATATTTTAATGATTTATCACCATTGTTCTTCATTGGAGGCTTAAGAACACTAATAAAATGGTTCTACCCAAAGTTATTCCAGGTGAAAGATATTTGATCTCTGAGTATGACTCATATTTTAATGAGTTTAATTGGCTAATCACAAGAATAGTAACAGAAAAACAAGTATAAGGTGTTTTAGCCAGAAGGGTTTTCTGAACGACTAGCTAGCGTGATTTCTTCACCACTCACTCATCCCTCCCAAACTCACAAAGTTTGGACAAATGAGCATCCAACACCCAGGCAGAACGAATGCTTTGTCCATACGGAAACATGCAGGCTTGTGTGATCTGACCTGTCCAAAATGTGGACAAGAAAGGAGAGTGATGGCAAGGAATTGCAAGTAAGAAAAGCAAATGATATATATATAGTTCATGATGAACAGCGTCAGCAGTTTCCTTGCTCCCTTTGAAAACAATGTGGAGACTACACAACCAGCTAAAATAAAACTGAGACAACGCACTTATGTGAACACAAAATTTTTCTGTGTTTAATATATAAATATATATGCATAGATACATATATATATGTATGTATGAACATAAATATACACATATATGTAAATACATACACACAAGTAAACACAAACAGGACTGAGTCCACCCGGCAGCTGTCTAGGTACTAACTGCAGCTGACCCAACGGAAATGAAATAGATCAAGGGAGTCATTGAAGGACAAGAGTCCCAATTTCTTCTCATCACCACAAATAAATAACTATATATACATATATATGGTTATTTAAAATTTATAAAGAAGATATGGGAGATATAAAATATATCTTCCATTCACTGTGTCGCCTATACTCTGTTCTCTGCAAGTATGCAGGGAGAAGACCTGGGATTTCAGATCTCAGTTTCCGCATAAGCTATCAGATATGTGCCATGGGTATTGTCCAACATTATCCTTGCCCCCTTCACATGATAGACGTGCCCTGATGAAGGGCAGCCAAACAGTCACACAACACAGAAAAGTTATGGTCTTATTCTAAAGGTGATAGAACAGATTAGACTGTGTATTATACAATACATATTAGATATGTATTAGCTATATACAGCTTAAAGCTTAGTGTCACCCTCAGTTCACATTGGATCCTAAGGCTGCATCAATACTAGTGTTTAAATGTGATCTGGACCACTCTCTGGCACTGATGCCATCTATTAACACTCTTCACTTTCCCAACCCATAGGATTTTATCCAAACTGCCTTTGGAGACAGTTCCAGTTCTTCAACAGTCCTTGAAGTGTGCCCCAAGAATAGTGTAAGGAGTGCTAATGATTTGGTCAAAAATCACTTTGGGGCCATTTTAGCAACCGACCAGGAGAGATGCAGTGAGTTGCATGACTTGGGAACATTCCCCAGCAGCGTTTAATTTGGTAATGCCCACCTGTCCCCAGAAAGTTAGGGAGGGAGCAGATATCTGGCAGGATGCTTGTAAGGCAACCTGGAGAAGGAAGATGGATGGACACCCACCAGCACACCAGGCCCATGCCCACTGCCCATCTCTACAGGGTAGGCACCATCGAGTGACTTGACCCAGCTGGAAGCAGCGGAGCTCAGTCCCTCAGGTGTTGATCAGTGGTACTTACTCCCTAGTTTTACATTACCACCTTCTGCCTTTTCATGAGTCTTGTTCTTCTAATGGGAAGAAAGCATCTCAAGAGGAGAATCATCTTTGGTCAAATTGCAAAGGCCCAAGTGAATCTTCAAAGTGAAGACAGGATCCTCCCCCTCTGCTCAGCCCTGGTGAGGCCACATCTGGAGTATTGGGGGCAGTTCTGGGCTCTCCAGTGCAAGAGGGACGTGGAGCTTCTAGAGAACATCCAGAGTAGAGCGACAAAGATGATTAAGGGACAGGAGCATCTATCCTATGAGGAAAGACTAAGCGAGTTGGGCCTGTTTAGCCTAGAGAAGAGAAGACTGAGAGGAGACCTGATTCAATATGTCTAAGCACCTGAGGGGAGAATGTAGGGAGGACGGGGCCAAATTTTTCTTGGTGGGGGCCCATTACAGGGCAAGGGGTAATGGGTGCAAGTTGAGGTTGTGGAGTTTCCTTTGGAGGTCTTCAAAATCTGCCTGGATGACACCCTGTGCCACGTGTTCTAGGCATCCCTGCTTGAGGGAGAGGGTTGAACTAGATGATCTCTGGAGGTCCCTTCCAACCTCAGTCAGTCTGTGATTCTGTGAAACTCTTGCTCTCCAAATCAGGGTGACTTCAGGGGAAAGTGCTGGTTGGAAGAAGTTTCCCTTCTGGCATTTCTATGAATTATTCCTCCTACACCTGCCCTCCACTATATGAACCACCTATAGACCCCTGGAATAATAGGCTAACTATAGTAGTGCGGTCCAGAGCTTTCCCTGCACTCCCACGGTTATCATCAACTACAGACACTATTTTTTTGCTGAATGTCTATTTAAAACCATTTAAATGAGAACTAGTACCAGGAAGACAGAGTTGCAGCTTCTTCAAATGTGTTGTTTGAAGGAAGATGAGTCAAGCACAACACAATACACAATTAATAGGCTGAATAAGTTAGGAACTGACTTCAGGGAATAAAAAGAAAAAGCATGGTGTCTATTCTTCAACCCTTTGATATAAAAAAGAGGTCAAAGCCTGAAAAAAAAATCAAAGTCAAAGACCAAAGTGGGAACATCAAGTCAGATGGGACAGTAACAATTAAATGCATTAGCGATTGTGAAAACTCAGCACTTCCATTTATCTGCTTCCGTACACTTAATTTTAACACTAACATCACCAGTAGCCCACATAATTAAGAGAATATCCCAAGGAATCTGCAGGTATATAGGATCTTTATCCATCAAAAAGCAATCTGGGCAGACTTTTGAGCTACTTCTGTTTGCAATCTGTAGGAAGTTAAGTAGAAGAAATAGAGGTTGTGTATTGTTCCATACTCTAAGATCTTTAGCCTTCCAACCTGGAAACAATCTGATGGGCCATCACAAGAAACTATCCAGGAATCATAGATTCCTGTCTTGAGGCAGCCACCACTATACTGGATGTCACTATCCAGGGGCAATGGGAGTCATTTGCTCCAAAGTTCTTGTCACATATTCATTGTGGACTGCTGCTAGTGACTTTGACGATCAACAGAAATCCATAGAGTTTGATCTGATATTTGAGAGAGTGTCTGGAAAGACCAGAGTGCAGACCTGTCTGCAGCAGGGCATCTGCTGAAACCGTAGGTAGCTTTAGCTGGGAGGGGATGTGACAGTGACGATGTTCCCACCAGCACATCCGCAGTGCACAGACAACTGTGAATCAAATCAGATGTAGCAGAGCAGCCAGGTTACTCTTCATTCTTGATAGGACATTTCACAGCCATAAGTGCTGGGTACATAGGAGGCAGGATCATGTGCAGATGATCATTGGGAATTATCTGGAAATAGGAAAAACATCCCCACTTCAAGATAATTCACAACCATCTTCGGGTCCTATTCATGCTCTTCTGGCCACCTGAAGAGGACAGACAGACATGTGATCATACTCTCTGCCTCCAGGCTCCATATAACAAAAATGCACTTGTTTTCTTTCTATAAATTGCCACAAGAGTGAAAAGAACATGTGGATTCCTCCCCTCTCCCTCTATAATGTGTTTTTAAAAGAAAGGAAAACCTTGTGCAAATTCAGATGTGAAATATTTCCACAATACAGTTGTTGGTAAATCCATCTTGGAATCCTCCAAAACTTCTTAGTATCTCTCCATGACTTTGGATGAAGTTTGAAAACATCAAGACCTTCATATTCGATAAAAGAAAATGTTTCAGATCCCAATATTTTATGTGTACTTGCTAGTAAGAAGGTGAGCTCAATCTCCATTGTCACTGCAGTCCATCATTATCCCCGTAGGGGCCACGTGGGCTGAGTGCTCTGTATCGAAAATGTTCACATGTTGGTCAAACCAACAGGAATAAATGTAACTCATAATAGATCTTGTCATCCAAGATATCACCTAGCAGGCTTAATAGCTCTGGCTGATCTGAAAAGCTGTGAATGAACAAAATCTGTATATTTTACAAAAACGGCTAAGTAATCAGAGCCCTCGAGTACTGAAATGATAAGCTCAGAGATCTAGCATAGGAGAAAGCTCCTTAATGCATAATCCTCAGCTCTCGAGCAAACCAAGCATAAAATCTTTTAATCAAATCTAATAACCTGGGATAATCTTCAAAATAATTACTGTAAGGAATAGCCAACTCCTGTAGTCATTAAACCACAAGATTTTTTAAAAATGACTTGTTTTTATCAGCAATGTTAAAGGTATTTTCTCATGTTGCATTATGCATAACTTTCCACAAATAATAAAAAATATTAAAGTACAAAACCATTTGATTAGACATTCTGACTGCATTCAAACCAGCTTCCTCAGTGGAATACAGATATTTTCTGCATACAGGAACAAATGAGATGTAAAAATAACAATACCAAGTACTGAAACTTGATGACCTTTGTCCTGAGAATATAACTCCATATGTTAGCTGCATTCACTGCTCATGAGAACAGATTTATTAGGAATTGACAGTCTCTTTCTTGTTCTTGTTTTCTCAGAAGCTTTTTAGTTGCCAGTATTGTTTGAAGAAGGTTTTGGGGTTCATATGTATTAATGACCTACAATGACATTTATTCCTAGGGATTTTTTCTGGAGATATTTTGGAGAAACATGAATATACAAGACTGAACTGTACTGCCTCCCAGACAGTCCTTGTGGTACTGAACACACTAAACAGTCTTAACATAAGCCACCTGAAAATCTAACATGAGTCATTTCTGCCTCTCTATAATTAATGAAGGAAAAAAAGGCTTTTGAAGGGCAGTTCCCTTACACTGTCTTCGAATGGGTGAATCATCTTTTACCTCCTGCTAGAGCTTCACTGGGTGCCTCTCAGGGGTTCACACAACTGCTGCCTTCTCCCATGACTTGGGTTTTCATGAGGGTCTTACAGTTTCAGGAGAGCAGAGGCTACTCCAAGGACTGTAAATACAACATCCTCCCTTGAGCACAGGCACAGAATCTTTCAGAGGGTGTACAGAATTAAACTAGCTTGTAACAATCCGATTTAGTTTAAAAACTATGCATGGTAGATGAGTTAGTACTAATTCCCTGGCCAAATTCTATCTTTAGCAATTATATTTTGCCTGCTGAAACTGTTCTTTCAAATTTATTCAATACTGGAACATGAGAAACTTAAAAAAAAAAAAAAAATCTGTTTTCCCAGAAAGAAAGCTGCTAAAACTAATTTTATTTTGTATTGTGGGCATTATAAAGAAATAATCAAAAAAAAATATTTTTCTGCCCACTAGTTAAACGTGAATTGACCATTGAAGAGAATGTAGTATTTAACCATAAGTATTCTTAAGAGTTCATTTTCAGTCAGAAAAGCATTTCACTAGCTATCCGCACAACTAAGTAGTCAACTATGCCATATGATACTATTCCTTTTCTTTCTGTGACTTAGTATCTGAAATTAAAGATGGGACAATAACAAATGATTACGATGAACAGTATTGCTGCTCACTTTCATACACACTTGCTCACAAGTCGGTATGGTGCTAGCATGAAGAAGGGACACTGCCTTCAAATATTCATGCAAATAAAAACCTCATTCACTCACATCATAGAAAATTAGGCTGGAAGAAATCCAAGGGAGCATTAACTGGTCCATCCATCTCCCTGTCTAAAGCAGGATCAATTATCCCTGCTAGCATTACTGACAAATATTTGCCAAGCCCACTCTTAAACCATTCAACAAGTGAGTCTCCACAACTCAACTTGAATTTTTCTTGCTACAAATCAAACCTTCTCGATTTTTTTCCATGCATTCGGTTCATATGGGATATGAAAAGAATAGGGTGAGTTTCTTTTGAGAGTGTTTGAAGAATAGCAAAATGGAGCATCTTACTGGATGGAGAAAAGGGGAGATTTTGGAAGCTAGGGAAGTGTGGTCTAGATGAAATGACTATGGACTGACAAGTATGCTGAGGACAGCTTCACACACAAAGATTTCATGCTGAAATTGAAGGTTATTGTTCTGAATATTCCCTCTGCCCTGCTCTTCTCCAGCTCTATGCTGGCATCTCTGTCCTTTGAGTGCTGGTATTAACAGCGCTGTCCACCTGATTGCAAGTGAAGGCCAATACAGAATAAAGTGTTCATCACTTTAGATTTATTAGATCCTTCTAATAAGCATCAAACCAACTTTTGGATTTCCTATAGCTAATGCACCTTGCTATTTCATGTTACTTTGTGTCTTGACCTTTTGATTTGGTCACTGTGAGCTCTTGCGATGCTTTTATTCTCCTTCTTAGTAGCCTGACCTAGTTTTTACTTTCTATATCCTTTCTTCATACATTTGAAGTCAATGAAAAGCTCATAATTTAGCCAAGCTGCTACTGAATTTCTTATCTCTACTCCACAATGACGGAGCTTTATTAATATTTGCCTGTAAGGAACTGCCAACTTTCTCAAATTTCCTATTCCATTAGGCTTGCCTTCCAGGCAACACCTACTGATTTTGTGAGTTTATTGAAGACTTCCTACTTGAAATCCATTGTTACTCTCTTGCTGCTTCGCCTCCTTCAAGGCTTATTAATCATGAATCTGGCATTTCATGATTAATCTCATGTAAATTGCCCTTTATCATGACATTACCAAATAACTTTTTTCTTCCTACTGGTCACTATCAACCAAAGTTCATCCTGTTCTAATTAACGTAATCATCTTTAGAAAAATATATCCACATTTGAAGAACTTGCTAAATAGACTACCTCCTAAATAGATGTTATTTTCAATAGATGTGCAGGCAACTAAAAGTCCCTCAGCTTCTTCCCTTTATTGCTCATTATACCTTCATTACAGTAACTGTTACCTAGTCCCTCCTACAACTTAATGAACAAACACTTTTCCTGTGTTTTAACTCCATCTAGGTCATCATTGTTTATATTACTTGTAGGACTGCTACACCTGGTTCATTTAAAGTGAAAGATCTTCACTGGACTCCATTATTGCTCATCATTTTGCATAACACGACCCTTGAGGTCAAGGAAAACAAAAGTCGCTTGGTAAATAACTGCATCTCTTTCCAGGGTGCAGAGTGGCACTTCCTGAACATTGACCCTTCACGGAGTGGGGAGACAAGAAGGCCAACAGTGCCCGTGATTCCTTCATCCTTGCCTCTCCTCGGATACCTTATGAACACTTTGGCCTGCAGTATTGAAAAGTACACTGAAAAGAATAAAAGTCCCACAAAATAGGAAAAACAAGCAGGTCACTGAAATTCAAAGCTGTGTTTCTATGTGTTGGCCACAGGAGATCAGCTGAGTGCAACAGATCAATGAAAGTGTTTGGCTGCCAAAGAGAGAAAGGTTTTATCCTGCAACTGGAACATGAAGGGACAGAGGATAGGAAGAAGGAAAAAACATATTCACAGTGAGAGTGTTGATCAGAGAATCTCCATCCTTGGGGATCTTCAAACTGCGCTGCAAAGGACCCTGAGTAACAATATGCAACCCTGGAGTTTCCTCCAACCTCAGCCGTCTATGATTCCTTGTTCTACAGCAGCTCCCTTTATGACAGGAGGCAGCGGCTTAAAGATTTTTGAAGACATATTGACCTCAAATACTTTTGAGGACATGGATTTTGTTTATTTCACTGCTCACCTAGCATTACGAAAACCATTTCTCTCCCTATAGTATCAAGAAACTGAAGGCAAACACACAAGGTCTCTGTTGGGCTCTTGACAGGGATCTTCACAAACAGAAACAGACCTTTGCTCACTACTTTCATTACAATGCAACAAGAGTTTTCCTTATAAGACCAAAATTGCACAAGGTTCACCAAGAAGTTTTTTTGCACGTAGGTTTTTCAGATCTGGACAAAGCGTCCATCTGAGTGAATTTCTCAAACACATGTACCTTCAAAGGGACAAATCAGTTCCAAAGGTTCCCTGTTCTGTAAGTATTTAAGCAGATGTTTTGCATAAAAAAAAGTTTTGCTTGGGAGGTGGAATTATCTAGGGAGTGCAGAAATTTCCTATAGGGAAAAAGAGGAGCTTATGTTTCAGGGAGCAACAGCAAAAAACAGTCAGTCCATATCTTTATAAAAAAAGTTAATCTCCTAACCACTGTTCCCTAGAATATAGACACTACACAAAGTGGATGTGGATGTTTTAGAAGACTCCAGAAACAGGCAGCATTAAAGTGAATCTTGGGTAGACCATGCCCCTTTTTAGCTTTGAAACTAAGAAAAACAGGAAGCAGTTGACAGCAGCTTGAGTTGTATGCCAAAATTAACTGATCAAGAACTTGGAAGATGGGGCTCAACTCTGAGAGAGGGAGAGGCCCTTCTATTACATTTTCCTTGCATAATAATTCCCCATTTTGTGGCATGCACCATTTTTTTTCGCCTTAGGAATATACTGACCAATTGCCTTGGACTGCACAATTACCACTTCAGACAGAACTAGTAAAAATGAAGTAGGAGCACATAGGATTCAAAAGTAGAAGAATTGATTATTCTCCAAGGTCATTGGAATCTGCCAAGATTTCAAAATGAAAGAATTCAAAATGACATTTTTCCAGTTACAATGCCTGGAGAGGGGGGAAACTGGGAAAGCAGGACATTAAGGCTGTGAACAGAGCTATAAACCCCTATATCCATTCCCACCTCCCTGTTGCAAAGTAAGACGTAAGGATTTCATAGGAATACATTCTGCTTGAAAGAAATATCAGTGGACAACAAGCCAGGTCTTATACATCTGAGAAATGTGGAAGGATGTGCTGATGGCACAGGAATGTGAGCTGTGGCAAATATTTGGAATGACTGAAGCAACAAGAGGCCAACAAAATTGAGAACATTTTAGTATCAGCAGCAGATACTAACTTTGCTCTTCTAAAAGACCACAAATCTCTTCCCAGAAGCAGCAGGGAGGAACAGTACTACTAAATAATTATAGAGGAGAGTTTCCTAGCCTCTCACCCACAGAGAGCTACTTGAAGATGTCTTCACCAACTGATCTAGGTGGCACATTTGCTATATTGACCTAGGCAAGGATCTATGAATAAAATTACCTAGTTTCCTCTGGAGCTGCAGCTTCAAGGCAGAAACTAATCAATGGCTACAATATCCAAGCCAGAAACTCTACAGATACTGCCCAAGAAGATTTTACAAATACAGAAGTATTTCATCAGAACTAAGATTCAGCTTCAGTGCCATGCATAATGGTACAAATACTCACAAGAACAGCAAGTGGTCTGAAACAAGTGTTAAAACTGCACACAAACATGATAAAAAGCTTTACATTGAATCTCCAGGTCTGCAAGATGAACCAGAAACAAATCACTCAAGAGGAAATTTTGCAAGTAAAAGAGAATCAAACAGCCTGTGTGAATATTCCTTCAATCAAAATACCTACACTGCTGTCCAGGATGTTTTTCAAGGATAAACAAACCAACTCCTACAGGGATGGAAGAAAAATATCAGAAATAACACCAAAATTAGAAGGGTCAAAGACAGAACTGTTCCAAAATAAAGAAGAAAGATGTTTCCATTGTTTAAAACTAGCCCCCCAACACACACACACACAAAAAAAAAGACAAAGAAAGAAGCGAGAATTTGGCAAGATGGACAGTGATAAGCCAAACTATCATGTTCCAGAAAGAATCACCTTTCAAGATTCCTCAAAATGTGACAGGAATAAGTGTGAGGTGCAGGCACCTACATGAAAAATAACACACAAGATTATCCCTGCACTGACAGTGTCACTCAGCAGCTTGTCACCCAAGAAGACTGCAAAACAGTAGTATGACAAGATTGTCCCTCTCCCAAGAGACTTAGAGATGGTAAAGCTGTATTAAAGCAAACTATGATATTTCCATTTGCTAAGAGCTGTGTCCATTACTGCATTCATTAGAGCGTAAGGGTTTCATTTGATAACTTCTTTACTTAGAAAATATAGAAAGGAATCAAAAGATTTCTCCATGAACAGAATAAAGGTCCTTTTCCACTTTTTTATATTTATATGTTGTGTTTTCTACAAAACTCTATCTTCAAGTAAAGTAGCACTGGGCATATTACCTGGGTGTCTCATGACTTTGTTTTCATACAAAATGCCCTTCATTTAAGTAAAGCTGTTCTTGACAGTCAAAAAATGCTTGCTTCCACTTTGAGGATTGCACAAGCACCATGTTTCCTAAACAGAGCTCAAAGATTACAAATGAAAGTGTTTAAAGAGCTATTTCATAGCAAAGTTCTGCACTGGCTGTGCAATGATCCTGCAGTCTAAAATATCCACTTTAGCACTCTAACAAGAATGAGTTAAGTTTACATCACTTCTTATTACAGCTGCAATCATGGTCTTGAGACAAGATTCATATGAGCCATTTTCTGCTCTTGTTGCATCATTTGTCAAGAAAATGAGGAATAAGAATTTCAGTGCCTAATATGTTCTGTGAATTATAGGACTGTGCCAGGATTATGCTTCAACTTTTCTGATAGTTTTTAGCTCTCTGTCATTCTTTTCTCTGCATATATCTGCTTGATTGCTGACTTATTGCCAGCCTTCACTTGTCTTTCCTAGGGAGACCCTTCACTTCTGGATCCACTAGTAAAACAGAGGCTCAACTGTAAATCTGCTACCAGCTTGGTCCAATCTGGGGGACATGGTTTTACCGGCGCAGTGAGGGCCTTAGCAGGCATATGGTCCATTACAGTGGGGCAGGAGGATGTCAGGATACAAGGTCTTGCACATGTGTGTGCCCTTTGGTCCTTGTGTCTGCACCTGGAAGTTAGGTCATGAGCACAGACACATAATTCACTGTTTTGTGTATGGGCATTGATCCTTTACACAGAAAAGGCTGAGGTACTTGGTGCCTTCCATGACTTAGTCATCACTGGCAGGGTCTGCAGTCAGGCTACTGTGGTCCCTGTGGACATGAAGCACCGGTAGAGGGTGAAGAAGCTCAGGTGCTTTAGCCTGGAATAGAGGGAGGATCTAAAGGAGGAGTGTTGTAATTGCCATTAACTACCTATTGGGGTTGTAGGGAAGTCAGAAAAAAGGTTTTCGCAAGTAAAGGGACACGGGGTAAAAGATGCTAGTGGCTGCAAGGGAAAATCCTATTAGATATAAGGAAAAACTTTACCAAGAGGATGGTCAGGCCCTATAAGAGCTGCCCCAGGAGGCTGGGGAATCTCCATCTGTGGAGATACTCAAAACTCAGTTGGACAAGGCCCTGAGCAACTTAACAGACATATTAGACCTGCTTTAAGCAGGGATTTGGATTAGAGACCTCCAGAAGGTCCCTTCAACTTAACTCTTTCTATACCTTTATAATATAAAAGAGAGTATGTTCAACATAATCCCTTTTCTCCCCCATATTTTTCTTCACCCTTACAAGGTTATTTGTGTTGCTGTCTCAAACACTTTCAAACGTACCCTCCTCAGGGAGCCTTTCTACTTCTTCAAACTTTTTGAAGTATTCTCATGCTACCGATAATTGCATTCTACCTTAATAACAAGCATCGAAAGTGGTACATTGTTGAGGATGAAAAATAAAGTCAGTTGCAATGTACTTTCTAGCAACAGGGAAGCTTAAAGTGGAATTAATGACTGATGAAACTACAATGAATTGAGAAAAGGGTAATGAGCTCCCTGTAGCCTTCATTGTAGCTACCCACGTTCTATTATCTTCCAAAATCACTTTCTTCAAAAAATCTAGATTAAAATAATATCTGAACTGAAACTAATGAAAACATCATCTTAATTAACATGATAGTGCAAAGCAATTTGAAAATATCTCTGAATGGCAATGAACAACCCTAGATACAAACAGACATATTGATAGCTGCTACAAAGCATTATTTTCTGTAATTAATTTCTTGCATGAGGAGTTGATTCTTGGAATGTATTTATACTTTTTTCTTATTTCAGACTTTTTTTTAATATTTCAAATTAGATCTTCCAAAGTATTCACATCAAAAAAGATAATAAGCAGGCAAAGTTTGCCAGCTTCACTGTAAACTCTGAGGCCAGATGTCAATGGAAACTGCACACAGCTTTTAAACATATTTGTACAACCTTGTGGATTTCAGTCAAGTTCTCAAGTTCCTGCAGGCCTTCCAACAGCTGCCTCCCACACAGGCAGTATCATAGAGGAGAATAAAAAATGGAAAAGGCAGCATTCTACTCCAAGCCGCTTCTTGCATACTCAATTCACTCCCAAATAGTATCAGAGGGAATTCTTGTAATAAGACATATTGCCATCCCGTTTCACAGTCACCACTTTAGAACAACAGGATGTCTCTCAAGATCTGCTGGACAGAACAGTTGGATTTAAAACGTTGCCTGTGTTCTCTGGGGACAGATATTTACAGAAGAGGGGAAAAGGTTAAATGCCATCAGTATCTTGGAGCCTCTGCTCAGAAAAGGTTTTTTGTTCTCACTGCGTATTGTACAGTTGTGTGCTGGATTGGCCAAATTATTGCCCATTTCCTGAGGTAGATTAATTTGTGTACTAATATCACAAGAATCGTTTAAAGACTTTGTTTGTTTGTTTGTTTGTTTGTTTGTTTCCTCCAGCTAAGTAATTCCAGGGAAACAGTTTGGTCTGGATGGAAACAGACAGGAGGAGACAGGATCTGTTGCTCTCTTAGCTGCATCACTGTGCTGTGTTTGTAAGAGTTGTGGATGGCAAATATCTCCAAGCACCAGCAGGACAAGCTACAGTTTGTTGGCTCCCCTCCCTAAAAGAGTGATTTTATGGGAAATGTGGGAGCTGGGAAGTGACCCAGCTCACAGCCCAGGCAGGGACGGAGTCATGCTGGGAAAGAGGAGGAAGGGACAAGGGAGAACTGCCCAGCACTCGCCGCCTAGCTGCAGTTTTGCCACCCTGATCATCCCCTCTAAAGCCTCCTTCAAAAGCTGCTGTCCAAGACCTGGACAGCATTGGACATCTGGGCATTTGGACCTTTCAGGACACTGCTGTTGTCGACAGCAGCAGTGCAAAAGTCACTGCATTGCACCCTTGCCTCAGTGCAAGGTCAGCCTGCGTAGCCTTTCCCTTGCTTGGGAGCACCAAGCTGCATCTGAGCCTGTTCAAGGGGTAACTACGGTGAGCTGGATTAGGAGGGGCAGCTAAATAAAAGGGCACCAGTGATGAGGTAGTTTTTAAAAAAAAAATGACTGGCAGGCCTATCTTGCATTCCCCCTACTTTTCTGCTATGATAAATTTCAAGTTTTCATTAGATTGCAATAATCACTAGAGGCCAAAAATGCTACTTAGACCCAACTCTTTTTTCCTGTTTTGCTAGTCCAGGCTCTGTGGCAACAGATGTATGTAGCCTTCTGAAGCTGGAGTTTCACAGCAGCAAAACAAGACGAAGAAAGATATGCAGAGGTAAATACCTGCCCGCTACCCACACAAGCAGTGCACTATCTCCCTGCAGCTGGCTAGTCCTCAGGGCTATGCAATCTGCATTGAGGAGCTTCCTTCCCCTGCTCAAAGTCCTGCTTTAAACAGCTGAGATCCAGTAAACAGTGCAAACACCAAGCTCTGCAGAGCAAAATCAGCCAGAAGGAATTTGTTCAGGAATTTTTCCCATTTTCCGTATTACCTAGTTGTGGATCTACGCAGTTCAGGGAGAACTCCAGGGCCACACTGGCTCATCCCCTCTCTCAGCCTGCTGCATTAGCCCATGTAAATCATGCAGGGTCGTCGTGCAGGAATGGAGGTGACAATAGGTGGGACAGAGCCATAGGGGCACAGTGCTGGCAGATACCTCCTTGTTCCTCTCCTGCTGCAAACTCAAGGCAAGTATCTATGGGTACCTGCTGCACAGCCCGTAATCACAAGCCTGGTTTAAAGGCAGGATATGTTCACCTAAACTGTGAACAGAACTGCTCTCTGCTAATACACATCAGGAGCAAAGCAAGCCTACCTATATTCATCTGCAAACAATTTTACGTATCTGCTTTCTGCCTCCTTTCACAAAGATCAGCTCTCTGTAGCGTATTTTATCCAGCTCCCTAGAACAGATATTTAGGGTCCAGCTCTCCTGACCTATTGACTACAAAGAGCATGGGGTGAGCGGGTTCACGTGCACACGGCTAGATTATACACTGCTAGAGCTGAACAGGGTGAGGTCACCCCTACTAACTGTACAGTAGACTGAACCTAGGAAGAATGATATCAACCCTGCATTAAGATGTTCTGACACTGAACAGATGGAGCAGACCCTCCGCTGGGGTTATCTGAAGTAATTCTGCTGCCTTCTGCAAAGCTGCGCTGGGGAGCACCATCACTTTCATGAATTAGAGACCTGGCTCTCTGACACGATTTCTTCTCACACAGCCTTTCCCACTTTGGAGTCTGAAGAGTGCACCCAAAGAACTCAATTAAAGCAGGAAGAGATTACATTCCACTTTTTGCTGCAACTGTTGTTTGCTTCCTTGACGAAACACTTGCAGATTTATAGTGAATAAGATAACAAAGTGTAGCATTAGTTCTAGGTGGTAGGTCTCTCTATCGACAGAAGTAGGCATTCTCAAAAAATGATGTTTGTCACATACTACAGTAACTGTTGTATGCATCGGCACATGAAATACGACCCAAATTCCACCTCCAAAGCTATCCCAAGAAATGTTGCTTGTACTCAGGGAAAAAAATCTTACACTGATTTCCTCTCAATTTGATAAGTTAGTCTTAGCACCTAACTTAGAGATACTTTCTCCAGACATACATAGTCACTATACAGCCACAGTCTCCTACAGCAAAGAAACAATGTATTATGAATCATTACAGCAGAATGGGGTTTAGAGTAGATTTTAATATTCCTATTTCCCAGCTGTATTGCAGCAATCTAGCTTCCCTCATGAAACATCAGCAAATCCCTTTTCATCTGTATTATTTGCTGGTCTTTTCTTCCTGGTTTTAGATTAATGTGGCAGCAACAAATCTCTGTAATGAGAAAGTACATCTGCTTATTTTCCAGAGATAGGAAGAAACTTAATAAGTTCCTGAATTCTTTTCCTGCTATTAAAATCTTTTCTTGGAGTGTTTGATGCTGGAGTGCTTCTAAAGTAGAGAAGACCAAGAAGACTGAGCCCAGGTTACTTGTGCCCAGAGAAGCTGGTTGAAGGATGAATAGTATTTTAGATAGACACCTGCTCAGTGCAGAGCAGAGGTCACCAAGCCTTGCTGAGACACAAGGCACACTGAGAAAGGAACGTGATATACTCAATATGCAACCCATTCTTCTCACTGAATTTCATTTTAAATCCTTCCATTCTTGTAGGTGTGAAACAGAAAATACCTTTTTGAGGGATACATGGCTCTCTTGCTAACAGTAGTAATACAAGCTGACAGTGCCAGAAATCATGTGCTGTATAAATGTCTCTTCAAGATACTGATGCTCACTGAGCTGGCTTGGACAAGTCTACATAACTGCTAGAAAGAGTCCAGCGCAGGGCCACGAGGATGATCAAGGACCTGGAACATCTGCCCTATGAGGAGAGGCTGAGGGAGCTGGGCCTGTTCAGCCTGGAGAAGAGAAGGCTGAGAG
>JAWLRI010000516.1:1722475-1815645 GCA_034781795.1 Crypturellus tataupa
TGCAGGGGGGTTGGACTAGATGACCTCTGGAGGTCCCTTCCAACCTTAGGCATTCTATGATTCTGTGATTCTATGATAACACTCCATCAGAAACCAAGGTATAAAATAGAATAAAAAGAAAAAGGAACAGGATAGGACTACTAAAGCTTCAACTTCCATGTCAAAGCAAGACTAATTTTACTGTTGGATCTGGTTGCTCAGGGCTTAATCCAGTGGGGGTCTGAATATCTTGAAGGATGGAGATTTCACAGTCTTCCAGAGTTCCTCTTCCAGTGCCCTCTTAACACTTTGATGTAGTTGAAATTTCCTTGCTGGAACCTGTGTTCACTGCCTGCTGTTCTTCTGTTGTACACCTCTAAGGTAGCCTGATTTTCACTTCTTCCTGACCACCTCCATTGAATGGTTGAAGACAGGAGTTAGATCCCCCTCCTTGGCTTTCCTTTCTCCATGGTTAATCACCCAGCTCTTTCTGCTTCTCCTACACCACATGTTCCAGTTCCCTAATCAAATCTGATCTCAGCTCTGTAGAGTTTCCCAAATCAGTGTCCATTATGGTGAGTCCTCAGAAAGATGTCTGAGGATCAACTGGTCCTCTGCCTAATAACTGCTTGCCATAAGGATAGCTGACCTGGAGTAGGCTGCTACAGCTGCAAAGCCTGTATCCAGTAATGACAGAAAGCAAATATGAATGAACAATGGAGGACATTACAGAACAATCATCAATCCACCTTACATTCCTAGCAAGAAGACAGCTAGGAATTTTCTGAATTGAGAGTTGCAGCTGGATTGTTGTGTTTAACAGACTGAAGTGGAATGATTCTGCATTAATGTTTCTCACCTTACCTGGCTTTCACATTTTTTTCTGTTGCAGCAAGGTCCATGGCTTCATTACACATTTGATTGAGTACAAATTATTTTCTTATAAGTCTACTAATTATATATACATATACTATATATATTCTCTATAATTTTGATTAAAGTAGAAAAGAGGCACATGTTGAAGTCACAAGGACTTCATGCCTCCATGAGCTCTCTCTGAATCATCGGTGATTACGTTTTTCTGTTGGCTCTACTCTTTCAGGATTCGGCTAGAATTCAGCAAAGAGTGGAAAACAAAACTCTGAGGGGAACTTTTTTATCTTATTTCTTCTTTCTTCAAATAAAAAGCTGTGCAATATTCAGGTAAACAGGCAAGTTGAAGTGCAAGTGAAAAGAAAAGATATAATTTTTACCTTAAAGTAAAGCTTAAGAAGAAAAAAAAAATCAAATCTTTAGAGCAAAAAAATAACCTTCTCTTTGTATCTTGTGGCCCACACTTCTCAAGTGAGGCTTTAAGAGCACCATGTCTGGGATGTCTGTGGAACTGCTAAATCTATAAATAAAAATATCTCATGGGAATATAGGATCACCTAAATGCAGGACAATGGCAACACCATGACTGGAGAACAACTCATTACATTTTTATTACCATCATTCTCACAGCATATATGTCAGGAATGGGTTCACAAAGGATAAAAAAAAAATAATTCAAGATCTGTAGAGTCAGCTCTGCACCAAGAGATTTTTAACAGCTCAATTTGGCTTAAGTGATGAATTTCTTACCCAAAGAAAGAGTTCTTACTGATTTAACAGGCCCTTTAGTTTAGCAAACAAAGGCATAACATGGTCTAGTGTTTGAAGTCTGAAGTGAAGCAAATTAAAGTAAGAAGTAAAATCAAATTTTTAGCAGAGAATATTTAATCATTACAGCATGCTTAGAAATGACTGCAAGAGACTGACCAACCCCTGCAATTAAATAACTACTCAGAACATATATTTTGGCTTAACCAGTAGTTATAGTAAGCCCATAATATTTATTCCAGGAGACTTCATGTACAAGCAGTTTAACTAAATTCCAATTTACTTTTACAGGCACTCCCTTCCTTTGTGCTTCTGCAGAATAATGCTGTGTGCAGAAAGTATGACAGAAATGGGTTCCTCACACCAGCAAACTTGTTGCCTATGTGTTTTTTTCCCTTTGACATTTCTATAAGACAGACAGGCACTGTGTACTGAGTTGGTCCTAGATGGAATTTCAGTGCACAAAGACGAGGCTCCCTTCAAAACAGCTGGAGTCCCACACACAGCAAGGCCGCAGAGCAGATGAGGGTCAGTTTAGCTCTGTGCCACATCATGGGTTCATCTGCTGGAGCTCCAGGATTTAAGTAGGATTAATGCATCTCTGGTAATGCATCTCTGCATTAATACATCAGAGAAGGAAATTATGGGATGGAGGAACAAGTCTCCTTCCTATTTTCACAGGCAGCGCCACATATACCCCCTTAATGCCAACCCATACCTATAAAAGACAGTGCATACTTTACATATATAAGCAGAAACTCTCTTAAAAGATAAGCACACGACAATACTCTGGATATTTTCTAGATTTATTTTTTTAAACATTTCCAAGGAGCAAACTATTGTCTTGCTATTTACATTGTGCACTGACCAAACCATCCATATTTCCTAATTCAACAGTACTGAGCTTCTGAAAAAGATTTCTTTAAAAAGGCAGATATTTTTATATTGTTGCAAAGTTCTGTTTCCCATTGTCAGACTAAAAGAAACTGTCACAACAAATGATACATAAAACAAGAATAAGCCTTTTTCTATATAATTTCTGATAGACTAAAATCATTTTAAATACATGCCCACAGAAATTGGATACTGACAAAATATTTGTATTTCAGAGAGTATCTATTGAGTGTTATTGATATCTTACATTAAAAACCAAGCAAGGAGTTATGCAAATAGTCCTTCACCCACTCTCATAACTAGGAATCTGCCTGTGATTTTCAAAAGCTTTGGATAATGAGTTCTGCTCCTACCATTTTTCCAAGGTTGGTTTGAGACAAAAAGGGGCTGGGTGATCACATCCTCTTACGTTTGAATCACTTAGGAACTTTCAGTAAACTTCAGTAAAAAAATAAAAATTTATTAATAAGTGAAAATGTAGATAAATACATTTATTCTGAAAACATTTTGTGAAAAGAGCTGCCAGAGCAGAGGAGAGAAGTTCAAATTAGTTCAGCTTCAGTATAATTATGAAATCAGACATCAAAGATTCTCCATGAGTGCAAACAGTTACAAATGCTGGTACAAGTTCAGGAAAAGCTTCCATCAGAGTTTACAATTTGGCAGAGGATAATCCAATCAAAAAATATAAAGTCATAGGAAAAAAAGTCTTTAATTTTCCCCTTTCGCAGTGTTTCCTGTTATTTTTTTAAACCTTCCTGGATCTCACACCTGCTACGCTTCTCAAGGTCCTCAGTCGCAACATTACTCTGTTAACTCCCACTCACCCACTCATAACCAAATATAAAAATACTTAGAGTTTATGGGCTAGAACCCAAGAAAGTTATCCATCAGCAAAGTCTTGTTATTTAATAAGTTAAGATATTAAAGAAAAGAGTTCAGAAGTATCTAGAGGCTGCTGATGTCAATGAATGAAGCACCAGCCAGTTTCAAAAGGTTTTGCTGGAGCCTAGGGGCTTTTTATTAGAGCCTTAGAAAATAAATGAGATTTAAAGAAGGATAAGGATCACAATTAGCACACAAGATAACAATTCAGAAAGTGTAGAGGGTGGCATGAAAGGAAGAAGGATGCCAGAAGCAAGAGAAAGATAAAAAGAGAAAGTCGTGTGGTAGGAAGAGACTTTGGCAGGCTCACAACCACATCGACACTCTGAACGGCCAGCAAAAAATGAAGAACTACTACAAATCATCAGATTGAGGAAAGGAGGTAGACCAGCAAACAGAGACAGTGCACTGAGCAATAGTACATTACCTATTAGAAGTAGCACATTAACTATTAGAAAAATCCTGCTGGATCTAGCAAAAATTGGCAGTATTCAAGGAAAAATGTAGCAAATCAAATAAAATTATTTTATTCAAGGTCATTTTCACCCATATAATATGTATATCTTGAAACGTTTTTTCACATCTCGAGTTTCATTTTTCATCTCATCCAAGACATCAATTGCCTATTGATTTCTTCATTTCAGAATACATTGGCCTCAATTTGAGTACAAAGGGAATTAAGGAGGCCATTGATTTAGCACAGTGTATTAAAGTGTTGACACACTCACAGCTACTCAGTTAGGAAATAGGAGTGCAACATTATGCACTGAAATGACATGAGAGCAAATATATGGAGCACAATATGAACTGCCAGCTAGCTGCATTGTAAGAGTCAGTCAAACTGTTCCTTCCAGTGGAAAATTGTTGTTTCCATGGAATCAAATGCTTCAGCCAGGACACATCCATTTTCCCCCCAAAAAAACATTTAATTTCCTCTCCTTCCTCTACCATATATAAGCAAAAATAGATTAAGCAAAGATTAATAATATTAAGCCATCTTCAGGTATTGGTGCATAGTTAGCTTTTCAGTCTAATTCTTTCTTCATTTACTCAGCAAGGTCCCAATGATATTTTACTCCTGTCCTGTAGAGACCCCCACCAGATGAGGCACTGTTCTGCTAAATATGGGATCATTTCAATAAAGTTAACTCATAGATTAATTTTTTTAAGAGCAGTTATTTTGAATACACATGTTTAACTGGAATTGTGACTACGCCTGATGGCCATTAACAGGAGATGTTCACATATTCCTTTAGACTCTTCATGCTCTACATATTTTCATAGAAAGTCACTTGCTCATATGATTACTCCTTGCTGCACCACAAGAGCAGAGTTTAATACAACCATTAATCAAAATGTGACAAGAATTTAAGATCAGACTGGTCATATGTAATATGCAGTGGAAGCAAAGGTCTAAGCATATTAACTTACTCAGCAAAGCTCAGGCAGTAAATGCGACACTGGTTATTTGCTTAATGTGATGTAACCGGCAAAACAGCAGAGCATTCACACGCTCCGGGCGGCAGTCTTGTACGTGCAAAGGATAAGAAAGGTTTCCCATATGTTGTTTGTAGTTGACTAAACAATCTGTTATGATATAATGATCACAGACAAAACCCTTCGTACCTGAGGGGTTTAATTGGACTGACAAGAGCATGGTTTCATCCTTCTCCTTCACCAAATGATGAATGGGTTATCACTAGGGTAAATTACACAGGAATAACACAGCCCTCAGGATCAGGCTTGGGTTGCCCAACCTTCCTGGTGGCGTTGCATCCAAAAACCGCAAAGCAAAACTAAGGCAAGCTAAGAATCCAAACACATGTGAAACCATCCTTGTTGTGCTGTTCATTTCAACGGCAAACTAAACAGGGTACTTGCAAAGGAGGGAGTGTAATATAAGAAATCTAAAATCACAAGACTGTACAGAAAGAGAAGCTTTTTGGTATATCATATTTAGCAGTAGTAGATTTGAGACATCGATTCTATTATGTATCATTTATAGCATTACATTATTGAAAACAACTTAGTAACTGTAAATACTAAAACATACCCTTTCACTATACTCCATACACCTGAGTAGAGGGGAAAAATGCATAACCAGACCAGTGCCCTGCAAGATGTTAAAGCATGACTGCTCAGTACCCTCAGCTTCAGTTTTTCCCCGAATTAGGGAAATTCCTGCTGTGGCTGAATAGTCTTCCCAGGCTGTGCTCAGCACAATGTGACCCATGTTACTTATCTTGACTTCAGAGTTTAGCATCCGCAGCTCAAGTGCATTTTTGTGCAGCAGAGTCAACCATGGAAGAACTGGAGGAGAAACCTTGGGGAGGAGAGATAACCACCCAAGCCAGTAACATGCGTTTTCCTTGTGAAGCTGGGTCCCAGTCAGGTTCTTCTCATCCAGTCTGTCTTTGAAGCCAGCCTGACTTTGAAGTTTGCAAGCAGCAGAGAACTCTAACATTCAGCAAAATGTTAATAGGATTGGATCCAAGCAAGTAACAGCTGCCTTTTCATTCTCATGCTTCAACGCATGGTTCATATCAACAGAATACACATGATCAGCTAAATGGGGTCTATACATCTATGAGTTAAAAGACATGAGAAATAACTCATGAGAAGGGTTTTATTCCTACATAAAATTTTACTCCCATGGTTGCAAAGCCAATTCTGCTCCTTGAACACTTCATGTCTATTAGGCTAGTGACACTACCTTGCTCCCCCCAAGACAGTTTGCCAACTCATGGAATTTGGAAGAGAAAAACGTGACACAACGAAAAAATGCCACCTAAGAATTTGGCCTAGTATGATTTTAAGTGGCACAGGTTAAAGGATAATATGGCATATGAAATTATCTTATCACAAACCCTCTTCAAGAGCAGTTCTAGCCACACAGTTCCTGGGCTCGGGGCTGTAACCCTGGGATGTGCTGTTTGGGCTCTCCTTGGCTTCCTTCTCACAACACTCCAATTCAAGGTTTGGTAAATCAGTGTTTACTTACAGCCTCAGAAGGATGACCTATTTGGTAATTTCACGGTTTCCAAATAAAAATACCATTTCAAAGACAGGTCCAGGCATAGCAGCTCTGAAGAGAATCACTTTCTTGTTGGTGCCCCTCTTGCAGGGATGGTCCTGTCTAGGTTACAGCCTTACGGATCTTCTCAACCTCACACCTCCCAGAAAGTAACTGATTTCCCTTCCTCAATGTTTCTCTCATTTGAGGGCTCTGTACACCTGGCTGTAAACTTCCCCACGAGCTGTTCTAGCGAACTGGACAGTGTTAACAGAGCTTCTAGATCCTTTTTCAACCCAGTGCAATTAAGACACCCAACATGCACTCGGATCTTGCATAAGTATTTCCATTTTGAAAGTAACACCTCCAGCTCTTTTGTGCATAAACAAAAGGAGAGAAAAGGGGGCAGAAAATGAAGATTTTGTGGCATTGTTTTCCCATTTAAAGATATCATGCATTAAAGCCTAATTATGCTGTCTATTTTTCATTACTGTGACTCACTTTTAGATTATATCTTGCTCTGCTAGCAAGCCTAAATGCCTATTGATTTCAATACCTTTTCACACAAAGAGAGACCAAGTGAAGTAAGAGTAGTAATAAAGCTCATATAGTGATCTGCATTTGTCATTTTCTTTTCCCTAAGGGTGGAGCCTACCCTCTTAAAATATCACGTTAACATATAAACACATTAAATAGTATTATAAATTAAGAGCTAAAGCATCCTACAGTCAAACAGAAAACATTCCAAAGAAAATGACTATCTAAGATTACCTACATTAGTATTTATTGTTCCATTAGAGGATAATGGGGTGTTTGATATAAAAATCATCTCATTGATCTGAATTTCACATTTAATTTAAACTTGACTCAGAATAAAATAAAAAGCAGATGTTTGCATTTAATTCATTATCTATTACATCATAATATGCTATTGTATTACCTATGGCTGTTCTTTCCTAGTTTTTATCAGAGTCATGGAAATTTTCCTCTGCAGTATGATTTAAGGTAAAAAAGAAAAAATCAATCTTAATTTGTTTCCTAAACTTTCTGTGTTCCAGTGATAAGAAAAAGAATATTTTAGTTAGCAGTACTCCTAAGGAAGAAAGTGGAATAAAACTGCAATAGCAACTCGTCATAAAACAATAAAAATAGAATTGCAGTTATTTATTCCTTCCAAATTTAAAGAAGCTATGCCTCTACTGAGAACATGTTCAGGAAAATCTCTTATGGGAAAAAGTACGTAGGGATAAGATGGTTTTGAAGAAGACAGGGTTTGTTATATATGCTAGCAACACATCAATGACACCATCTAAAAGGTGATCCTGTAGCCACCAAATACATTGGCAGAAGTGAAATGTATTACAAATGGGCTCCCTCTCTGCAGAACCTTCGATTACTTGCTTAGCCCCATTGAGCTCCATGGGATTTAAGCAGATGTGAAGTTTACAGGGCGCAACCCATTCTCCTCCATGAGCATGGCCTTTTAAACCATGCCCCGAGTCCTCAGTCTCAGATAAGGATTTCTCATTAGGCAGCAGAGGCAGTCATTTTTCGCTTGAAACCAGGGTCAATATCTTAGTTGATGCCGTCAACTTACCTCCTCAGATCTCATCCACATGTTTCTTTCCCAGGACATTGAAAACAGAGCAAGAAAAGATTGAAAATACATGGTGCAAGGTTCAGTCACACCTGTGTGGGAAGGAACAACGAAACACCCACTAACTTCAGTGAGACAGAAATAAACCTTCAGAAGTCTGGGAGTTTGCCCTTACACTCAGCAATGTTAAAAAGATCAGATAAACGGTTTCATGGTATTCCAAAGACACTTTTGCAGTCTAACCTGTCTAAACGGTCCTAGGAGTGTTTTGAAAACAGAAGTCAGGTTAGACCTGAGGCCTATGAACAATTGACATTTATCCAATAAACCCGTTCAGATGTTTTTCACTTACTTACATCAACACAGTTTCTGGTCAACTCCTTAGAGAGACTTGTCTATGTGGCACATGGGCAGCATGACAAACCCGGTGTTTTCTACCCAGGTCTACCAGGAGAGAGGGGTGTAGGAAAAGGCACTATGTACCCCATACACCAGTAGAAAATGAAAGATACAAAATAGGAAAAAAAAGGGTCTTTCTCGTATTGTTTTATCACATTGAATTGACAACCTAAAATCCTGGTTTATTCCCAGGATGTAATTCTGCATTTGCTAAGCAAATGCCATGCAAAGGAAAAGAAATCTCTGGTAATCTGCAATGAAGCAAGTTCAAAAATATAGTTGTTGTCAACACTTTATGCATTACAGTAAACACGAGTAATGCTTTTTGGAGATACCTATGCCTCTGAACTTGATTTAGTTATGATATACTTCCATGAGTGAGAGTTTAGTAACAGTGCTGTATTCTGAATAGTGACAAACTGTTCTTGAAATAAGTTTAGTTTTGTACTTAAATTTTGCTACTTATTAGTTAAAGAGAGTTAATACAAACAAAGAACTAAAAATATATAATATATTCCTCTTTAATAGTGACATAAATAACCCAATATTTTATTCTGATAAAAGAACATATGCATATGGTAAGGCACTTGTAAGACACTTGATACATTCTTCAAACACTATGGTAATTCTCCTCCTCCCTCTTATCTCCATTGAAATGATCTAACATTCCCTCTTCAGCATCAGCCTTTTGATTGGTAATACTTGTGCACCACTGCATGCTTGGGTATATTGCTAATGCCCCTATATTCAGGGATTTGTCAGGAATGGAGACAGCGGCACTTCACAGTCTCCTCTGTGCCCTGGCTCTAGTCCCTACCCAAGCTTCATCGGCAAGGAAGGTGTAGCCGTAACTCGTCGTGTCCAGCTCTACCTGTCCCCACTGCAGTGTCTCCTGGCTGCTCATGAATAGTTGCTCAAAACACATCAGCGAATATCATGATGAGGGCCAGGTTCATTCTTTTGGGCACAGAAGAGCTGATAATGGCATTCACCAATATCGACTTTGCACAACATTCCCAACTTTCTCTTAACAGCAAAGTCCATACATTTACTGAAGTTTCACCGCAAAGTCGAGTAGGAAAATCAGTATTTTCCACACAACAGTCTCAAGGGAAAGTGCATTCAAAAAGTCATGTCCAAATCTCTTTAACCTTTTATACACCAGGCAAAGATTACCATTACTGAGCACGAGGCAGAGAGCCCAAGACTGTCTCTGCCTTTAGCTCTGATTAAGATCATTGCAGAAAACCGCTGGAGCATAACTCTTTGGAAGAGGAGCTCAGAATTTCTCCTCCTTTCCCGTGCTTTAAAGGGAATCTGGACTCATAAATGCTAAAAGACTTCCTTACTTTCTGCATCTTTATAACTTTTTTTCAATCTTTTTCTTATTTACCTAGAATGTGGCAAGACTTGAATGCTGATGGGACTACACCACAGATTTTGTGATCTGCAGCTGTGCTCTTGAAATAAATGTTTATGTTGAATCCTCTGTTTCATTTCTCAGCATCTTTAATTGATATCTCCTTGTAAACACTGAACACTACATTAATTCTATGACTTTCTGCATCTTCACAGGGCTCTAATGATCAGAAACATCCCATTGGGCAAATGTCTTGTTAACAACACTGATTGCTTCAACCAGACTTATTCTATTACTACAGAAGACCCAAGGCCAGAGAAAGGGATTATTTGGGGGTATATGTGAACATACACATTCTTTTTATTCCTTTTATTTGTGCAATCTCCAATCTGTCAGCCACAGTGTTGTGATGTTGATTTTTCTCTGCTTACTTCTTCTAACATTAGCAGCTTTTCTTTTCTGGATTTCAAGTTAATGAATTAAATGTAAATAACTATCACATAATGCTCAGAAGAATATCCAAGGAGATCTCAAATGGTAGTATGTGCCTCTAACAACGGAGCCCTTAATCACTGCAGACAGTACTCAGCTCAAAAAGCAAGCACCTAAATTGAGGGGTGTTTGTGAATACAAGCTCTGTTTATAACCTATGGTGACAACTAAAAAAAGAAGAAAACTCAGTGGGGGCTAGAAAGATATCCAACTCAGTCTAAAGCAGATACCCACAATAGCCCACCTCTCTAGTCTCTGCACATTGTTCCAAAATGAGGAATCAAATACATTTTGTAAACAAAACACGTAAACATTTTATGTTCTGGAGTTAATCCTCATTCCCGAGGGTCAAGTTCTGTAGCACAGTAAAAGTAATTTATTCATTTACTAAAATAATGATGGTATTTTTATCTTTAGTATTCAGAATATTCCTATGGAGCAAATGCTAGAAAAGTGTGCTTCAGTGGATGTTTTTTCTCCGGTAATTATATAAATTACCAGTGAAATAATTTATTAGTACCTCTTTCGTGGTTGATGAACTACTTTCATCTCTCTCTTGATAATAGAAGAAAACAAAAAAAAAGACATGACTGACTGCAAAACTTCAGAGCAAGGAGGCCACCTTTCGTACTTTGATCTCATCTGTGAAGCTTCAGCTCATCCTTTCGTAAGCTTCGGGAGTTAGCAACACATTAGCAAAAAACACTTTTGATGAACGTAATGAGTTTGGGATACACAACCTTTTCTATTTAAGAACATGTACCATTAGTGTTACAGTACGTTCATTTTGTCCTTGATTTTATGTGCAGAAGGTGATTACTGGGAGACAATTATTTGCAGTATTTACATGAGCAATGATAGAAATCCCCTCACCCGTCTTCTTAGCTTGTCCATCTGTGCCTGATGTATTTCACTTAACTAGCTCTTCATTAGTGTTTTGTCTTTTTAAGTATTCATTTTATTTCTGAAAGGAAGATGTATTACAAATTGTATTGATGAACTTCCAGTGATTTCCTTAAAGTTTCTCTCTTGTTAGAATCTTTAAATCGAGTTCCTTTGATTACATTCAAAACTGTTTTCATCATGAAACCACTTCAACAGTTTAGAGGATTTGGAATATGCAGTACTTCATTTTTAATAAAGCTTTGGTATCATCTGGAGGTGGAAATGACCATGGACCTGTGACACTTTAAGAAGAAGGTCCTGTTAGTTTGCAACCAGCATTGACACTAAATTAGCAGTTGGCAATTTTGAAGTTGTGGCAATTCTCCCTTGTATGGCAAGGAGCATAATAGCTCTTTTAGTGTTTACTTCTTGAGATGACACATGCACATAATCTAAAATTATTAATTGCCTTGTAGGTAGTGCAATTTCACTGTCATCTTTTTAAATAAAAATAAATAATAATAATAATAATAAAAATAATAAAAGCAGATGAAATGCCACTCAAAAGGATACACAATTTTCATTGAGGTGACCATCCTGAAAAAGCTATTTATCTGGCAAGGTTATCACGTATAAAAGGATGGACTTCACAGAAGGCTGATGTGTTCCCGTGAAACATCTTATTGATTGATATCATGTCTAGTGTTTTTGACCTTAAACAAAAGTCTGCTTTTATGCGACCCATTTAACAAGGGATCCTAAGCTTCACTAGAAATTTTACACTGACACAATTTCAGCTGCTATTGACATACCAAAGGATAAAATCTGAAATTATTGCTGAGAATAGACTTACCCTATCCAGAAAACAATTATCGCATAATGATTACTATGTAAAGATTACCAGACACACACACTCTTCTGCTTTGCAAAGACAAATTCTGCCATGATTGCCCACAGTAAACACGGATCACACCTAGACACAGTATCTGAGAAGCTACGAGCCAGAGTGGAGGGAGTGCAAAATGG
This sequence comes from Crypturellus tataupa, assembly GCA_034781795.1. Lineage (NCBI taxonomy): Eukaryota > Metazoa > Chordata > Aves > Tinamiformes > Tinamidae > Crypturellus > Crypturellus tataupa. Next base: position 1,734,647 of record JAWLRI010000516.1, read on the forward strand.
ACTAAGGGAACATGAGCTACCCTCAGATCTGAGGGTTATTTGTGTGTTTCCAATTGGTTGCATTGCAGTATTACAAGGCTCATGACCATGACAGTGATGGAAATGGTACATCCCATCAGCAAGGCAAGGTATAAGCCCTGGGAGAGGAAAAGGCTCTGCATTTTGTGAAAGGAGTAAAGATACGATTTTGCATGGCTCGGTGAAGAAAGCAGTGATTGCCCAAAGGCTTGTTGTGGTTTATGAAGGCAGAGCTTCTCAGTTGTTCATGGTGAATTATCAGAAATAAGGCAGCATGCAAATGGAGCAGATCATGGAAGAAATTTCCTATAGGTTTTAAGAACAAAACTTTCAAAAACACTTTGTTTCCAAAAAAGACAGAGGAGACAATAAATGACCAAGATATTACTCTAGGTACAAAAGTGCCCTATAGCATGACTTACACTGAGAGCATCAGTAAATATCAGGCTAATCCTGGAAAATAAAACTTAGAGACAACATGAGGCATCTCAGTAGCTTTGTGCTATATATCTGCTGTTTTTCCAATTGTAAGAAAAAAAAAAAAAAGGACATGATTGAAAACAGTTTATTCTTCCCTTGTAACCATTAATACTTCAAATCATGGTTCTACCAAAATGCCTTCAATAGCTTTTTGTTACTTTGTGCTTAAAAGTAGAAGAACCAATTGTCTGATTATTTTCAAGACAGCTGTAAAATCTAAATCAGAGTATCTGCAGATATGAAGAGGCTCCTGCAACCAAACTGTTGGGACTTTGAAAATACAATCTCACTTCGAGCTGTTAATCCCAATTTTAACATGTCTACAATTCAAAGGAAAACAAGAATAAATATTTGCTTCCAGCAAGGTTCTTCACTCCAATACTGTGTCGCACAGCAGAGAGCACGATCAGAAAGTCATCCTTTGATCTTGGAACTTATGCAACAGAAGTTTTTAGTCCCTTGTCATCTGCCAAGGGAGTTGGAAAATTATAGAAAATTTATTTGTCAGCCTTCAGCACAGCAAAATGTTGAGGCACACCCACACAAATAATTACATGTATATTCAAAGGATCTTAAATGTTTTCCAACAATTATCGCTTCCTTTAGAGACAGGGTGAGAGTTATCTTTTCTTTGTAAATGGCATAGGCAAGGATTGTGGAAAGACATTTTGGTGACTGAATACTAATTATGCACTGAAATTGTGTGCTAAAAATTTCAAGGTTCTGTCTTAGAAGTGGAACAGTCTTATCTGAGATGCACTGAAGTTTATAATGGATTCATCGAAAAGTTATAACTAAAGAAAAACAAGAACAAATTCCCTAGTTATAAATGCAACTTATCTAAAAACACCACAGCAAAGAAGAAAGTGCAGGAAAGAATTTCATTCTGTGATATGCATTAGCTCTTAGATACGCAAATTCACATTTGATTCCAGCAAATAAGATAATCTTACCTTGAATCAGCCACTTACTCTGAAGAAAACCTTGACTTTTAAGGCTATCCAAGCACTACAGTTAGATCAAATCTTAATAAAAACCTGAATATGAACTATTTGTATTAGGAGTACCATGTACCTAGAGATTCAGTACAGTGAGCACTTGCAGACTTCCAGAATCTTCAGTGCTAGTTTCCTCAATTTCTTTAAACTTGTGGATTTTATTATATCCTTTTCTATCTCTAATGTGGCAATAGAAAGAATATTTCTCTCTGTAAATGGGTTTGGACAGAGTGCTGCAGCTTGTTGAATATGGATTCTGCTAAGGCTGAACTTCTATTAAAATTGTCAGTGGCTCAGGTATGGATTTTTATAAGTAGGTTTAAGAAAACAAAAATGCACTGAAATATATGAAGAATGATAACAAGTACCATTTTAACCAATAAATTGAAGCTTGAGAAGACAGAGAGCATATCTGAAGGCAGTAGAAATATGCATTTGAGATAAAAATGCATGGTATTCCTATGGAAATGCTGTTTTCCTCAACAGTCTTCCAAAATATGAGACTTTCCTGTGTTTCTGTCACACCCCTGGCCCTTTCCCCATAGCTGTGATGTGGTGGCAAAAAGCCACTTCCGTCCCAAAGGCTCCAGGCAGCATTTCTGAGCACAAGCAACACCCTATGTTTGGAATTCCTGTGTTTGGAATCAAATACAACTCTGCTTTGCAAGAGTAACATTTATCCTGTTTACTAGATCCACAAATTAACAATCCATGTAACATACGTTTTATTACTTTTCCTAATATACTGTTGAAAATAAGGAAAATCTTCTGTAGTTTAGAAACAGTGCACCCAGCTAAGGCATCTGTATAAAGCTCAGCTTAGAGATAATGGAAGAGCTCCTGAATTATCTGATAGTCCCCGCTTTGCAGATTTAATTTAATTTTCTTGCCAAAGCCAAAAGCAATCTTTGTGCAGAGAGTGCACTCGAAAGCAGTAGCAGTTGCTGTGTTAACAACAGTTTCAAACAAATCACATTTGTGTTGTTTCTGTCCCGTGAGAATAGAGACTTGCAGGAATAGGCCCAGTTATTAATTTTGTGTACTATTAAAGCTAAGAACACACTTCTATAAGAAAGGTTTAAGAATAAGGAAGAGTCAGAGGGAATTGCGTTTTCAGGTGACAGGGGAGCAGGAGCTGAAGATCCCTGTAATGATCTGATTCAGTTGTATTCAAAAAAGGTTGGTGAATAATTCTCTTAGAGCTTTCAGGGCTTTGTATGTTTTTAGAAAGATTAAAGATTCCCAAAAGCAGAATATCTGTGGCATGAATACCTCAATATCAACTCTGGATGCTGGCTTATAAGCTTAGTGTTTATCCTACTCTTAATTATAAATAAGCCTCTTTTTTTTTTATATAAAGCTCAGCTTTTGTATATTCTCATTCACATTACTAGATGTTATTTTGTCTCACAGAGGTCTTATGCTGAAAGATGCACAGCATTCTTAGCTGCTATTAAATTGTCCTGAAGATTTGCACTACTGCTTGGTAGAACCAGACATAAAGTGCAGTAGAAATAGAATTTTCCTTCAATAAGGATATTCCAATTTTATAGTATGATGGGATTAAGAAAACCATGTAACTTTACATGCTAAGTTATGGGTAGGTAAAACTACAGCATGCAAAATATTAGCCTACTATTTTATTACTCTATTATGTATTAATATGGAATTAAAAGACATTACAGTGTGGTTTTATTGCTAACTACATCTGCTTGCATTTTTTATAACCAACTACAGAGTCTTTCTATAAGAAATGTGCTTTTTAAAGTCTGTGTTACATGCCAAGAGGAAATTTTTAGGAATTCAACAATCAGCAGAGCTGATCAAAAATGTTTAATGTCTCCAGTCTTATACTGGAAAATTGTGCTCATACTGAGTGTTCTCTTAGGATAATTTCAAACTCTAACTGAAAAGCCAGGTCCACCCAAATTAAAAGAGTGGGAGTAGCTATTTTGGGGCTGTTTACAGGATGGGCTGCTCATCTTTTCATAGGCTGCAGCTAATGAAACTTGGGCGGATTCATTGGCTTCATGTGCCTCAGCTCAAGACCACGGCTCTCCCAGCTCAGTCAAAGAGCCAAGGGAAAGGGTGTAGGGCTCCTTTCTTGGAAAATTCCCATATGCCATCACAGCAGCATTTCCGGATTGATTTTCTTATATTTATATATATTTTTGTTTTGTTTTGTTTGCAGTCAAAACAGAGAGGGAGTGGGTCTGTTATCATTAAAGTGTTCATGTTGCATGTGAGGAAAATCTCCCACTCATGTCTAATTCAGAGTGTTCCTGCACTAGGTCTTTTTGCTTTGATTTATTTTAAAGACAGAAGGGTCAAAGAAGGAATAAGATTTTAAAGCAAATTCCCCCAGTAGTCCCCACTCACCACGCATGGGTTTGCTCTGCAGAGCAGGGTCAGTGCATGCTAGTGAGATTTCTCCTGGAGGAGACCACACCAGAAGCTCTTCTCTAGGAGGGCACCGCATGTGCTCCCACCGTATGTGCTCCAGCTCCCACGCCCAAATGGGATCCAAACCAACCACTGTCCTCTGGACAACTTCAAACCTCATGTCAGGTAGGAATGCTCATTCCAGGTTACCAGGCTAAATGCAGTCTGCAGCAAAATCCTCCACATTATGTAGCTATAGGGTTGTCAGCACCAGCTCCTTTGAGCTGGCTTTACTAATGCAGCTGTAGCCAATTATTCTCAAGTCATCTCTTCCAGGCCCACTATCAACAGGTACAAATGTAGTTATGAGGAAGGATGAAGCAAAAGCCATTCACACTGTTCAATGATGCTTGTAAAAATCCAAGTACCTCTATTTAATGTTTTTATATGGTGTTAAAACTGGTACATACAAGCTGGTGCAAATGTTTCCCCAAATGCTGCAGAAATCAGCCTGTTCCCTCTTTGTCAGGGATCACCATCAGCCTTGATGCGAGAGAAAAATGCAAGCAGCAGAGGTGGAGGGCCAAAAGCAAAGCAATCTGGTTTCTAATCTTAAAGGGAAAAATGGCATCATTCCAGCCTAGTGTATTTATTTAAATATATTTTTCCCCCTGGAAGAATCTTGTGAGACAAATATCTAATTTCTTGGGGTTCCCAGAGGGGCAGCAGTCACACCGTTCTTGTTTCAGCATCCTGCGTAGAGCGCAGACAGTGTCAGGCAGAACAGATGTCACCATGCTCGCGCATAGAAACTAGGATTCAAACAAGTGGCCTCTGTTTTGTCTGAGACTGCCGCCCAAAGGAGCAAGGGAGCTGGGGAGAGGCAGGCATGATTTGCAAACAAAATTAAATTTCCAGCTTCTGGAGAGCTGTTAGCAATACAAACCAATGCAAAACCAAGTCCACACTTTAACGCTACGTCATCTTTGTAGCTGCATTTCTGCTCATAAGAAAACATGCCCTGAAATAGCAGGGGTACGACCTCAGCCCAGATTGTGAATTTACATCAGATTTTGGTTTTCGTGCATTTTGAGACCCAGGAAGAACTACCCACGACTTAACCACACACAGGGGCACCCAGTGCCTCTGTTGTGAAACAAGCCTCCCCAGTGGGAGGCACTCTGAAAACAGGACAGAAAGATAATTCTGCCAGAAACAAGGTTAAAACAGCAGGAATTCCTCCCTCAGCAGGAATTTAAAACATGATCTAGGTTTAAGGCAGTTGATAGGAGTCCCAAGCTATGAACAGACTGTCAGGGGCTAAATCTTGTGCATTTATGGACAGGGGCCCTTGAGTGTTGTTTGCTGGAGGGATGGGCATCTCATAGATGATGCAAACCCAGAATTGGCCAAAAACGTAGGAAGAAAACTGCATTGTTAATCAAAGCGTAGCACTGGTGATGGGGTACGGAAGTCCTTTCTGAACAATGCATTGAATGAAAGGATGCAAAAGTAAGGCTTAAATGTGATCCAGCAAGGTGTGGTTTCTCACCATGAACTGGGGTCATGACTTCTGTAGGCACTAACCAGTTTGAAATAGAATAGTATATTAATTACCAATAAAAAGTACACTTAAAAAAAAAAAAATTGGGAGGAATATCTAGGCATAAAGCTAGTGAAGTACTGGAGCAAATACTAGCAAAGGGCTTGAAAGCAGAGATACCAAAGAAAAAAATCCTCTCACTCTAGATATTCTACTGCTGAGCACGGGAGGGATTAGCAGATATCCCAAGATCTCCGCAATCATTTTTAAAAACCATGGCAATGAGGGTTGTTTGCATTATCATAATGCCTGGGAGCCCACCCTAGGAACTATGTCGTCTCTTGAGATATTTTCCTTACCCTTAATTATGTTACACCCATAACCACAGGTTCTCATTGCCCTCACACTTTCCTACAGCTTCTCTGTTGACAAGCTCGTGTGCACAAGCTGTGGACTCTCCTGCTTCTAGATTATTGGGGTCAGCAAGGGAGCAGTGGTAAGGAGCTCTTAAGTTAAATCTTCCCACAAAGGCTTCCTATTCCCAAGAAACCACTTCCTTGTTACCAATATCCTGTGAGATAAACTACACTGGAGTCTGCCTGTCAGGAAAATCCAACGTTAATAGCTAAGACAGCAGTAATAAATGTAGTGTCAGGGTCTCCAGTATTAAAAATTAAGTCATGCCCTAAGATATTTATCTGGAAGTGTTTCCCTTCAAGCAATAAACAATATGAGTTAATCAAGTTACATACAAGCCAAGGACAGGGCATCTTCTCTGGTAGCTGTTCTGCCTTCAGCAGTTGACACACCTTTTGCCCATTCCAATTAAGCAGCATAAGCAACAGCAATATTTAACATAAGTAATATTTATCTCTGCATGTGAATGGTAAACAGAGGACATTGAATACCTAAATCTAGTATTTGGCCAGGCACCAAATGTTGTATTAGGAAGTGATATTTTCCCCAAACCAAATTAGAAGTGGGAAAGGCAATTAATTATCCGGTGCATTTCTTTGTCTTTAATTTACATGGCAGCTCGTGCTAAGGTCTCTGTAGCAGCCTGATAATAACAAAACTAGAACCAAGAGGTGGTTGATAGCATAGCTGAGCAAAGCAGAACATAAATGAGCTCTGTAGTACCCAGCACCATTTGTCAGCCGGCTGCTGTCAGCCTAAAATCTGCTGCAAGAGCAAGGCCTGACTCTGCTTTTTAGTAATAGCACCATGAAGGAGAAGATACTGCATAGAAGGCAGCAGAGTCAAAGTCACATAAAATCAAAGTTGGGTTTCGTAAACTAGCTTTAGGCTACCCCGTCTACCCAAGCATTTCAGTGCCAGGCCAGACAGAAGCAATTCAAGACAGCCTTTCAGGCTACATAAGGATATATTGACAGCCAAAATTTCGTCTGAAAATAAACATTTCTTTCAGTTTGGTTCATTTCTGCCTCTGACAAACACATCAGGTAGCTGAGATGCGACAAAAAGATCCCAAGTGCTCACTGCAATGACTCTGGATGTGTGTGACCAAGAGAGAAGATGAATCTACATGACAGCATCCAGAGCATCCACTCTGGCAAAGCTGGGAGGGAAGGTGCCATCGCGCTGACACACAGCAGGGAGTGGTGCTCAGGTACTAGAAAAGGGGTGAAAGGACAATTTCAGTGGGAGATGTTAGGGCACATTTGCCAGAGGGCTGGTGAGGTGCATCTAGCATGGATGGGCTACTGCAGAGTGCATCTGCCTTAACTCTGTTGGAGTCATGCTCATTTGTTTTACGTCTCTCCTTTGCAAAGCGAGTGTACCAGAAGGTACCAAACTGGGACTGAAGGAGCATCAAGATTTGCTGTGGCAGCAGAAATCTCTACGGTGCAATCTGAACTTCTGGGTAAATTTGTACCATTTGCAAGCCACTAGCATCAGCAGAGGTAGTATCATCCCTACGTGTTTTGTCTCTGCTCTTGTAGTATTCCTAGTAATGTAATTTAACTTCTACAGCAGATCCTGTAATCTGCTGCGCACGTAAATCACACAAAGTGGGGAGGAAGCAATGGAGATGATTTGAAGTCACTTGCACTGTGCCTCTCTCATTATCTGCTGGCAGAAAGTTAATAATTCACATCTCTTTAATCCTCGTTGCTATCTATTCTCAGCAGCTTTGTGATTCTGTATTAGCTCCTTACTGTCATTAAATTAATATTCATCCTACTTTTCATTCTTGTTTTCAGCACACCCTTTATTAAATTTGGATGCCTGCCATTCATCCTGTGTAGTTCTACTGATGGATGAGAGACTTCCTCAAATGAAATACATGGACTGCCTTGCAGGGATGAAGGAGGTTTTGGAGACATCCCCGTGACCCTCTAGCAGATGTTCTTTCAGTACCTGCTCTTATGAGGGAGAAAATTCCTTTTCTTTTCCACAGAAGCACTATAAATATACAGTTTCTCTGCCTCATTATAGATACCTATAGATAGTGACCCAGTCTCTCCTGAAAACCTCTGTGCTGCCTAAAGTTGTACATGAACATGTCAGCTCAGACAAGCAAGAGCAGGTGAGATTCCAGATCTGGGCATACTTTATTATTTGTCTTCCTTAAAAAACGCTTCCCATTAAGGCAACTCCAGTTGATTGGATTGTACATTCGGAAGTAGAAGATTGTGGAAGTTTTTCTTTTTTTTTCTTTCTTTCTCTCTTTTTTTTTTTTATTTTCTTCCCCAAAGGGACCCTATTTCAAATTTACATCCTATTTTCTACCTTTAACAATTGCTTCCCATTTGCTTAACTTCAGGGGACTGTCAAACGTGCTTCATTTTCCTTTATGCTCTTCTAACATCTGCTTAAGAAACCCAGGTCCTGATTTAAGATTGGCATAACATTTTGGAAAATATCTCCCCGCTTTGCACAGGATCACTGTTTTCATACTATAAAACTGCATAATTTCTTGGGAAACAAAATTAAGTGAAAGCATAAAATTACTGTTCTGCTACTGTTTTAAAGACTATTTTTCTTATTACTCCCTAGAGTTTAATAAAAACTTCTGTTTCAGGTTTGCACAATAGTTAGCACTACCATAAAAAGGAGCAACCACTTAATGATATTAAAATATATATGTCAGCTATGTGTTCATAAACAAAGAAAATCTATCTAGTCTCCTTTTGTGCAAGCTGAACCAACCAAAGTACAAACACCCTGTAAGACCAGTGTTATGGAAACTAACAGAAAATTAACTGCTTCTAAATAGAAGAAAAGAGGAATATCCATTAATATCTTAAACCTTTTTTTTTTTTTTTAAGAAAAAAGCAAGGAGATTTTGGCAAATTCTGTGTTATACCCAAGAACAACAACCAGCACATGAAGACATCTGAGCAGAGCTGTGTGGTGCCACCTGCCCTTCCTACCCATCTGCTGCTTTGCTCACACCACTTTGCTGCTAGCAAACGGCACCAGTCCAAGCTGGTGAACGTCCTCTGTATCATTCACCCCGGCGTTGGGGGCTGGGTTTAACCACTGACAAGTCTCAGCTACGTGGCAGCATGTGTAAGCATTCAGAAATGCCTTTTGGCCAAGGTGGCCCTTTACTTCCTTCAGCTGTAGATAGCCCCTCAAAGATAAGGGAAGGTTGTGTTCCCAGCTATGAGAAAATCCCAGGAATCACAGCATCAATCATTCAGTGGATGTGCAAAAACTCTAGGTTTTGTATCAGAAATGAATAGATGCAAGATGCTTGGTGAGGAGCCAAGTTCTCCTGTGCAACACCAGGACTCTGCACAGCAAAAGCCTTCTTCCTTCTAGTGCAATTCTGAAGAGAAATGTGAAAGGAATTAAAATCCTTAGACAAATTTCTTTAGGAGAAGGATATAACAGAATGAGAAGATCTCTAATCTGTGGGAGAGTATAAATGATGGTATTTTAGATAAAGCGTATCCCAAATTCTATAGAAAATCCAGATGATAATTCAAACTTCCCGAATAATTGCAGTGACAGACATGAGCCAAACCTGGCTAAAATCAATTAACTTCAGTGTTTTTTGGTCACATTGTGCTTTCTTGTTTATGCCAATGTGACAAGAAGAATTTGAGAAGACACTTCACTATGGAAGCTGGGCTCGTTTTAGACAGTAAAACATATTAATTCTTTTTCTGGTAATTATTAACTGATTTTTTTTGAAAATAATATAGAGCAGATAAAGCAATGCAAATGTATTTTTCAATAGAAATTCATGAGGAATGTAATTCAGTAAGTACTGATTCCACCATCTCAGATCAGAACTAAACTGCTCCATTTTGCTTTTCTCACTTATCTTGCTGTTTGAAGTGTCTTTCCTAGATCTACTTGAGTCAGAAATGAAAGGAGAGAAAATCCCAGCTAGGCAGGCCACAAACTAGTCCACATCACAGCTATACCAGACCATACAGGACTGCTACAAATCAGAAAGCTATGGCAGCAAATCCATACCACGCAATAAGGCTAACAACTACGGAAGCAAATAATGCAGCTTCGTCCTAGCTCTGCTCCTGTAAACATTTCACTAAATACATCTAGAAATTCAATATGTCTAATTCCAAGGAGAATACAGTGCTTTGTTTTGTTTTCTTTTCTTCTGAAATAGTACTCCCTACCTCCCCAGAAGCTCTCAGCCTCAACAGCAACATATGTTGGCTGTCAGTAACTGCGAGTGTTTTTAAACGTGAGTGAAGTCTGCTCTCGATTCTCATTACAGATCTTGATTCCATAGTAACTCTGACCCCGCTGCTCCTCATAAAACGCTTCTGAAGCCAGGCCTCAGTTCTGCAGAGTCCTTGAACTCTGCCCCAAAGGTCTGATTTCCAGTGGATCTGCTAAGCGGTACAGGACCAAGCGAAAACCATAGCATTTCTGCTGGCATGTTCGATTATACTCTGCTCTCTAGTGATCCATGATTAAATGTATTATTTGACCTGCTCTGCGATTTCATTTATTCTTTACCTAATTACTCAAAATCCTATTGTTTAGTTTAGTCACATAAGTCTATTAGCACAGGTTCAAGATTTCAAGAACCAAGAAGTCTTTGCTACCAGATTAAAAAAAATAAATTAAAAATAAAAAGATTAGGAATATTAGGCACCTATTTATTTGGCAGTCTTTTCTCATAAGTAAAAAGCCAAACTCTTTCATCCACTACAGCCACATTTAGTTCAGCATGCTGCAACTGGACTAGATCAGAGGAAAAAAGGTGCCATGCTGCACTTTGCAGTGCCCGTGATTCAGCAACTAGACATGATCCCAGTCAGTCAGGCAGTGTCAATCTCATCACACGAGCTCAGAGCCAGTCCACACTGAGAGCTGCTTGCAAGACTGCTCCCCTTTACCCGCTCTTTGCACCCCAGCAAGTCTAGCAACTTCAGCTGGTGCAGCTTTTTCTCCCTAAGGAGAGAGTTGCAAAGGCCAGCCAATAGCACGAGCTGAGAAAGTTCAAATGTACTCCAAAAAATACCATATGCCAAGTTTTCTCCATGGCCTTCACTGGGAGTTTACCCTTGGCTCAAGTACAGGCATCTCTGCCTCAGCTACACCTGGTCAGATAACTCCACATGTGTCCATGGACACTTGCTATGCAGAACCCTCCTCTTGAGATCTGCGAAGGGCTTTCTGGTAGAGATAATTTATACTCAGAGCAACAGCTTCCCATTTCTTTTGTGGGTGCCTAGAAGTTTTTCTTATCTATCATCCTCCTCCCTGCAAGAGCTTGTTTCAGTTATCTGCTTCCTGGGGACTCCTAGAGCTAATCTTTGGACTCCCAGGCTAAAAATCCCTGCCTTGTATCTCCCAGAAGGGTAGGAATATCTCAAACTTATTTCCCTGCACTACACAATACAGCACAAGCTGAGCTCCTGAACAACAGAGGAAAACTCTTACACACCAATCCCTTCTCAGCTGCAAAGAAAAGCACGTTTCTTCACCAACGCAACACATCTTACAAGCCTTTGAGCTTCCTTCTGTAGGGGTCACACTGGTGGATAGAGAAAAAGCTGTTAGAAGTTGCCCTTCAAAACAACTAAGAGAAAAGAGACCGCAGCAGAGGAGAGGAAGTTAGAAGTTCTGCCAATGGCTAGGAATGACAAATGAGCACTTGCATCCAGCACTCGTATGTGGAGAGCTGACCCATATGACCCTCGGATCACAGCTCCATCCTCCCTCAAAGATCTCCTCTGCTGCCTCTTTGTGCTTCAGTGTGGGCATCAATGCACCCATCTGCTCTCTGATAGAGAAGAGTTTGTCTTTTACCCTTTCTACTACAAGGAAGGGCAGGTTGCAATGGAAGAGACAGAACAGGGGCTCAGACAAATGTATTTAGTAAACATACACATTTTATGAGCCTCTGTTGCTGCTGTTAGTGATCATTGTTTGAAACATTATTTAAGGTATTATAATCTCTATGCTTATTCAGCGAATTTATCTTGTGCCGTTGTTTGACAGCAGGACCCAGACTAGTGGTTCAAATTTTTCTTTATTACTTGGGGAAGCTGTGTGGGAGCTGCTTGGCTTCTCTTAAATAAGAAGCTATTTAACTGGGGAAAAAAAAAGAATACCTTTTTATCAAAACAGAGACCACCGTTGTGAACTCGGTCACTTGACAAGAACTGAGATCCAAATATATTTCTGCCACTGTGCTTTGATGAAGCTGGTATTGTCATGATAAACTGCAGTTCAGAACCGGTGTGAATGCAAAGATTTATCTGAAGAAATATACCAGTTATACTCAGTATAGTGCCAATCATGCAGTCCCCAAGACATAATTAACCAAGGTCCCAAAGAATGAATTTTAATGATTCTTCATTCAGCAAAGCACTTATGAATGTGTTTAACTTCAATGTACATTCAGCATGTGAGTCTTGCGAGCAGGGAAAGCAAAAGAGCTGTAAGAACTATCCTACCTTTGCTACTGGGTCAGTTACTACTGGTATAAGATACTTAGGTAAGAGCATATGATTTCAAAACTATCTATATAGATTGGAAGTCATGACCAGTTTCCAGAAAGATCAACTCATAGTGCTGTAACTATGATGATTTAAGGACAAAAATTACAAGTTCTGTGGGAAATATCACTTACTACATTGTACATAGCTCGAGAGAAAATTTGGATACTTTAGAGAATACAGATCTTTCTTCGGCCCTATAAAACTCTGATTCATCTCATCTGACGTAATGTGGATATTCTGGGATTTTTCTGCAGTCAATGAAAGGGTTCATTGGGTACCAATTCATCCCATCCTAAGGCATCCAGGAAAGGTAGAATAAATCATCCTCTGTTTCTGTATTGCTTGTTGGAAGATCCCACACAACCAATTTAGATTAGACATCTCACATTTCACCTGACCAAGTGTGTCCATCTGAGCTATCTGTCTCTATGTACTTAAAGATGATACTCAGGTTGAGATCTACCTTGCCTCAAAGTGGGCATCTGAACTGAGATGACGCACGTCCTAAACATGCTTCTTTCTCTCCATTCTTACCTCAGTGAGCTCCGCTGTAGACACAGAATCAGATCCAGTTCCGTAAACATGAGTGACTGGTGTCCTTTTGGGCACTGTGAGGTAACACATCCCACCACCAGAAGACACTGGTCTGTCTCTGTCCTATGGCACATCTGTGGGTCCTGTGGAAGTATTTTGGATCCCCTCAAACTTCAAGAACAGCACTAGACAGTGATGTCCAGTCATGTGAACCCACCCTCAATGACAAGCGAGATTCCCTTTACCTATGTAGCCCACCTCTGGACCGTGTTAAAACACCCACAGTAGCAAATCTGACCCCTACTCAAGATTCATGGAATCACTCTCTTAACTCCACTGCATATCACGTGTATCCTAAAGGGCCCGATCACCTATGAACACTACACTACTGACACATCATATTAGCTACCATGAATCCCTCCCCATCTTCTAACATGCTAATGGTCAATAGGACACAGGAAATCCCGTTCTAATTGCCAGATAAAACCAGAAACAAAATCAGGAGGTAAAGGACAGGCATTTAAGTACCTTAAAGGATTTTTAATGAGCACAGGTAACAAAGTTCCACTACTTCAACTTCCAGGTGAAATCAACCAAGGTCATTTTGAATAAAGCGATAAATCTTTCAAAAAGCAAAGATCCTATGAAGACTCTAGATTGGTTTAAAAGCTGTTATGCTGCCTGAACTATAGCGCTGTGTGCCTCTCAATAATCCATTACGGCTGTGCAAAATGTAGTAAAACTACTACAAGGTGCTCTAATTCCATTTACTAATAATCATAAAATTGTTTGAGATGTGTCTGATGAACCGTTTAGAAGATAGCATTTTCCAAAGATGATTTGTAGTCCAAAGAAAAACCCTTAATACCATATAAATTAGATTTTATGTACAGCAATATTTAAAACCACTGCAAAGTAGGTGTTTTTGTTGTTTTATAGTCACTATTTGGTCTTCACTGAATAATTTGTTCAAAAAAAAAAGCGGATGGCTTCTCAGTCATTCCCAATGAATCACAGAGCAGGAGTAATATCATCATTTGTCATTTTTTTGTCTGCAGATGCCATTGTGTTCAGCACAGCTCGGCAGAGATAATCTGCACATCTTCTGATGAATTACATTTAGTAAAATACACAAAATTAGTTTGCATTTAACTAGCATCCTGAGCAGCACCAATGACACCACATAAATTCCTCCATGCTCTGAGCACACCAATATTACTGTTTTTTTCCAAAAAGGAGGGCTGGGTGTGCCAGTGATACGCACTAACAAATAAACGAATTGCTAATAAACAAACAAACTGTTATCCATCTGTGACGACACTGAGGTCAGTCAGCTTGCTAGGCTGAAAGGGTTTGCCACATTTTTGGTCCTACTGAGCCTGCTGTGATACATCCAAAGAGAAAGGCAAATTTCTAAATGAGAAGCCTTCTTAAAGGTGTGATTTTCTCTGCTGCTGTTCTCTCCAGGATACCAGAAACTTGCTGAAAGCTACTATGCAGCTCAGGCATTTTGTCTGCTACTCTGAAATCCTGGGGATCTATCCTCTCTTTCCACCTGATGCCACCGAGCAGCACAAAGCAGGACACCTACCTATATCTCCTTTTACCTCCTTGTGTAGAGCCAGGCCGCCCCAAGGTCTTCTGCTCTCCTTTGCTGAATTTTACATCAGCTTCCCATCTGCGCTAAAAGTTGGATTATCCATACTCCTTCTCTCTGAGACTAGCAGCAATACTGGATGGTTTAATATACCCCCCAGAAGTTAAGCTTTTCATTTATTTGCTAGAACAAGCATTTGAGAAATGATCCATAACACTCAGAGCAATAGCAAAATCTGCCATCCCCCACAGCTTCTGAACATCTAAGAAATATCCAGAAATCCAGCATTCCATGCCATTAAAAGTCTCTGGGAGAAACAGGCCTGGAGTCATGATGCCAATGTTGCAGGAGGCCTGTTGGAAGGAGCAAAGTCCCACGCGATGCTTCCACTAGCTCCACTCTGTCCCCACCTCCACCTTGTGCTGGGAAGCTCCCAAAGAGAGGAAAGCTCAAAATCCAAGCAGTGTTGGGCTGGCATATATTTTCAAACGAGTATTCACTGAGACTAACGATATCCTCAGCTTTTGTGCTGCCAAGGAAAAAGGAAATAAAACAACCGTGTTATTGCCTACCTTCTTCCTCACCCCTACAGTGAGGGTGTCTGAGATCAGCTCTAACTGGAGCCTGCAAAGGAAAAAGCATTGAAAGTGAAATGCTTTTCAGTGAATTTAACATGGTTAAACTGCTGCATTTACAGCAGACGTAGGCAAGAGGTGAATGCATTATTACCCCTTTTTATCTTACAAAGAAGCAGTTTTGCATCTCAAGTGGTGTATTTGAAATTTCCTGCAGATTAAAGTGGAGATTATGATGTGTACTGTGGTTTTCAGTTACCACAACGACACTCATACATAGTTATGTTTCCCTAGTATATAGGGAACACACCCCTAGAGACGAGTTTCATGCAATTACCACCCAAAGGACACTTTGAACATGACTTCTTTGCCTAAATCCATAGTGAGTAGACAGGCCAGCAGTTCATTAAACTCATTTTCCACTTCTTGCTTTCTCAAACAATGAATAACCATCTCCAGTGCTCAAATCTCTACGGTCACTTCCCCTTCCCGTTTTCCACCAGCTTCTCTGGATAAACAGCCATGGATACTGCAGACTTAAGACAGCTACCAGACAGACCATTTCAGCTTGTCAGACTTCACACACTGTAAACTCTAAAAGCAGGAAAAGGAAGTAGGGGAAAAGTTTCCAGTCTTTTCATTTTGATATTACCTTCCCTCTTGCCAGTCTGACTCCTATGGCTTCCATCTTCCAAACAGCAGACATCCAAGAGCAGCCATATGTCCTGGCTTTCTCACCCCCTAACTCAAATCCTTGGGGTAGTCTCATCCGCATTTCAGTCTTTTGCATCAGGATACCTAGCTGTTGTGTGTTCACACCACTAGGGTCACTTTGTCCTAATGCAGCTGAGAACTTTTTGCATAACCTAAGCCAAAGAAAATAACCAGAGCCTACATCTGAAAAACACACGTGTAGACCATGCTTGGCAGCAAGACTTGGTTTAGGCCGTGAGATGCATAAAATGAGAGGAGGGAAAGGGAAGGTGAAGGGAAGGGATGTTTTCAAGGCGGCATTTAGTTTATCCTCCCTTTTCAAGGCAGAACGAATTAATGTAACTGAAAAATGCACCTCCTCCACCATCACAGACGACGTGAGCAAGTGTGTCTCCAGAGCCAGCAGGAGATCCTCAATGTGTGAAGAAGATGTCAGCACCTTCCCCCAAGGAATATCACAAACCAGGCTGAGCTCAGCACTCCGACCCCCATCGAGGAAGCTCTCACACCTGTGTCCACTCCACTGATTTTGGTCAAATCCCACACAGATGTAAACCCATATGGATCAGACTGCAGGATCAAGATGCTGTTTTCACCCTAACCCTGTCGGTAAGATACAGTTTTATCTACAGCTGTCAATTAAATCTCTTTTGAGAGAATATGTCCCCCCAACAAATGTGGTCTATGTATTTGTCAAAGACAAGACTGGTACATTTTCAACACTATTTCACACTTTTTAATGTGAACACTGATGTTTCTAGCATATTACCTTCCAAATGTTGCGGCACGACACATTTTATAGGAACTAATGAATCACATAGTAAAAACTAATTGCAACTTACATACTGTTGCGCACTGAGTTTTGCAACATAAAAGCAATCAGCCAGCAATTAAAATGCTAAAATGGTGCTAAACCTTGTATAATATTTGCCAAAATTGAGCGCACCACAGTATTTTCTGGAGAATTTTGAACAGATGGATTTTAGTTAGTACGTAGTCATTTTATCAAGTTTATAAAATGTTACTGTGGGGAAGGAGGGTTCCCCAGCAAAATTGCTTACTTTTGCCCTTAAAAACGATGGTAAAAGATCTGCCTGCCATGTCTGTGTTTTGGCTGCCTGATGCGGTCACTTGTGTTCATGAAAATGGCAGATCTTTTTTCTATTCATGTGTAAAGGATTAACAAATGTTTAGCAAGTCAAACAAGATGCTGTCTCCAAACATGGACATCCTGGTTTTCTTTTCCTTATTCTAAAATGCAAGTTTGAAGGTCATTACAGGTAACCGAGTAAGAATGAAGGTGGACTCCTAGTGTGGTGGTTATCATCATCAGTCCTTCTTCTGTTTTTAATTATAAGGACTCCTTTTCAAAGATTCACTTGTTCAAGATTGTGAATTGAATGAAACAATTACATTTTAATTGGATCCCCCTCCTCCATACCTCCTCTTACTTCATTACATTTCTAACACTGAGACAATTGAAACACTTTAATTAATTCAAGTGGGGAATTATTAATTTTCAATGTCAGAAGCCTTGGAGAAATGACAAGTGGTACAGGAATGAAGATGAGGAGCTGGAGACCGTACCCAGTATTCAGCTCTAGCTTCAATCCCATAAATCTTCATTTTCCCTAAGGGTAAGAAATGCTGCAGCAAGGTAGAAAGTCAGCAACTTCTGTAGAAATCCTCCTTTATTACAGATTAACCTTTGTGTATGGTCAATCTTTATTAGCAGAAATGTTAGAAAACACACAGACCCTAAACCAAATTAGTAACTCCTTACCACTAAGCTATCTACAGATTGGAGACCTACAGACTTCCCTGCCTATGCGAGCCAAGGAAGAGCAGAGCAGTCACCGGGACTCAGTATGGCATTCGTGGTGAATTTCCAAAGCCCCCTCCATGAAACTCAGGATGTGAAAATCAAGGAAAGATGCACAAACGTCATAGATCTTGCCCTCCTGGACTAAACTACCTTTTCACCAAAGGAAATCTTGAATAGGGTAGTGGCTTTCAGGTCATTGCACCTTCCAATCATGATCAAAACCAAATCATTGTTCCCAGGCAAAAGCAGGCACAGGAGACTAACACAGCTATAAAGAACAGATAAAGTATTTATCTTCCTGATTCTCGCTGAACAGCAGCTTTCATAGCTGCCTTAAGATTTTCCATGCACAGAAATCTGTTTTCCTGCCATGCTTAACATCCCATTCCATGCCAAGGTTCTCCTTGACCTGGAGGACCATGTTCCTTGCTTGATGCTTTTCTTCTTTATCATTTTATCCCTGGCATCACCAAATGCCTCTCTCCCCTGTGTCTCCCTCATTCTCTCTAAGCTCCACGGCACTATGTCATTTATGCTCCCAGCTGAAACCCAGTAGTACAAGCCCACACTCCACATCCCCAGTGTGATCTTCATCTCCTCCTCATGTATCCTCTGCAGGAGGAGGGAGTTGAAAGGACATCAGGTGCCCAGAACACAAAAGATGTCCCAAAAAAATAAGAAACTGTGCACTGCAGAAAGGCAGAGCAGCTTGACGAGAGGCGATGGGGTTCACCACCACAGTTCACTGTCACAGGTCTCCCCGCACAGGCGCACAGCGAGGAGACCAAAGGGGTCACTCCGAGGTTACTTGAAATTTGTGAAGTAGTAAACCTATTCCTCTGAGTGGCAAAAGGTGAGCCACCGTGAAAGGAATGACCTAGATTCTGAAAGAAGTCTGTCCATGAAGGAATTGGGAACTGAAAGCACAGCTTCCCAACTCACAGTCTGAGATTGCTGTAGAGGAGAACTGCTAGGAGGAGTGAGGCAGGTGGAAGGGCATCGCATGCAGCATCATCTTTGGTGACAACAACACCAAGCCTCCGCTGGGCTAGGAAAGGAGCAGGCTTCACAAATGTCTATACCTTGGTATTCAAGGGAATGAGAGAGATGGGGCTGCACTTGCTCCTGTAGGGAACCCAAAACTGGCTGCAGGATTGGTCTTCAAAACGTAAGAGCTTTGGTGATTACCTTCACAGGCAATGCATTAGCACAGATGTAACACGTCTTTCTCAATGAGGGCTTTATTGTTAAAAATTAAAAATTGCACATTTCTAATGTCTTAAACACACAGTACCGAGGAGAATAGCACTACCTTTATTCCACTCATAGTGAACAGAGGCTACAGCAAGGTTTAAAACATGCCCAGACTCACATAATACACTGAGGAAATCACCCCATGCTGTTGTCATTATGTTATTCTGCTTTACTTAAAACATACCCATAGGAAACAAGTAGTAAAATTCCTAATTCCTCCTCCCAAACACAATGCTCCTAGCCCACACATTTACTATCCTCCAATTTATATGTTGATTTGGACCTATAGCACCACTACCATTTTTAAGCAGTTATTCATCACATAGTCAGTGCAGACATTCCAGTCTGACCCATTTCTTCAGTGTTTTATAGCTAAATGTGGCCTCAACACTCATGCATTGTATAAAGGGGGAAAAGGCTATAAAAAGCTCTAGGCAGTGGAAGCTCCTGACATTACGAACACACTAACAAAAGGAGGCTGGTTTGTATCTGCTGAAAATCTGGTCCTCATTAATGTTTTTCTAGACATATTTGTGAGCAACTATAAGCACATATATTATCTATTTCCAGGCAGACATAGCCACAATACACATTTGAAGCAGTGAATTTAAAAGTAAATAAATAAAGCAAAAACAGAGACATAAGTTGGACGTGATAGGAAATGCTACTGTACACACCTGACTGGTATTAAGCTGTTATTCCCCTCTGGTGTTTTGGGATAAATATTTCAGTGGGGATGAATATCTCATTTAGTTGTGCCCTGAGAAGGGATTGGGTTTGGATTGAATGGCCCGGGAGCCTCAGAAAGAGACTTTCTCGCTGACCTTGAATACTTGGCTTTCATGTAAAGCTTTGGGATAAATGGGTATCTGAGCACACCTGAAGCTCTGCTGCTGCATTATTGTACCTGTGTGTGCCACAAAACATCTCAACGAGCCAGGAAAGCAGAGCTGTCTCTTCAGATTAAAAAAAAAAAAATCTGTATCCTATACAGACATTGTATTTTCAGGAGGACGTAGAAAGTAACCAGGTAATTCAAACACCACTGTATTTTCCAAATCTAAATTTTCTTTTGTTTTAGTTTCATATATCTCTCCGATAACATATTGCAGGGGAAGGAGAAAGGATGAAAGGATTTTTGTGGCTAGTAAGGGCATAATGATAGAAGCTGAGCACTCAGGATCGATCAATATGGAAGAAACAAAGTGGTAAAATCATACTAAAATAAAAAATAATGGAAAAGAATTTGCCTTCCGAAATAAGGTCTGAGGTATGTTGCCTTTGACTCCTTTTGTTGCTGAGAACAGGAGATAGGGCAGTAGCTCTGCTCATTGCCTCTGGGAAACACCTGGAGAGAAAATAACTCAGGGAAATCAGGAGCCAGCCTGGGGTCAATGATGTAGCCAAACATCTCGCAGGGAAACAGGCTGACATGGGAATCACACCTTCCGAGGGATCAAAAACCAGACTAATGAGTTTGGGATTCATGCAACACAGAAAGGGTAATTACCCAGACCTTCTCACCTCTGAGGTAGATTACAAAAAGAGACAGGAATTACACACAGTGGGACACTTTTTAATAGGTTTGTGTTCCTAGGGCAGGTACTCGTGCCCAGATCTTCTCCTCTGATTGCATCCCAGACACAGGGCACCACAGCCACACTCCCCAGTAAGAGATTTTTTTTCCCTTCCACATTATAGAATGGCTTGGAAAAAAGCAAAAGGGCAGGAACACAACAAAAAGTAGGTCATGGAGTGAAAGATTCAGGAAATTTAGTCTATTTGGAGGAGAAATATTCATGTATCCTGACCTGACAAGCAATGCTGTGGGATGGTAGAAGGAGAGATAACAGGAAGAGGAATGAAGGGAGGAGGAGAGAGGCGGTACCAGTGAGTCTCCAGTACTGGAGACACCACAGTGTGAGTTTCAGCAGATCAGTGTTATGAAATGTTTTTTTTAAATAGCTTTAATATGGGTGGATATCTAATAGTTTTTCAGAGCTGGAGCTCTCTCTAAACTCACAATGAAATTCTAGTGTCTAAATTAACTTTCCTCAAGCCAGACCAAGCTGAACTGGTTGAAGTGTGCAGGTGACTCTGGTCCTGCCAGGGTCTGTTGTCCCTGTACAACATCCTGTCCCACTCTGCAATTTTTGTGAAGATGAAATTAGAGAAACACAAAGTGAGCATCTCCTTATGTATAGAGAGAATAGCAAGAAAATGAAGGGAAAGGCGAGATGTGAAGAGCTGAGGTCCCCATGGAGGGTAGTGACTTTGTACAGAAATAATGGGCAAAGTCAGAGGGGTGAGATTTGATGAGGACAGAGACATCGGGTCAGTGAGATGAAGGCTATAATTGAATATGGTGAGACGGTAACAGAGGTAATTAGGGCTCAGTAAGCTGCAAAGGGCACAGATTAAATGAGGATAAAACAGAAGTTAAAGCACAAAGACAGTCAGCGTGCTGGGTTTCTTTGCCAAAGGCAATCTAGCTGATGAAGATCAATTAATTGAATTCAAAGAGCTGGGATGAGCCAGGCCTCCTGGGAGAACAGAGTTTGGGTTATAAAGAGGAGGAATTGAGCTGGCGAGAGAGTGCCTGGTGGCACTAAACATAAGTAGTTTGGGCGCAAAGCAAGATAGGAGGTAGCTGCCATGAAAGGAGAAATTAGGAGGCAATGCTGGCTGGCAGTGGGAGGAAGAAAAGATTGAGAGAATCGAAGTTCCAGGAAAGGAACAGAGGGCAGAAAAACTGAAGAGGGGAAATGAGAGAAGAACATTATCAGAAGTGGGAGGAGTGAGGAAAATAAATGCCTTTGTGAGTCAGAGAGCCTACTGAATACCTTTCTTCTAGTCGTGGCCAACACACCCTCCAGGAAAGCAATTATTTAGGAGGAGCAGTGACCCAGTCAACACTGTATTCCACCCGCCCTCTTTCTTTCTTTACCATAAGGAAATGAGTAGCCACTTGTTAAAACTGGCTTCTATAACATTGTCTTCCCAGTTAAACCCTGGAAGGTATCTGACTGGAGAGCACCACCAGTGATTTCCAGGATTTTCTTCCTCACTGCTCCATCCTACTGGGCAACATCTAGCCTTGCAGAGAGAAATTTGATTGCTTCCAACCACTCCACAGCCAAGAGCTTTACCAGAAAATGGGACACAGGACTCTCTCCTCCACCACCCATATGGCAGGACAGGCTCTCAGCCTGGTGCTGGAGAGATCAAGGGTTGTGAAGTTTTTCCCTCCCAGAGCCCTCCCCTTGACTGAAAACCTACTAGCCTGAACAAGGCAAGACTTTTCCCTGCTTTTGCACAGGTCTCTCCGCCTTACCCCCCAATATCAGACAAATGTGAGATTATTCCGCAAACCTCTTGAATTCATGGTAACTAGGCTGACAGCCAGAAGGACAGCATATTGGTGAGAGTTTTTTGTAACCTCTCATCCAAATAAAGATAAAAAGAGTCTTGAGGAGGGTATTTTTTCATGGACATTCACACACTTCCACCTACAGGCCATCTAAGAGGTGCAGCAAATGGAGCTGATCCTAATCACGCTTCAGCATAATCACCTCAAATAGCAGTTTTAGGCTGAATGTAGAAGTGACTTTAGCAACAAGGTGAAATCTGTCATAGGCCATGAAGAGGCCTCTTGTTTTAAGGTCCTTCAGAGGACACGCAATAGGTTTGTTTCAAAATCATCTCTTTAAGATTATGAGCCACCGTCCCACCATGGAACGTAGATAATGTTAAAAATATATATATATAATTTGCCACTTGAATAGTTTATATGCTGGATGGTGCACAATAAGGATAGAGATAAAGACAAATGGACACATCTATGTTATTTTGAGAATGAGAACACTGAGTATTCCACGTTCACCTTGTCTGCAGACCAGTTACTGATGTAACTGCCCACCTCCATAAAACACTCTCAGATATGCTGAGTGCTTTATTAACTGTATCCATAACTGACATTCATACATTTATTATTTAATATTTGAGTGAAATGGGCTGAAATACAGGATAAAAACAACACAGCCATGCTAGCATGACAGCAGCCAAAAGAGATGAGGCTCCCATTAGACCAAGAGCTGTGCACACAAAGTATGCAATCCCTGCCCAGAGAATTCTGGAAAGGTAGGAATGCTTTTCTTTTTTTCCCTTTTTTTATTTTTTGTCTTCCTATTTTGCAGGGGAGGCACAGGAGGAGTTACAGAACCCCAGAATGGTTGAGGTAGGAAGGGAACTCTAGGGGTCATCTAGTCCAACCCCCATGCTAAAGCAGGGACATCTAGAGCACGTTCCACAGGGCTAAGCACTTTTAGCTATTTGCTTAAGAGCTGCAAAGATTCCTCAAAGGAGATTAGCTTGGGTAGGAATCCAAAGAAATCCAAATAATTCCTCAGAAACTGGTTATGGGTTCCAGTACTTCCTTGATTAGACTGTACTAGTCCAAATTATACAACCAATTCAATTTACATTCCCATAATAAAGGACAGAAATTCTCCAAGTGAAGTCTGTGCTTTCTGTCTGATTGATTTTCATTTCACACTTCTTTGTTTTAATTATAATTTAAGATTAAATACTGTGATAGTAGTTAGTTGTATTCAATGGATATTGTACAGATTTAAGGGTCATAGAAAAAGGAAAGGAAAAAAAGCCACTAATACCTAATTGTTTAGTGTGGTTCCTATACCATGTGCAGTCAAGTGTTGAGTGAGTTTTAATAGAAATCTGGTTTGATTGAGATTAAAGGAAGAATTTGCTGAATGAATTCTTAAGCTCAGAAGTTCGGGCTTTTTTTTTTTTTTAACATATATTGAGCCTAAAAAAGCTGACTCTGCAAAGCCTTCCTGACCTCACTGATTGCAACCAATTACAAGATGGATGGCCTGGATTTACCAGTATTAGTATGCTGCTGCAGCTGGCCACTTTTATCTGAGCTCCAGAAGAGGATGGTGGGGAAGAAGGGGGCACGTTATGGATTTTACTATTATTTTCATAAAGGCAATAAAAATCCTGCTTGGCTAAACAGTAAGTTGTAGCATTTATTTGCTTTAACGTTATCTAGCTATTATAATTATTAGTTATTTAGAAGCAGTTCCTTTTATTTATTCTCATTCTCAACAGCAATGAGAAAGTCTCGGATGCAAATGTTATGGCACTAACAGTCCCTCAGATCCCTTTTTTGTCTCCCCTGTGGTCCATCTTCAAGAAAGATGAGACCCAACGCGGCAAATAGCGCAGCTAATGGTGCTTTTTCAATTGAATGAGTGAGAGGTAGAGTAGCTCATGGTACACAAAATGGTTCAGGGAGTTTATAACATTATGTTACATTTTTCACAGCTTAGACAACAGAGTTTATTAAGCCAAGCACACTGAAATATTTCTGTTCACGTACAAGGATCTCAAAGCTTTGTCTCACCTTTCTCAAGTCCGGAGAAGATGATCAGTGGAGCACAAAGCTGCCCCACTTTGTCTTGTCCACAGTCCAAATGTCCACAGTCCAAATGTGTCTTTGGCAAGTCTGTGGCTTATCTTGTCCATCTTCCCAAGACGACCCAAAAGGTGGTTCCCAACTCAATAAAACTCATCTCTGAGTCTGGATGAAGTTTTAGGGAGTGAGATACAAATGTGTTACTAATGAAAAACCCAATGTCTGCACCTAGCTGAAGACAGAGGAGGTGAATCCTCCTGAGAATGACATAATAAAGTGATGATTGTCCAGGCTTCAGATCATGCCTTGATGTCCAACAGGTGTCATGCTAGTGGTTACACAGTGACCTTTATTATCTTCACTTTAAAAAGAAAAAATAAAAAAAAAAGAAATTACATACAAAACAAGTGGAAATGCATTATGATGCAGACTTTAATTGCATTTTCACGTGTTTTTCCATGTATGCCTCATGGAATGAGACACAAAGAAGAGATATAGTTGGATGACCAACAGCAGTTCTGTCATTTCTTTATTTCCAGTCATAAAAAATATTGGCATAGCTTTCATATTAGGAAATAGATATATTAAGTTATTAGGAAATAGATATATTAATTTACAAATGCCTTGTTGCTCTGAGTTCTCTTTAGCCATAGAGACATTGGATACTTGAAGTTAAATAAACTAATTTAAAACATTTACAAAACCCAAGAGAATCTAAATCCGGGAGAGGAATAATAGGAACAACTCTTCATACCAAAACCATTGTGTATTGTGAGACCACTTTTCTGAAGGCAAATAAGTTTACATTTTTGAAGAGCATGAACTTGCTCAATTATTAGCATCATTGTGGTCATGAAGTCTATAAGCATCAGGCATTTAAAGGATGTCAGAAGTTCTCCAAATGAGTTGCAATATCAAAGGATTATATGAAGAAGCCCTTATTGCGAAACAAAATAGGAATATTTACCTAGACACACATTGATTTGATGAAGTAGGTCTTCTTTGATTGGAAAAGGAGCTAAAAGTTACCCACTCAGCCATAAACCTGCCCACCTAGTGGCATGAACCCAACCATAGCCACCAGCAGATTTCTGGATTTTCATGGAGGTGTCAAACTCATTTCCCATTCTCAGTTCTAATGGCCAGCTTACTGACAGTATAAAATGGCAACTTTTTAACAAGGGAAATTAAGTATTAAGCCAAACACACACTTATGTTATGCTATTTGAAGAAGAAAGTCAAAAGCACTGTGTGTTTTGTGTAGGACACAGGGCACTAAACAGGAACTAGAATAAAAAGATTTTCATTTACTCCTTCCTGTTCAGGTTC
The DNA here is from genome assembly GCA_034781795.1 of Crypturellus tataupa. NCBI lineage: Eukaryota > Metazoa > Chordata > Aves > Tinamiformes > Tinamidae > Crypturellus > Crypturellus tataupa. The sequence goes on from JAWLRI010000516.1 coordinate 1,760,295, forward strand.
CCATTCCACTCTTGCCTTTCAGAATCTCAGCATCAGCACTCAGATCTACTTAGACATCTGTCCTCGATGGGGATTTGGACTGGAGAGCCTTCCAGACATAAAGCAGGCGATGCAGCCCATCTCTGGGGCCACGTCCTGGTGACAGAGTCGTGATGCTGCTCTGCAGCACTTGGAGGAAGGGGCATTTTTTACCTTCCGATCCCTGTGCAAAGAAAGTTCAGTAATTTAGTGGGGGTGATGCTGTCCCCTTTCCTCTCATACCCACAGCAGAAATGCACAGAATTTAAGAGAGAGTTGCAGCTTTCCCCCACAATTTTAATTCTGCACACACAATTCCAGAAAAATCTTACTGAAATATTATTCTCAGTCAGTTCTGTCATCTTTTAGAGGCACTGCTGCAGAATACTGCTGATTCTCGTTTCACAGTGTGGTTCCAGGAATAAGACCGACCCTACTGAAAGAAGCAATACTGCTCAGTCTCCTTCTCTCAGCCCCAAAAGTAGACACTAAGCGCATAAGAAGTCTGGTATTTTCTTAGGCTTTGTTAGCAATTATAAAAGCTAGATAACCTGTTTACACACTTTTGTACAAGAGGGTTATGTTTCTTAACCTGATACCCTTCTACTTATCGCTTCCTTCACCTGAAGACAGATTCCGGGCCCTAGCCAGGCAGAAAAGCACAACTGCGCCTTACAAATGACAAAATCAAGCAACTTTCCACCTCTGACTCAGTGGCCTCTCACAGATGAGGCCTTCCAGAAGACACACTCGAGCAGTTTTAATAAATCGGGTGTGTGACTCACGAGTTAATGAAGTAATATCAGTGTTACTAAACCACAGAGCTTGGTAAATCAACAAAAAAAAAAAAAGAGCACGCTGGTAAATAGGTGTCAGCTTTGCAAACACAAACACGTGTCCCAGTCTTTTAAAGGCCTTTTTTATTGAAATAACAGGGCAAGAGAGTGAATTTCAGGCAAAATCCCCAAGCTCATGGAGCTGTCAGCTCTCTCTCTAATAGAACCACATGTTCCAGCACACCAAGCAGGCAAAGGGCTCCCAGTAGATAAAGATCAGCCTCAGTTTTGAAACAGGGTCCAGGACTATTGGTGTCTTATCTTAGCCCTGCAGATTTTCACTATGGCGCATGCAAGGGCACACTTTACCTTTCCCTGCGACTTTTTCTTGCTGGAAGAAGGTTTTTGTCACTCAGTGCAGGAAGGAAAGCTCCTCTCTAGATTCCATGTGATGCATTTAAAAGACAAACAGTGCTTAAACAAATGGACTTAAGTTAGTTAAATCAATAGTCCAAGCAAATTACTTTTCCAAGTGTAAGTTTTATTAAGCGTTGTTTTATTTTACTGGGAGTCTATTAACAGCAGAAGGGACTAGGTAAGGGAGTGAACTGAACACAAAGTCTTCTGGGAATTTCTTTTTCTCCAACCTGGTGGTATTAAGCCTGTTACCTAATTAAGTGCTTTATACAGTGTGCTCTCCTGCTCTACCTAAACTTACATAAAACAAGAGGATCATCTGGAATGCATTGCACTTAGCCTTTTATTTATACAGAAAAAGAAAAAAAAATACAAACTATAGCAGGAATAGTTGATTTTATTAAGGCTATGCAGCCGCACATGCATAGCACATCGGCTTAACCAAGCAAAGCAATGGTCTTTTTCCCTTCTCCCTGCTCTTGAGCAAGAGATATAGAGTAAACTCATCTCTTTGGATAGGGAGAAGGCAGAGGCCACTGTTTCAGGTGTGCCGAATCAAGTGAGAAGTGGACCCCCCATAGGGGAGGCTATCAGACAGCAAGGCTTTAGATGTCTACAGCGAAGACCTTAAAAATGAGCTCCTCTCTCCACTCTCTTTGTAGCAGGTACATTCATCTGATCCATTCTAAACATCTGTTTTTGGATAAGACAAAACACAGCCTTACCTCCACTGACCATATGAACTGCATCTCCCTAATTAGTAAGGGCTCTAGTAATTGGTAAAGATGTGGACACTTAGAGACATCCTCTTTCAGACACGACTCCTACACCAGTATATATTTGTGGTGCTGTATCCATCAGCATCCTCTGGAACCCTTTCAGCAAGCAGGTAAAGCTTCCTGTTGGATTTGCTTTAGCCTTTAGGTCTCATCAGTAGAGGCAAAGACTTTACAAATGCCCTGCAACCTCTCATTCCCTTGAGCTGGAGCTCCAGGGCTGCTCAGGGCCTCTGCATGCAGCGAACACGCTCCACCACACAGCAGAAGGGAAGAGCAGAAGCAGCAGACAGCACAGACTCTTCAAGGGGCACTGCAAGGACGAGCTGTTGCCTCACCCTGCAGAAGTGCAGGGGCAGGCTGGATCAGCACCATGCTGCCTTAATGGCTTGCAGTGTCACCCAGACAAGTTTGGCATGAACAATTCCATCCTCCTCAGCTATGACAAGACAAGTCATTGTGCAGCTCTGAGCAGAAGTCTTCCTGCTCCCAGTTTGCTCTTTGTTAGATGTCATGATAGACACCATGGTGAGGAGAGAGATCCAGCTGGGAAGGTGGTGGAGCTGCTCACAGACCCAAAGTCCTAAGGAGCCTAGGCAGGGTTACATATTCTTAAACTGAGCTAATGTGGCTCTTATCCCCAGTTGTACACCCTTCAAAATAAACTGAAGAGAGGAACTGAGAATACTTGGATGCAGAAAACACAAGGTGAATCAAAGCAGAGTCAGTGCTCACCCTTCTGCAGGGCATTTGATGACCAGGTTGAGCAGAAAGGATTTATTGATGGTGATGAATATTTCATTTAAAATTATCTGTTCATGTTAACTTCCATACATTTAGCGGTCATACATTTCTTCTCAGAAGATTAAACAGGGGAAATAGATTGCCTTGACAGATGATTGCTTTCTTGATTTAAAGACAAGACTCACACAACTCTTCAGTTCAGTCCTAAATTCTTCTTAAGAGTTTGGGTTTCATAATCACACCTTGTGTGTCTCGGTAATTAAGCATGTATTTTGGTTGCACTTCAATTTCCGGGCAATCACCTTGCAAAGTATTGCAAAGGTGTCACCTGCCCACGAGAAACAGCAGGATCCAACCAAGCTGCCGAGATGCAAGATTGATGCCAAACAGGACTGACTGACACTTCCATCCCCATTTGTTTTTTCCCAGACAGCTTCCAACAGTCTTAACAGAAGCACTGTATTCACTGACATGGGAGCTATAGGAATCTACCAAGTATTCTGGGAAGAATGGACAAGACAGAGTACAGGAGCTTGCTGGAAACTGCTGAGTAGTGAAAAAGAGGATCTTCCAAATTATGTGAGGGAAGGATCAAAATGAATTTGAAGTGGGTAGCTGAATTTCTGGATTAAATATATTAAAGGTAAAGGCAAAAGTGGATATACTGAACTTCAACCCTAAAGAGGGAAAATAAGGACAGGAGGATGGATTTGGTAGCAAGAAAAGAAGCTGAAAGTCATAAGAGACTTTATGGAGGGAGGTCATGAATCTAAACTGTGTGTGACTGCTTGAGCTGGAGCACTAAGGAAAAATACAACAGACACATTAGTGCTCAAGCAAAATGAAGAAAATCCTCATGACAAAATAGGAACTATTTTCTTCCTCAGCTGCAGAAAAATAAATCTGACTGCACAATTTGGAGAAGGAAACCAGTTGGCCACCCCAGCTCACCTGTCCTTATACCTACTTCTCTGTGCTCTTCAGGATTTTGTGAGCTGCAGTATGTGAAACGGCTCATGTAAATAAAGTGTAAGCACTTAACTGAAATAGCCTCCAAGAGTAGTTAGAGTCACTCATGATATGTGGCAGTGAATTTGGCAGAAACTCAGATCATTAAGAAAATTTAACCCCCTATTTCAGAATGCCTTTGGGTACTCCACCTCTCTGTAGTCATCACCATCCAACACTGGCTGTCTGCCTGTCAATAATTAAAATGCAATCTAGGAAATAATGGGAAATTACTACTTCTGGATGCTTTCCTGATAGCTGAGCATCAGCTGCCTTTTGCTGAGCTGTAGGATCTTTCAGGCAACTGCTCTTCCCGTAAGAGGTAATATTGAAGGTTGGAAATGGAGCTGTACATGTGGAGAGGAGGTGCTTGCGGTCCAGCCTTGGTCTGGTGGCTGAGTATTCTTTCTACCTGATGGTCTCCAACACTTTCACTGATATCCAATAACCTTTTCAACTTTTTCACTCACTATGTTGCTCTTCAGGCTCACGTGTTCACAGCTCTTTTTATGCCGTTGTCCTAAGGAGCAGGGTTTGCTTGGAGCAGTCTGAAAGCAGGACAAAATGGCTTCAAAGGCTACAGCTCCCATAAAATCTGAGTTAAGAGCTAAAAAGAGCAGGGGCTGAGCTCAGCATAAGGTTGATAAGGGGATTTATACTGTGCCTCCTAAGAAAAGTGAAGGGAGTTGGACTGACTCCCTGGGAGAGGTGGTTCTTCATCCAACTCAGATTTGAATGAGTGATTTCCCTGGAGAGAGGAAATACAGGGCACAGGCTGAAGTGGATAATCTCAGGAGCAACCAAGTGGGTGAAGAAGGAGTTGAGTTGAGTCTTCATTAATTTGTGGACTTGGTTGAAGTAAGGGCTGGGAAAAGCCCTTGCTCACAGCCTCTTTCGATTATGTTAAATGACACCACTTCCTTTTCATCTGTGTTTACACTGTTCTAATGCCAGGCTGTCATGGAGACAAACTGTGCGCATTTGATGCTTAACTTTTCATCATAAATCCTGCCATAGAGCTCTTATTATTATGTGTGCTTGAATTCCATCTGCTTTATGAGTGTGTCCCTGTGATGGGCTTCCCAGGGAGACCAGAAACTGCACTCCAGCTTAGGGAGATGTCTTCTGGCTCCTTTGCTCCCTCCAACAGCATCCATGCAATCAGTCCTTCCACTGAATGTGGGTTTTGTGTCCATTTTTTTCTTCTCTAAATTGCCTCATTTCATTTTTTTCTGTCCCATTTTCTGATCTCCTCAGTTAGCTTCATACTAACTGAGCTGCAAAATGTCCTTGTTCTCTGGGACAACGAGCAAGCAGCCTGTTAACAAAATTCAGTCAGACATGACACAGAGCTTCATACGGTTCAGCTAGGGTCCTGCCCCCAGTCTCCTGTGCTATCGTTCAACACAGCCCTTCGCAAGTGAGCTTAGCTCGAGTATCTAGAAATTCACATCATAACAAGTAAATTGCTGAACTTAGCATCCCCATTCTGCAGCTGCATTTTATAGTCTCCTCTAGACGTTTTAGTTATAGCCACAGGAGAGGGAGAAAGAAATACTCTGGTTTGCCAAGGAGAAATAAGGCTGTAGGGTGATTAAAGCATTTTCCGTGACTCCTCACCTTCCCCAGCCTTGCACTGCAGGCTGGCACAGCCCTAAAAGGGATGTCCATCCACCTTGGGGAGACAGGCAGGAACCTGCCTCTCGGGAATCTCCGGCACCCAATTTGGCCTGATTTTATATTGCCAACCCACTGGGCTACTGATGATGGAGACGAAATCTCAGTTTTGTCCTGAGATCAGTGGAGCAAGAAGTGGCTCTTCCAAGAGACAAGTATCCATCAAGGCATCTGGGCATCAAGCCAGATCCACCGATGTAGTTAACGTGGTGACTTCGGTTATAACCTGGAAACCATCAGATCCCATAAATGCTTCGGTGGATTTGGCTTTGCGCAGGAGGCATCCAAGATGTCTTGTTTTGCTGTTCATAGACATATAGCGTGCCTTGTCCTGCTGCTGTAGTGCTACTGCTTCGTGCATAGTGATTTCTCAGGATTCATTAGGGCTAAGCACTTTAAAATTCTGTATTAAACTCATAGTGCAGACTTACTTAACACATGATTAAGGAACTAAAAGGAAACTGCTGTAACAAGCATTTTTTTCTGCTAAAGCCTTTATATAGAAAAAATTGATAAGATGTCAAGTTTTTCCTTTATCCAATTTGTCTTCACCGCACAGCTAATGGTAAGATCATCTTGAATAACTAATCCACAGCCCCAAAGCAAAGCTATCATTTATTTTAGCATTTGCATTTAAACAAAATGATATTAAAATTCACCAAGACATGATATGTAATCCAATAACCTGAGGTAATGCAATTCCAGTCTGTGTAGCAATCAATCCCACAAATAATCTGACCGTACATGACCAGCACAATTTATAGCAAGTTTTATTGTATTTACAGTTATGATATGATTAAAGTCAATAATGAAAAGAATAAATGCTCTCGGCTTTAAATCACTGATTAACTGAACCTGAAGCAATCACTGGCCAAAATTCCATTTGCTTGAGTATTTCTTATTGCTTATTATATCTTCTAGGTTTCTGGCATTTACTGAAATACCAATGGATATCTCTGACAGCAATTCAAGGGAATTCACTACCAAACTTTATTTGTTAGTGAAATACAATTGCTGATAAGTCAAATAGGATGACCATTTATTTTTATGGAGCGTTAAATCAGTACTTCACGTTCTCAAAGAGACAGTCAATCCTATTTACTGTTTAATTGTACCTACATCCAGGCAGTGAAGAACTCCAAAATAGGACTTTTCCTGAAAGAAAAAAGAAAAAAAAAAAGCATTTTTAATAGTGGCTGATCTGCTCAGGGAGAGCTTGTAGTACTGATACAGCCTAAGAGGACATCAGAGTTTCTTGTACAAATCTGAATCATGGCTATTGAATTCAGTAACATGATCAATGTTTGTTAAGGCTGCAAAAACCTGAGAATAAACCTCAAGAAACTTTGAATAAGGAAGCCACACACTGCTGGGGGCAAAGGTGGTAAAGGTAACACACTGTATCTTTACTTTTTAGTTTTACAATTTCCTTATGCCACCTTTGCGGGGGGTCAAACACAGATTTAGAGGAATTTTGTCCTCATGTAGTCATTTTCATGTTATTATGATTTTTTCATTCAGTAAAATTAATAATGTGAACTACTTTTCCCCACTATGGATTGATAATGTTCATGGTTTTCCCATATTGCATGAACTAGTTAAAAAAATGTATAAATAAGATCTTTTTTTTTTTTTTTTATCCCCTCCTTTTTTGAAGAGCTGTTCTGTACACAAGGCAGCTATTTTTACATAAAATGATGGAGACATCTAAGCTCTCCAAAGCCCTTCATCTTGTTCAGGACAACATGAAGCCCATAAGACATTGCTGCTCTTCAGCAGGTTTTTAAACAGCTTTATTAAAATGCTTTTTATAATTCATCAGAAGACTGCTATCAGACTACTCTTTCCTGGAAACCAAAACCACACACACACAAACCCCATAACTCTACGCTGGAGCCCTTTGCAGCAGTGAGGAAAATGCAGTGCTAACTGACCTTGGTAGCCCTAAGGAAACCTCAGACAAACCAGTTAGTTACCATACCAGCGTCTAAGCTGGGAACAGTTCAGAGATGAGCTGAGCAAAAGTCACCAGTCCCATCCTCTTTGAACTGTCCATCAGAGAAAGTTTTGCCGCTATTAATGTCTGGAAATGTTATACCAAATTGACAGTCTTACGGTGGGAATTGTCAAGAACCCCTTGCCTTTGAATACTGTAGGAGCTGCCGCTCACATTGAGCAGGAGATGATAATTGTCTTGGATGCATCGCAGCAGAATAAACTGGCACACTCTGCTCATGCCAGCTCAGTAGTCCAGGTAGATTCCACTGTAATGTTGACCCGTTGACATAACGTATCATCGGTCTCATTCTGGTCTCATTCTGAAGGATGGAGAAGCCCTCGAGATGTCTTATGATTACCTGGCAGAATAACAGTGCTCAGGTCTCTGCAGATATTAGAGAACCATCACAGATGTTGCTTGCTCCTAAACCTTATCGTCTTCAAATAACAAACTACTTACTTTCTGCTTTATTGCTATTTCTTTCAGCCTCACATCTTTAACTCAGGGCAATAATTCCTTTTAAATGCCCCCATTGAAATCATATTTGTTCCTGTACTTTGTATTTTATTCCTTGTCTATCAAACTATCTTTTCTCTTCCTGATGTGTTTGTCTTGCGCTTTACATTCCTAACTGTTTGGCAATTAATCTGCACTGCAGCGATTCTCCATAACTGCTGCTTTGTTCTTTGCATTGGTTACACCTTTCAATCTTCCTACCTGATCTAAAGTTCTTTCCTTGTCAAAAGGTCTGCCCAGGGGTTAATGTGACAATATAACACCCCTAATTTTCCATGGAGTGGAGAACACAATTCTCACTGGAGTTCCTGGGAACTGTCATCACCTAGTGAGCCTGGAAGAACCTGGAAGTGTGCGTGAACAGAGCAGAAATACTAAAGCAAGCAACGGCCACGCCAGCTTCAGAACAGCACAGCCCTCTCCAAGTACATGAACGCTGCATAGAAGCCAAGCTTATGAACTTGAGAGTGTCACTGCACTAAGAGCAACTTATTGCTCTTAGGATTGGAGCTCGTATCTCTTCACAGCTCAGCACTCCACATAATCTGTGTCTATATCAGATCACTCCACGCTAGCCTGCTTATTTTTGCACTGATATCAGTGAAATCATAATACAATCATGATCAACAGTCTGAGAGGTCCAAGAGGCCACCTCTGGGATAGATCAAGGGATGGTCTTCTAGTGTAGCCTTGCACAGCATGACAGTACCCTGCAAAGTCCTGTCTATAGTAGACCTTTGCAGAAAGAAGGTTTCTCAGGACTAGCATGAAAAGATATATTTTTCCAAAGAAAATGCACTAATTCCTGTCACTATGAGCAAGGTAAAAGTCAGTTCTCAACTCTGCCCCTTTAAGTTACCCCCTTAAAAAATTGTTTCTTGATTCTACCCTGTTCAGTCTGATGTCCAGTGGATCTCACAATGCCTTTATCTGCTCATTTCTCCAGTCCTCTGACACCAATAACTTTTTCTCTGTATAGGTATTTATGCTTTGGTACAGGTATATATACATTGTGAGTGAGACATCTCTTTGCTTTTTGAATAAGTTTTGTTTCCCAAGCAAGCTCTTATCCAAACCAAGCTAATTTTGAAAAATATTTGCAATAATTCTAATAGTTGTTACGGCATTGTGTCTTTATGAAGATCCCAGAATTATTTCTGGCCAGTGCATACACTCTTTCAGTAAACAGCCGTAATATTACTCTCTTTCTGCTATTTAATTTTTACCAGTGTATACAGCTGAGGCTCCCATTAGCTCTCTTAGCCATGGGATTATATTGGAAAACCACAGTAAGTTGTTTATTGGCCATGATCTTTCATTCCCTCCCTTAGTCAATGCCTTCCAGGAGATAGCCCCACATCCTGTAAGTATTATGTACATCTTCACTTCCCAGAAGCATATGCTGGCATTTGGTCACATTAAAAGCACTTGTTATTTAAATTATATCTCAGCTTACAGAACGATTTATAACTGTCCTTTCCCTACAATTACTCACCATTCTTCCAGCTATTGGTCCAAACTTTAAGCATTGTTAGTAATGAGCTGATCTATCAGATCATCAATAAATGCCTCGCACTAAACAACCACCCAGTTTGACAAATTTATTTTGCACGTATAATTACTCATGGAGATCTACAGATAAGTTGCCTTTTTGCACATTTTATATGTTTCATACAGCTTAATATGTCATTTAGTATGAGATTTATGAGGTTTAATATATGGTTTAATGATCATTTAATACAACTGGCTTGTATAATGTTGCTTCTTCAGCAGAATATCCTGAAGATGCAGGTTCCATTATCTGAAAATACTCTGTCAACACAGTTAGTTGTGTCAGTTACCTAGATGTAAGTTTTGATACGACAAAGATTACTAAAATCGTGCCAAGTGGCATTAAAGAGCACCTAACAGGATACTGCATAACATCTCATTAAAAAACATAATTAATTTTGATAAAATGCAGTGATGGAAAAATAGGCAAACTAAACAGTAGAGTAACAAACTAAAGTGGAACGATTTTGCTAGCTTCATCACAACTTTTTTTTTAACTCCTTGCCCCGGGTTCTTACTTTCATCCCAGTTTCCAGAACCTGTGTTCTCCCTGTCTTGGCATTCACTCTACTTCACTTGTCTGGAGATGCACATAGCGCAATTGCTATAATACTCTTCCCAACATTTAAAATTCATATCATCCCCCAGTGCAATCCCGTGATTACACTTTGGACCACAGGAATTTTAGGGGCTAAATATCTCTCTGCTCTGTGTGGCCTGAGCTGTGCTATATACATCAACATATTTTTAATCAAAGGCACAAGAGCAAAAGTCAACAGGCACATTGACACCTCTACACACATTTATAAACATGCCAGGCACACGCAGCTGCCAGATGTGGCGGTATGAAATCCTCATGAGCATCTCTGTGTAGATGTATTACACCAACCTATCATGAGGATAACAGCGCTCTGATTAGGACTTGTAGTGATAGACGACAGAAGCTTGTCACTTGGACTGTGAAAAGCTCACAGAACATCAGCAGATGGACATTATGTGATACTGCACATTGAGAGAGGAATAGCCAGTACTGGCACAACCATAACCAAGAAGCCTTTAAGAATCTGCACTTCAGATAAGCATCCAAGGGTGCTGCCCTGTCTGCTACAATTATATGGATAATTTGTCAATATTTCTTACAATACCCCTATTTTCAGGTGTGCATCGGAGTCATGCTTAATATTATGGATATATCCGTGTGCTGTTTCTAAACTGTTGTCCATGTTATAGGTATGACTGCTGGTGCTATGAATTGCTATAAGCATCTAGAATCCCTGTTTTGTTTTTGGAGTTTATTTCCAAAGTTTGAAAGCAAAAATTAGCCCTTGACAAAGTATAATTGCTTTGATGGCAACTGATGTGATGCTACCATATCAGACCTGCACCTGCACCTTGATTTTATGTGACATGAAGGTCACATCCTTCATGTTCAAGGCCAGGCAAAAATTTCAAAAGACTATTGGAAGCTTGAGAGCACGAATCCCCTTGAGCTAGAAGTTGAAATGCTGTACACTTCACCAGGGTTTCCACTCCTAAATAATTTTGATGCTTTGGAAAATCTGCTCTTTCCAATTGACCTTTGCTTAACAGCAGGCACCTCTGTTCCTGCTGAGGGTCTCTTCTGGGTACTGCTATTGCCAGGCTAGCGAATAGGGTGGTAGCAGGGGGGAATAAAAGCTCGATCTAAGAGTTTATTTTGATGACTCTAATCTATACATCTGGCTAGAGAGAATTATTGTGCGATTATGTATTCTTCGACATTAATCTCAGAGGTTGAAATGAAGTGTTGGGCTATTATGAAGTGTGAATGAGCTTCTAATGTGATAGGGAAAGTTAAGATTTGAGCAGTGGCTCGGTTTTGTTGTTCATCTTCAGGGTGCCAGATGGTGTGCTCCTGGACTTTTACTGATCCTTTATCAATTTTATTAGCCATACGATTTGATTGATCTTATTTACCCTGAGAAGAAATCCATTCAAAAAATATAACTCACATTGCAACTTTGAGGGAATGGAATAATCTAATGAACATAAAACACATGCAAGTGCACAGAAAGGCTCCAAAATGCATGTGTACACAAATAGCCATGTCTAATGCCAGTGACCTACCCTTTGGGACACCCAGTGTAGGTTTCCCACAGACAGCCGGTCTGTACAGTTAATGGCATGTAGGGAGTATTCGGGTCATCCTATCTTTGGTCAGCTGAACAGCTCTCTGGTCTCCAGTTCCCACTGGTCTCCACTCCCATCTTCATGGATCACAACGAGAGTTCAGACACGTGGCTCACACACAGGCTCCTTGATCAGCAAGTTTAATCACCCCTGAATTTAGGGCAAGGTGAATCCCACCAGCAGCTTCTGAAACCAGGACTTCAGAGGAGCAAGCAAGCCCTTGGCTCAATGGTCTTACACCTTCCACCCACCAGAGCGGTGCTGCTCTGATAGATGCAGGAGCGATTTCCACATCCCAAGAGGTTTTCCAGTAGTCCATGGAGGGCCACGTGCTCCGCTCACACCCAGGCATTTTTCAAACACTGCCTTGCAGCCCCTTTTACTGCTAAAAAAGAGGAAATCACAGGCAAGGTCAAAGCAGATCAAAGACGAATGCTGCCCCTCTCCCCATAGTCCAAGAGGAATAGATACAAATATAACCTTCAGCCAAGACGAGGGAGGAAATGCTGGTGAAGAGCGGGTGCGAGCGAGCATTATGAATCCCATTACACTTCTATCTAGTGCCGCAGATTGCTGCAGGCAGGAATTTCTGACATACAGCCTAACTTGCTGTAAAGTCTTATCACATATAAAATTGCAGTAATCATAATGGCAAAGAATGAGACAATGATAAATGAAAAAGCTTTCAGAAGTTAATGTTCACAACACACTGCCAGCAAAACACACAATCTATTTAATTAGGGAAATGCCACGAGGTACTGCTTGATTCTCCATCCAGAAGAGATTGTGAGTAAATACGCGAGAGCGTTATAATACAGCGAGATAGACATATTAAAGATTGAAATATATGTGGCTGGTGAGATGCACATTAAAATAAACATATTGCATCATAAATTTAACACACGTGGCATCACAATGGGAAAGGGAACTTTTGCCACCTATGCAACCAGAGGCAGCTTCTTCAGAACCAGAGGCTCTAACTGATAAAGACACCTGGGGAATTTCCAGGTCCCTGTTCCTCCTACTTGGGTGCTCCAAGGTAACCGCATTTAACAAGCGGGTCTTTGCCTGGAGGGAGGGAATCCATTTTCTGTCTGTTTCATAGTGTTAATTCCCTAGTCGCAGCTCCTTGCTCTGCTTTCTTGTCTTCCAACTTTGCTCCACACTTCAGTTTAGGTGGCCAAATCCACACTGGAAACCAGACACAATCTCACAAACCTCAGGCTTTTGTAAAAACCCTTCCACCGTCTGCACCTCATGCTTGGGCAGTAGCACATGCCTTGATCTGCTTCCAGGCAAGGTGCAGCTCTGGTTCTCATCTCTCCCTCAGATGCCATCAGCATCCAAGACACCAGCCCAGGAATGCTTGGAATATCCCAAGCTTGTCTGGCTGTGGTCAGAGATTCTTTCTAATATTCCTCAAGTAAACAGTATTGCCAAAAAAACAGAAGCCCTGCAAAGCAACCTCAGCTTCTACGTGCTTCTCCCGTCTACATGAATGCCAACTTACAACCCTTATTATGGCTAAGTTCTCCTGTGCCTACATGGGTATTGTGCTGGACCTAGTTCACTTCAGAGGCCTCACCACAGCATTCCTGTGGAAACTGATCCCTGGTTGAGAGGAGGAAGAAAAGGCCACACTGGTAGATTTTGATCCAGCAGCCACCATCATCTGTTCAAGTTGCTGTGTCTATTCTAGGCCTTTCTGTTGCATTCTTCATATGTGGCACAGAACGTTTAATACTCATGACTCCATGTGGTCCTTAGGATATTTATCCAGCAGACCTCATATACTGCTCTGGAAGTAGTATCTTTGATTTAACATTGCTAGTATCTCTATCTAAATCAGTTTTGACATCTCCAACTCAATATCCTCCTATTTCTGTTTCAGCAAGTGGTAGTATGATTCACAGTGCGCAATCTGGCTCATCAAATAATCTATTTCCTTACCTCAGTAATTATTTTTAATGGATGATTTATCCTTTCCTGAGTAAAGAAGATTAAATGCCCAGCACAGCATATTTCAGTGTGTGGTATTTATCTATTACTTTTAGGATGTGGATTTGATTTTACATGTCTTTCTCAATTCCAGGATTGACTGACACATCACAAAATACCACTTCATTAGGAGACAAATAGGGATAATCCAACCAGAACATTTTTTATTGATAAAGTAGAACAGAGAAATATCAGGGTCACTTATCATTTTGTACGTGGGGAACAGGCAATGAAATCTCTATTGGAGAATTCTCTATGACAGGAACGCACTTAATCTTGTCAGAGATAACACAGCCACAGTAATATATTGCTTGATATTTATAATAGCTACAGTAGATAGTCCTACCCAAACATGCTGTTTCAGCAGTTCTCAAGGCTTAAATGACTTTATGTCAAATGCCTTCGAAGTTTTCATTTCTCTCTATTTTTTTTGCCATGAAAATCCAGTATCCAAGCATTTCTTATGTGAACTTTGCAGATTCTCAGCCTGAAGGCAGCAAAAAAAGAAAAGTGTGATGTGGCATATAGTCACTAGATCACACAGATTTTGATAGGTGTCTTTCAGCTTCCCAAGCTTCCTCTGCATGACTCTATGGCCTACATTTCAAAATGATGAACGGGGCTCCTTTGAACAGGCAAAATGCTACCAGGTCGCTTGTGTGACCTATCTTTAAGAGAGTTTATACTTTGTTTTATAGGTAGCTTAGACCTTTGAAATGTGAGCTGCCTTTGCATCGCTCCAGAAAGCCATGCCTCTTTTTGCTGTGATGCTGGTGTACCCAGGAAAACGTGACCATGGTCAAAAGGACAAGTGAGGACCATCCCATTCTGTCGACATCCCCAATCCCAGGGCTGGAAACAGTCTCTCTAATTAAATGTGTGATGTGTGTAGCGACATATAGTGCTCTATAACTGGTCTTTCAATTATATTACAGCGGTGAAGTGATCAAACTGGAAAGAAGGGAAGCTACCCCTCTCCCATCCCTAACAGATATGTCTCCACTTGCTGGCAAATACCTCCAATACTGACATCAGGGAATCTTTTCAGAGTTTTCAAGAGTTCCAAGAGCTCTATTTCTGTGACATGGATCTTAAATCCTCCTTATCCATTATCATCCAACTTCTGTCCATTATTTCTCACCTTATTCCCCAGGGATTTGGAAAACATTGTCTTTGCAATAGTCCTCTGTGCATTTCAAGACCAAACCTCTCCAATCTTTTCCCATTTAGGTTAAGCAGCCACATTTCTCTCAACCTCTCCAGGTCATCTTTTCCATGTCTTTTTTATGGTAGGATTCACCTCCAGATGAAAAAACCTGCACAGAAATGACTACCTGTAACTAAAGACATGGAAGTCAGGCAACTAAAATCACACTGTAGTTGATAAGAGATTTAATCAACAAAGCTTAGGTTCAATCCATGCTAAAGCAGAGAGACTCCACTGATTATTTTGTTTAGACCTCCATTAACTATGAGAACTTAGAGACAAGTAGATATCTAACACTGCAGACATATAAGCATTGGTATCCCAGCCAGTGAGCTGATCTCTTATATCATTTTTATTGTTCTTCAATGCAGTCAGTCCCTGGAACAGCTCCCAAAATTCCAGGCTAGACCACATGGGCTATATCTTTCAATAATTTTACTGTAAAAGTTTCACTCAAAATAAGAGTTATTTACATCCCAGACAAAAAAAAAAAAAAAAATCAGTAGACATATATCCTATCCTGAAAATATTAATCCGGTAGGAAGTTTTCTGCCAGGGATTTTTTAATGGCAGATGTTCCAACTCTGTGAATATTAAAGAGTTTAATCTTGGGCTACGGAACAGAATTTTGAAGCCTGAAAATAATTATAGCAGAACTAGAAATCACTGACCTCTACTCAGGGCCAGATGCATCATGTTATAAGCAGGTGGGCTGCCCGCTACATAACTGTGTCCCTGTCAGGTGATGTGGGGATCTGCATCAGTGCCTGATGCTGATCACAGCAGACTTAATCTTCCTTAGCTTGTCCCCTGTAAACCTGTGCTCACGCATGCAGTCAGCAGACGTAGCTGTGATGAATGTCAACAGGACTTCTATCCGCTCAACCTCAAGGAGACTTCACATTGCTGCTATCGTTTCTTGTATTCCAGAACCCCTCTCCCTCTCGCTCCGCACCCTCGGGCCCACTGGCCACCACAGCCTCAGCTCCTTGTGGCCGCTTCCACCACCTTGTCCCAATGGGGACAACTGAAAGCAAGGGCATGCTAGGTGCCAGGGCACCTCTGTAGGATGAGATTGGAAGTGACTTCAACACCTGCCGATTGGAGCATCTCCGATTGCAAATAAGGAAGAAAATCTTGTTTTCATCTGTGCTCCTCACAGGACAAACTGACTGCCTGACCTAAAGAGCACCTAGAAAGTAGGTCTTCTAAAAGCAAGATGAAGGTGAAGGCCAGAGACAGAAGAAAGGACAAACCATACCTTGCCTCTCCTCCTCTTTTCCGAGAAAATATCTAAAAGTGTGATTTTGATTTTCACAGCATCCTCTCTTTAAGCTGAAGCTCAGCCACCTTTCAATGCACTGTGCGACACTATGCAGCGGCAGAGACCTGGGGCTGAGTTCAATTTTCCAGATAACTCCCTTAACAACAAATAATCCTGTCTGAAGGAGCAAAATTATTCATGAATTTATTTAAATTGTTTTGAGGAGAAACAATAAGGTAGTTTAGAAGAGCTAAGTATTTTGCTTTGATATTTTGAAATTGATTTGCTTTTTGTGTGTGCGTGTAGTGTTCAAACTAAACATTTTTCACCCTGAGTGTACTTATTTTTAAATGGCAGGTGTAAATGATGTTTCTCCTATGCAGAACAAATGGTTCACTAAGAAAGGAGGCTCATAGCAATGGTGGAGTTATACAGCCAATTCCTCCTGCATCTCAGTGAAATTAGGTACTTAACCTAACCCTCTATGTATGAAAGTCCTCCCAATATCACTAGCTTCCTCCATAGACATCCCTGCCTAGGACATCATGTGTGGTAGCTGGAACTGAAAGGAGTCATTGATTTAATCTGTACTGAAAAGTACTCTATGCTCCACTTGTTTTTACTGCTGTTTTTGTGCAGGAGTCTTTTAGACTTGGTACCCATTACCTTCACACAGGAAAAATGAATCTTGCAACCTTGAATTACAAATGCCAATAGGCCAGTTTTAGAGGCTACATTTTCGGATCAAGTTAACTGCTTGTCTAGAAATATGCACAACTGTGAATCCACTGCACACATCTGAGATGCGTTAATATTGCTCCAGTTTAACAAACTGTGTTTTGAGGCACGGGGCAGTCATCGTTTGCTTTGCCTCAGGAACTGATACCCCAAAAGGCAGTTTCCTACACAGAAAGTCTCTTGAAAAACTTTAATGTCATCTAAAAATGTGTTTGAAAAACAACAGCCATTGCAAGCTAGTGATGTTACTACTACTGTTCAGTGACAAGAAAGAAACAGAGCTGAAAAAACATGTATTTTAGACAAAGGAAGAGCTCCCTCTAGCTAATTAAACAGTACTCAGCACAGAAGTACGTCTTGCAGCACAGAGAGGTGCAGCACACACTCAGGTGGTGCTTTAGAGACAGACTATGGCACCGCGCACACGCAGTATGAAATTCTCCCTCAGCTCCCTGACGTGCAAGTTAAAGCACAGCAGTAAGCATGACCCTGCAAGCCAGCAAGCTCATCTCCTGGAGCTGTCACTGCTGCAGTCACCTCCCCAATGCTCAGTCCAGTCCTGCTCCAAAGGGCTTTTGCTGCTGCTTGCAACTCTATACTCCTTTACCAAAACAAGAGCAACAAAATCACAGCTCTCAATACTGTTACATTAACATATGTAGAACAGAGTTTGTGCTTTCTCGCTGCACATTTGCAGGGAAGAAGTGGCTAAGTCCAATTATCACTGAAATGAAGACATTTTCGGAGGGCCTGCAGACATGCCAATAGATGGGACTCTGCCTAACCCAAAGGGTTGAAGTCATCGATTCAAACCCCTTTGATGCCACCAAGAGAGTCCAGTTGGACTCCTGAACTGGGAGAAACTAGTGGCAGAGCTGCTGCCTTGGCCCTCGGAGAAGACGGGAGCAAGTCCCAGCCAACACAGCCCAGAATTACTGTCTCGGCTTCATTAATGTCCTCCCCATCCTCAGATACCAGCCAGGTACAACAGAGAGGCAGGAGAGATGGAGAGAAAAGAGGCTGTTTTTCCAGCAGCTACAACCCTGGAGAGCGTGAAAGAAGGTTCCCATTCCCACATCTAGCACTTATAAAGGTTGGATAACCATGCTGGAAGCTAATAGTGAGGATTTTAGCCGCCACCATGGCACATCTATAAGCATAAGAAGGTATATTTACTGAGCAGCTGGGAAAGAAAGCGGCTTCTCAGCTGCATCCGTCTGGGAATGATGATGTTCCCTGGTGCAAGGGAAGGGCTGCAGAGACGAATAGGCCTGTGGTAGAGCTGGGAAGAAGGTCCCTGATAGACATCATCTTCCTCCTCGGCCATCACAGAGTACTGGTGGCACCGTCTGAGGCTGCGACGGGAGGTAGTTGGGGTCTGTAGCACCACAGGCCTTCACCTGACCACGCCAGGGGCTTAGCACATCAGCTAATTTTGACTCTATGTTGAGTGTCCCAGCATACAGACACCTTGTCGCAGAATCCATCCTGTGCCAGGAAGAACTGATAAAGAAGATAAATGGCAGCAGGGCCGACAGTAAAACAACGACCTTTCCGAGGCAGGGCTGTGTCTGCTCCCTCCCAGGCAGCCAGCGGCCCCACTGCAGGACCTCTTTGCTGGAGCAACACCAGAGCGATTAGCATCATCGTTAAGACAGAGTTTATAACTCTATATTCAGCTCCCTGAGAAATAAGTCCTACCTAAAGAGAACAAAGCCAGAAAGGGAAAAAGTCAAATCCACTTATCCATCCTTAGCTTTATTTTTAGGTAAAGCTTCGTATGAATGTGCACAGTGCACAGGCCTAAGCTTGCATGTTTCCTTTCCCCAGAACAAAATTCCAGTTAAATACCTACTCAGAGACGAGAAGAGCCTTATGCACAGAATTGCAGGGGGACTCCAGAGATTAATTGCTAAGTTTCCTTCATCCAAACTTAATTAATGTGCATTCTTATCAGAGTTATAAAACTGCTGAGAAATCACACACACTGAAGAAGAAAAAAAAAAGTGTTTCTAGAACTATAAAGGTCTGAGATTCCCTTTCTGGAAGAAAAAGATAAAATTTGTGTTCCTATATACTGTCTAATAGCTTAACAAAGTGTGACTATTTGATTTTCTATTAAAGGCCAAAAGGCAAGAATTCAAAGAGAAATGTCTTCTATCACTGCATTCTGTACATACAGTAATGTATAGATGCAATAAGAAAGTTAATTGGTTTCATGTTGCTTGGAGTACATGCGGAAAAAAAATTAAAGAATCCAATTGCTATCTCTAATTAGAATTTCTGAGGAGTAACATTGCAGAGATGGATCATCAGCTTCCTCAGGCATTTCCTACCCATGTCAGTCAAATTTATGCACCCCCTTTCCAATTAGTACCTTAATTGCCTTTCCATAACTAACAAACAAGTGCGGTAGTTGTTTTTTTTTTTTAATTTATATATGCAGAGAAAAGCTAATCCACATCTACCACTGAGCACGTGGCCTACAGGGTAAATCACTGCTTTGCAGTGATCTCCAAACACTGCTCCAGGGTGGAGTTTTATCCCAAAATTAATGAATTTTGATCATCATGGGGGAGTCTATAGTACTTTTAGAGGGAGAAGTAAATGGAAGATAGCAAAAATGTTTTGCAAATAATATGGCTGTTATAACAAATTCAGATACACAAAGCAACTTGCACAAATACCTCTGCTCCATGCGCTGGTTCTTTTGGCATCATTGGCTGGCTTTGGTTATTCAACTGCAATTTCCTTTTACTGCATTATATTGGGATATTTCTCCTGCATAACTTAAGGTTGTTCACCCTAACATTCAATTTCTTAATACAATTATATTCACTATTCTACCTCCAATGAATAGGGAGCACCGCACACTGCTGCACAGAATCATTACAAGTTTGGGATCCTGTGCAGATCCGTCAGAGACACATTTTGACCACAGAAAGGACACTTTTTAAAGTGGCAAAACTGTCCATCCATTCCCAATTACTGCCATTGCTTGAAAGCATCATCTGTTGATTCCCACTCCCTCCTGAAGGAGAGAATAGATCAAGCCCGGGCTGTTGGGTTGTGCTGCTTCCACCACCTGCCCCCATTAAATTTCAGGGAAGAACACGGGGCTGATTGAAAGGGTTATTTCAATACCCCTGAAAGAGCACCCACGTTAACAGCTGGCTGTTCTGGCATTCTTTAAGGTCTTTAAAACATAACAGAGGCTTTCTATAGATACTGTTCCAGTACATAGGGATTCTTATTTCTGCTCAGTGAGAGCTGTAGCAGAATTAAGCAGCTTGAAGGATTAAATAGAAATGACCTTGAAGAACAGGCTGGCAAGATACCAGGGGTACTTTACCTACACAAAAATCAGGCTAACGAAAGCCATGAATAGCTATGAATTTCCACATGCAGGCCAACTACCCCGGTTCAGTTTTCATTACACAAATGTTAGCTGAACAAAACTGTTGTGTCAGTTAAAACCTCACATAAAGAACTGATGAGAATCTTGGGTTTAATTATTATATGTAGTGGATATTAAAACTACATTATATACCATATTACCACTACAAGGGGGATTTAAATCGGACTAGAAACAGTTGGTTTTATAGACACTGCTCAAATTGGTGGGGAAGGAAGCAACCGTGAACTTTTTCAAACCTGCTTTTTTCATCAGAATCAAAGAAAATAAAATGTTTTCAAACTATTTAATATTCAAACTAAGCACAACAATAATAAATAGATGCAAGTAAAACAGCTTTTTAAAAGCATTTGAGCTTTTAGCAATATCTATGGTCAAGATCCTTGTTGGCCCAGGAGGAATGAGTTGATTTGTCCCAACTTGTGGACCGGTTCTCCTACACACTTTGCTCTAAGGCTGCCAACAATTGCTCGGTCAAACAAATGAATGTTATTTTGGAACATTCAGCTATGAAATACAACCTGCATCTCATGGCTGGTTTCAAAACACTTTCGAAAGGTACCATTATAGCACACGGACATGACAAAGTGGAGGTGGAGGAAAAGGTGCTGTCCTAAATATCCTCGGTATTGATTCCAAAAATTAACACTGGTGTTAACTTGTGTTGCTCCCATCAGTCGTTCAGCAGGAAGGAGCATTGGCCAAACTGGGGCACCTCCCTGGCTGTGTTCAGGGAGAAAACGTCCCTGTGACAAACCCAAGATCCGCACGATATGCTCAGCGCTGCAGATCAGCGCAGCTGAAATACCTCTTTTGCAGGAGCACGTTACACCCTCAAGAAAGTCGGTTTTATTAAGACACCGTGTGGGTAGTCCAGCAAATCACCCATCTGTAAACAATTTAATTAGAGCTCTCTCCTCAGAGGAACGTGCTAGTACAACACCAGGCCACTGCGAGAGAATATTAATAGGCCGGGATGCAAGCGGTGGAAATGCTCCAAGTCGGGGCTCGGAGAGGACCCTCTGCTACTTCAGCTCCGCGTTGCCTCAGCTCCTGCTCCATCGCACGCACTAGAACAAGAAGAGCCCTCTGGCTTCCTCCCTCCATCTGTGAAAGGACTCTCATAATATTTACTCGCTTGTAGAATTCCCGACTTGGAAAGAGGAAAGTTGCACGTAAGTGGAGGCACTTGCTCTTGTGAAGTAGGAAGATTTGGTTCCCTACTGCAATTACACCTTCTACACACACGATTTACGATGTTGCATGAATAGGCAGAACGGGAGAAATACTCGCTGGTAACAGCACAAGCCTTTGGCTTCTTCAGAGTCATCCTTGAAGGGTTAACTTACCTTCACATGTGACGAAAAACTTGGACGTGTCTCAACATTGATTGAGGGTTGACCTACAGCATGCGTGTGTCAGTGACGATTGCTGGTGTTCTCTCCAAACCCGACGTGGATCAGACAGGTAATTACCAGCTGAGAGCAAATATGGCCTAAACAGCAGGACATTTGGCAGGAATTTTCAGTGCCAGACAAATGGCTGGATATTGTGCAGTCAAATAGCTTTTATGACAGGTGACCACTAATGAACACCACGCACCAGGGGGAGCAGGCAAGGGCACTGCCTTCAGTTTTATGGCAACAACGAGAACACGACAGAGCTGCAGTTGCCCCAGTGTTCTTTCCGAAAGGCAAGTGCAAAGCCGACCGTGAGTGACACTCTGCACCAGCTACAGGTAGTTTCGGAACTGCTGAGCTATAAATTTGGCACTACCAACTTATTTGTTTAAAATTTAAGCCATGAGAATGTTTTGGTCTTCCAAGCTGCTCTTTACTTCTGCTCATGCTATGTCTACAGGTAAAGGACTGCACAGTCATGTTAGCCTACACCACAAAAAAATGGAAAGTAACTTTTCTACAACGTCTCCAGCACCATATCAGGTGCTCTGTGATGAAAAGGATACTAAGGCAGGTGCAATCATTCTAACTCATGCTGATACTAGTTACATTCATCACTAATAACATGCACAGAGCCATCAGAATGAGCAGGGCAAATGCTGAAAAGGCCGCACACAGCTAAGGCGCAACGTGTTCGCCTTGGGTCTAATCATTCCTGTTAACAAACACAAAAGATGAGGTTCAGGGTGACAGTGTCCTTTGATGCTACAGCACCTTCCATCCTGGTACTATCTTAACAAGCAGGATTTCCATAGAACAGGCTCCCGTGAAGAGCTGTCCTTCTTCCCTCATGGGGTTGCTCGAGGCTTTGCACCTCCAACTCTTTTAAGCATCTACACTCTCACGCTCTAATGTACTGCTCATCTCCTCCTCTTCCGTCTGCTTTTTTCTCAAAAGAGCTGCTTCTTGTTTTGGAAAAGCTTACAGCAATCCCAAATGATGCAAAATGAATCTATAAAGCTGATTTAGGAGTGCTTGGTCTTCGCCTCCAGTGGTGACAGATGCAGACCCAGAAACAGGAATTACAATCCTTAGTGAAGTACTGCTACCTTTAGGATAATATAATGGGCTCCCAGTACCTGAACTTCTTATTATTGAACCACAAAACCTACAAAAACTACAATAAATGGCTTATTTCACATCCATCTTACATGATAAATCACAACACAGCAAGCTACTGCAGCACTGTCTGTTGGAAGAGATGCTGATAGCTCAATAAAAATAAGAAGCAAAATGGTTTTAAAAACAGAGTAATGAAAAACAAACAAGGAAGGACCCCTGAGCATTCAGGAGTCAGATGAGTTTAAAGATGCCAGAAGATCTTAAAACACAGGCAGGATCCTCAGCTCCTGTGGGTTCATTTGTCACAAATAGCAACAGCACAAAATAAACCTCGATGGCTGATACTGCACAACCACCCAGTGTACCGGGGCATGTGTGAGACTCAGGCGTACACAGATTACACTGGGCAGTTAACATACAACATCACACAGCACAGCTGAACACTATGGAAAGAAGAAATACACATCACAACAAATGTTACTAAAAAAGGCAGGTACTTCTGGGGACAAACATTTTTTCCTCAGCTTTTCAGAGGACTTAGTCCCAACCTGTTTTTAAATGCTGTCAGAACATGAGGAAATCCAAAGCTTCAAAAAACCATTAGCAAATTATTTTTCTCTCAGCAGAAGGTAGATATACCACCAGAAAAACTGAGCCCAAGCTTCTAGCACAGATTTGAGTTTCTAGGAAGAAAGCTCACCTGAGCTCAGTTGTGTATTTTGATACAAGTTCACCACAGTGTCACAAACCTGACCTACCTCAGAGCTATGCAAGTTGTCCACACAGCCACATACTTCCTTCTTTGGATATAAAGACTGAAAAAAAAGTGACCAGCTCTGATTTAAAAGTAAAATTTTGAGGACCCGAAGCAGAAATCTGTCCTAAAAAAAAAGTAAAAAATAGCACCCAGGCTGGGACTATAAACGCATTTTCTCAGCTCACAGCAGTGAGCTCCTTGGGTATCCCCTGCCAATAAGGAATCAAGAGTAACATCAAACATGAGAACTATTTTCCCCAACATGAAAGCTGACATCAGAAAAAGGAATGGCTGTAAAGTAGGAAGGCAGTAACACATTTTTTTTTTCTATTCCCATTCATTTTTTAAGACACATTTTAAAGAAACCATTCATTGCTTAATTCGAGGTATTTCATTCAAAGTCACATCATATTTAAAGTAACATCTTTTCCTAGGAGCTGCATAAGTGGCAGCTGCTTCAAGGAGTTGCACAACACAGATCCGAAGGTGGCAGCAGCCAAACGTGGTCCTGAGAACAGCAACCCCTCCACTCCGCAGGACCCATCCAAAGCCCGTCGGAGTGATGTGCTGAGCTGGGAGATCTGGTGGTGGCATTAAAAAAAACCTGCAAAGAGGGAGATCTACTTCTGTATAATTTAGCATCCTTGTGTAAAAGTTTAATGCACCTACTTGAACACCCAAGGTGTATTTTCTGGAGTGTAATTATCTTTTTCCTTCTAAAGAGACAAGAGCTCATAAATCAGTAACCACTGTGGTCAGTGCACCAACGTGGATTTATTCACAAGTCGCTTGTTTCTTCGTACACACCTAGGTGAAATAAATAGTTTTGATAATAGACATCATTAAAGAAGGATTTTGAGAAAATTAGAAGTCTCTCACAAAAGTTGTTGTGCTTCTGGGATAAACTTGCTCACAGCCGGATGCCTAGTATATCTAAGGGGGCTGATCTTACTTCAATAAATTTTGTTTCTGCTGTCCTGCTATAAAACCTGTGGTATAGATCATGAAATGAGGAAACTTTTCCTTGGAAAAGAACCAAGTTGGTTTTGCTGGACTTTATTCAGCGTATTTTTTTTCTGTGTTTATGTTTGTGCAGTCTAATGATAATACTGATGTGTTATCTGCTTAAATTTGGCCCCAAAAGAAGAAAAGCACACTAATTTCAGGGTTACCTTTGGTTTTTAAATATTAAGACTCTAGAGTAGTCATGTCCAGGTCTCTAACTCAAAGGATGGAGGATTTAAATTAATATTCTGTCAAAGACTTGCTTTCTGCTTGGGTTTTCTTTTGGGCACGCAGCCTAGCCTTTGAAAACAAAATATAAAACAAAAAAGAAAAACAACAAAAGAGACAACACTTGGTTTAGGAAAAAGTGCTGCCAACATTACACTTGTCTTTTGTTCATATTAACAATTTATCTTTTCATTGTTATTCTGCTGCTATGCAAACCACCATGGCAACTGCATCTAGCTCCATATTTAATTCAGCTCTACAATTTCATTAACTTTGATGCATTTGGGAATGCACGAGTTCAAAAGCCTGCGTGTTGCCAAACAGCAGTAATTGTATTTCTTCTTCTGAGAAGTGGCTGTGCAAAGAGATTTGTTGAAGCTGAGATGCCCAAAAAGTCTTTATCCTACTGTTGAAAAGTCCCATTTTGTCAAAACCAATCATTTCTGTTAATCTGATCATTTCATTGAAACACTGTAGGAAGAAAAACAAGAAAAAAGAAAGGAAACCTCCCACTGCCACACATGGAAGGAGGATGAAGAATTTTAAGTTCAATTTCTCAGCAATTTCTGCTGAGACAAAGACAGAGGAGCTCTAATGTTTATGCAATGCACATAGCAGACTAGTTCTACCCTGACAGCAAACGCAGTCAGGACCAGGCCTCATTTGTGGTGATACTGCAGAACCAATTGCTCAGCGGGCAGTGCTGCAAAGCCCTCCAGATAAACTGCACAGCCAGGCTGGGCTCCTCTTCCCTCTCAAAAGCCCCTCAGGAAGATTCTCAAAGAGAAATTAGACACTAGGAAGATTTCTGTAAGCCCAGTCCCTCACTGAGATTACACGAAGGTAACTCATGCAACATAATAAAATGAGAAAATTCAGAAAAAAAAGAACTTGTTAGCTATAAAAAACTGCAGATGTTGCTGTGCCACTCTATGGAAGCTAACAGTACAAGCGGACTTAAAGGATAACAAAACACTGCCTACTTACAGATATAAATACTATTCTAACATTAATTTTCAAGTTAGTGTTGCCATTCTTATGACTTTAAAAACAAACTGAGGAGTCTTTTTCACTATTATCTGACAGCCCAAGGTTCATATTACTTCAAATATAGCAGAGTTCTTACATTAAAAAAAAAAACTACATAAAAATTGCAGGAAGCCTGAAGAAGATAAAATAGACTGCTAATTGAAATATTAAAAGTAGCATCACTCTGCCACTGCATATACACAGGGTCCATTCACGCTAGTAATCCAGAAACATCTCCAGCACTGGAGCTCCATCACCTACTGGTAAAGCAGGAACACAGCGCATGGCACTGCTAGCGTCTCAGCCCTTGGCTCTCTAGTAGGGCAGATCTGTTTTCACTTCCTGCACATTCAGATTTAAGAGCTGTCTATTCAAGATCTCAGCAGTTCCGGCTAGTCACTGCATGATAAACTCAAGGTGATGGTGGAAAACAAGCATAATATAACATGAAAACAAAGCAATTGGACAGTATTCTTTAATAGCATTTCCCAGGAGAGGGCACTGACTCCTTAAAGCCAGTGAATTGTAAACTGCATATCCGTGAACTGCATGTTACAGGAAAACAGTTTGTAATCCCCCTATTATTCCTTGGCATCAGGGTACACACAGTATAATTATAGACTGTGGCAGAATAATTTGAAAACTTTATTCCACAGGGCCATAATTATATCCCGGCTGTAATCCTTTAATTGCCAATATCATTTAATGCATTATAGACGTACCATATGACTAAATGAACAAATGTACTAAAACATCCTGCAAGCAAGCCACAAAAAAAGCAATAGCATAGCCAGTGATATGGGCTATAAAACAAGATGCACGATTAATAAGCAAAAGAATACAGAGCCTAGAAATATCAACATCTCTACTGTCACTCTGTGTATTTGCTGCAACAATATTTGGTTTTCTAGGGTACCTAACTGGATGCACAGAACTACCTAAAGCAGCCTGTTGCAGACCATCAAGCAAAGGACACAAAGATTTCTAGAGATATTTTGGGAAGAACTGATGTGGACTTAAATTTCAGCAGATGCCGATCCAGTTCAAAACACAAAGAAACCCCAAGTGATCAGTTAGTGGTGCTACTGACGACTAGTCTTCTGGTCATCTGTTGTTTCTATTCTCCACACTGACATTGTCAGCGCTTGTTTTCACCCGGGAAAAGAGAGGCTGGGGAAACTGACATAGTTCACTTAAACCTTTGCTTAAATCTAGCCTGAGATTTCCTAGTTTATGGAACCAGCAGGAAAAAAGTTAAGCAGCAGCAATTGGGATGGATCCCAGCTGTTAAATACTCTAGCAGGTTCAATGCTCAATCCTAATCCCAAAGTTAATTTTATTTTTAGCTAATGATTATAATATAAAAGGCACAAACAGCTCAAAGGAACTGCACCTTGGGGGCAAACTATAATTACTAGTGGAAATAAAGTTAAGGAGTAATATTCTGCATTAAAAATACGTATCTGTTTTCACAAACATAACTTCCTTGAGAAAAGAAACTGGAAAAATAAACAGAGGGGAAATTCCTCCATGCTAAGAACCCTGGGCTCTCCCACATACTCATCTACAAGATGCGGCGCGGTGTTTGTTGGGAAAGGCAAAATCTTCTATTTCAAACCAGCTGATGTAACTGGGGAGAACAGTCAGGCTCCAGGGAAGCAAAGTAAAGCAGCGGCAAAGTTCAAGATGGATAAGGAACAACGACTAATAATATAGCCTAGCTGCAGAACCGAAGAGAACTTCAATACGAAGAGCATTAGAGAAGCATGAGACATGACAGAATTCGTTTACTTATTTAGAAGGAATTACGAACCCTGTGCCTCTCCCCAGTAGGACACCCAGTTGTCACTGGAATATAATTGTACAAAATGAAAGGAGCAGTTAACTCCTAAGGATTAATGAAATACCTCCCTTTCTTCCTGATTCCACTAGACAGAAGGCAGAAGATAACGTGAACATCCTGGTCTAGCCTGACCTCTGCTTCCAGAGAGGCACACGGGGGCAGAGGGGACAGTTTCCTTCCCAAAAAAGGCAACAAGTGGTGGGTGCCCAAGAAGGCCGTGGTTCAAGGGTTTTAAAGCAGCGCATCCTGAAGTCACTTCAGAGAAGCAGCAACCACCTCCTCCAAGAGTCACCGCCCAGCGCGGTGCCCGCGCTCCTCCTCAGTGGGCCGGCTTCCTCACCACTCTGCTTCCAAGGGTGCAGATCATGGTGCTTATGGGCCGCCACCGAGGCCAGGGTCGAAGTTTTTTTTCAATAACTCTGAGCTCTTAAGAATTAGATTCCACAGCTGTGACAGACACAGGACTTTTATAACCAATGGAACAGCAGAGGATTAGCCCAGTGACCCGTTTCAGATGCACATTCAACAACAAGGTAAGTTGCCCTCAGTTTACAATTCCCCCAGGCTCTACCTGAGGTAAAAGTGACCCTGCCAGACATGGACCTGAGCCTTATGTAATTATACTGGAGCAGATAAATGCTAGGCCAAACACATTCAAGTGAAGCAGCTTCCCCAAAATGATGCACCGTGGTCAAGACATGGTAGGTAACGGCAAGAACTGGAAAGTCTAGAACATTAGAAGTCCAGGCTCTGGCATCAGGGAGTCTTCTCACTGACACTGGACAGGTCCTGAATATCTACAGAGGAATAATCTAGAACAGCAAGAAACAAAAGTCACCACAGAAGTCACTGAGCCAAAAGCAGATACAATTCCGCCTCTCTCACATACTGCTTTTATTCAACTTGCTATCGGGGACAGCAAAGAAACCCAGAGAAGCTGAAAAGACGCATGGACACTCTTATTGGATTTTTTCTTTCCTGTTGTTTTCCTTACAGAAATGCTCTTGCTAGAGGCCATCTTATGAACACGAGGTGATGGGCTATTCCTTTACCATAGTTTTACCCAAGCTTCCATTCACTGTCACTAACAGCCACCACACAGGACTTCTTAATATTATGCAATGCTATTCAATTAAGCATAACCCTGCTAAGTATTTCTGGTGGTTTTAAATAAGTTTCTCCATTTGTTTCATCTCCAACACTTGTTTGGCACCACAGTATTTTTTCCAGATGAGAGAGAACCCAGTGATCATAAAGAATGAATTATTTACAGAAAGATCAGTACCTCAGTTCACATCAAGACTTCACTAATTGTATTTAATTGAAAATATCACACTGAACATATGCACAGTGTTCTTCAGTATCATAAAAGCCTTAAGTGCTATTAAATACTACTGAAAAGGGAAAAAGCTCATGGGATTGGTAGCAGGAAACAATTCCTTCCACTTTCAGAGCAATGAATCAAACCCAGTCAAAGTTAATCAAGGCCAAAACACATCATCTGCAAAGTGGCTGATGGGAAACAGGTAATCCCCTTTTCCAATGAAAAAATAAAAATGATCCCATAAACCCTCACCAAAATCAGCTTCCTGGTTACAGCTGTGCAGATCAGACAATTTCTTGTCTTACCTGACAATTTTGCCTCCTTGAAGTTCTGACTTCTGAAGTCTCACTGGTTGAAGCAATACTGTTGACTTAAACGTTTATCGTACTTTTTCAAGTCTTTTCTTTTTCTTTTCCCCTCTCTAAACAAGCCAAATAATGAAGAATAATTACTCTATCCAGTAAACCCACAGGTTCACCAAACAGGGTTAGCTAATCTAGCAGCTCATTGCTCCCAGAAAAAGCGAGGTTGGAGAAGATGTCCTCCACTGAGCTTTGAGTCCCAATTGCATATTCTAACTCCACTATGCCAACTCTAGGGTTAACTGGACCTTTCAAAGAATTAATT
Source organism: Crypturellus tataupa (assembly GCA_034781795.1). NCBI lineage: Eukaryota > Metazoa > Chordata > Aves > Tinamiformes > Tinamidae > Crypturellus > Crypturellus tataupa. The sequence continues at coordinate 1,789,903 of JAWLRI010000516.1, forward strand.
CAATTCATTAAAGTGACAGAAAAATAAGTCCCATACAAATAGTTGAACAAGTTTTCTGCTGGATTAGCATGTCAAACCACATCGCAAAGGTGTCCTGTGCTCACAGGAGTCTGCTCCAGGAAAAGTGGGACTACAGTCCCTTCAACTGCAGGAAGTATTAGAGCTATTTGGATATTTTAAGAGAGACAGTGCAAAATCTAAGCCAAAAAAAAAAAAAAAATGTGTTTCAGATGCAAACTGGGTAAGCCACTCTGAGCATTCAGAAATGCAGTGGCAGATGAGGAGAAATCAACTAGTTTGTCAGACATAACACCTAGCCAGGATACTTCTAAATGTCCGCTTAGTCTTGCTCTTTATGGTCCTGCGTGATCGGGCAGAGTTTAATCCAAAATCATACTGCTGAGGCCTGCCCAACCAAAACCACCTCCCTTCTTTGTCCAATTAAAAAATTAAAAAAAAAAAAAACCACCTCTACAAACACATTTGCCTTCAAACCTGCAGTTTTCTACTCCAAAAAAAGCTTCTCCTAGCCAGCTGAGTAACTGATGCCTTTATCCCAGTGCCTCTGATAGCAGGCTCCCCAAACCTGCTCTGATGCATTAGGCAGCAACAGAGCAATCCTCAGAAAAGCTGGCTCTGCAGACATGCAGTAGTAGCTGCTACTGCTTAAGTGTCTGGAGGCAGAATAGGTATTTGCTGCCCCCTCTGGTTTTAAGTCTTGGATTTAATTCCTTCCTCTGTCCAAGGAGATTCAAATCCAGAGCACTATGCTCCTTCTTGGGTGAGCATCCGAAACACCTGATTAAGGGAACAGAATTTGCCGTGCACAAACCACTGTGGGGATCATTAACAAGATTCACTGCAAGAAAGTCATTAAAGGTAACTGAAAAAAAGCAAGCCTTCTTGCCAACAGGTTTAAATCAGCTAAGCTTCTGTTTTACAAACTATTGTTAAGGGCTAGCAAGTCACATTTGTGCTCTAACACAACTCATCCTGAATTCTTTTCTGCCCAGCAAGGGTATAAACTTCACAGGATCTGTAGCATGAAGGTTAAGGCATCCTACCAAAAGGAAGGAGGGTAGGGAAATCTGGCTTTAGGACACACAAATGTCCCATGTTAAGTTTTCTTACTAACAATGTTCCTATGAAGGGGGAACATAAATGCATTTCCCCATTTGTTTTCAAAGGCAGCCTTGCTTCCTTCAAGAGAAGTTTTCTTGCCTGGGCCTTATGTTAGAAATGCTGAGTAAAAAGATCTTCACCAGTTAACCCTGAAGACATCTCAAGGCTGGACTAAACTTGATGCAAACCCATCTAACCATCTCACATTCCTAACATTAACAGTTTTGTAGCACCAAGTGTGGCAGTGCATCAACACACAGCTGCTCTGTGCACTGAACTCTGTCTCTGCCTTAAGCCTGACTCCAGTCACATTGGCTAGGGATCTAGATTGCTGTGAAACCAGAGGAAAAAAGAAAAAAAAACACTATCATCTCAACTGTACTGTAAAAAACTTCTATTTACATCTTCAAAATCCAACACCGTTTTGAGACCGTCTGCATAGAAAATGTTAAACCCTCTTGATTCCAGGTGCAACTTTGGAGCACATTGCTCTCAGGATCTCTTTTCCTTAAATTAACAGCCTCCAAACTCCCAATAGGTGACTAAGTCAAAAAAATCTTAAGCGCTACTCTACAGTTCTATCTTTCTCAAGATTATGCTTGAAGATGGGACCACGTTTGAAGGTAGGGCACGAAAAAAAAATAAAAAGTTCCAATTCGGGACCACAAAGTGGTGTCTGCCCAGCATTTTAAATGTGCTCCTAGGAATTTAGTTCCAGACTTGCACCTACTAGAAGTCTGTATCTCACAACATATTGCAGGAAGACTCAGTCTAAAGTGGTTTAAAGGCACTCAAACTGCTACAACCCTGGAACAACTGAAACAGTAGATGTTATGGTAGATTTTCTTCTTCCTTTGAAAAGTTTGAGCAAACTAAAATTCAATGTATGGCTCCCCAGCTGTACTCTAAGTTCAAAAGTATTCAGAAGCAGCACTGAGTCCTGGAGTTGCTTTCACTTTAATTTATAACTTACACTGAACAAACAACTGCTTAGTCTCAATTCTTCCATACCTGTTAAAACCTCAAGTTTGCTGCACCTCGCAAAATCCCTATAGGGTTATACAAAGTGTTACAAGGGCAGACCTGAAAAACTACTATTGCCAGAGGTAAGTATCAGCACAGAAAAAGCAGGACTTGCTACCCCTATTCAGATTTAAATCGCAGAAGAACAAAACACTATGTCCCCAACACAAGAACACATACCCATAGAGGGTAGTTAAGACAGGGTAATTAAGCCACCAAACAGGGTGCCCAGAGTTGATGAGGAACCTCCATCCTTATAGATACTCAAAACTGACTGCCCTTGAGCAACCAGATCTAACTGGTGAGCCCTGCTTTGAGCAGGAAGCTGGACTGGACCCAGAATCCAAGAAGCCCCTTCCAACCCGAGTGTTTCTATGACTCCATATGCATTGACATGTAAAGGGAAAGCTAATCTAGGGAGATAAAAGGAAAGAAATATGCAAATCAGGACTACAAAGATTCATAAAGATGTTAACAGCTTTTATTTCACTGGTGCAAGGCAGCATGTCATCCATCACTCACCAACATCAAAACAAAACATCATCTTCTATAAAACATCTTCAGAAAATTCAAAACAAAGTAATAGTGGCTATAATAAACTTTATACAATACTGCAAATCACTTTGTGTCATTCAAAACAAAAGCAAATCAGTTTCTAGCATACATGGTTCTTTTTTCCAAAGAAAAAAAGTCATATCAGCAAAACTCCAACACATGCCTCACACCTGGAAATGCGTAACGTCACTCCATGACATTGACAGCTGTTCGTGCTGAGATCTAGTCATCAATTCACCTTACCACTATCATAAAATACAAAATGATATGAAAAAAACCTACATTTACAAAGTACAGTCCCAATCCTGCAATCTAATCTGTTTGGGCAAGTGCCGGCATCCATTCCAAGTCCCCTGAAGGCAATGTGGTATCAAAACTAGTGCTCCATTGCTAAAGATTTGATTGCAGAATCAGGGCACAAGTGGGAAAGGCTTAAATCTCTTCTCCTTTCCACAGGCTGTAAAACACTGCCTTATCCTTTTAGTTTCATTTTCAGTAGTATTTGCACAACCTCCTAAACGGAGGCTTACCTATTTTCAATTAACTCACATTTTGGAAGAAAAAAGGCTTTAAAGTAGTCAGCAGAAAAATGGCTTTTTACTGAAATGACTTGGGGCTGTGTGTTGTGCTGCAGTGCATGGTGGTGACCCAGATGCTTCCAAGAGACACCCACATCCATCTTCAGAGTTACAGGACCTGCTGCCTTCCTCTGCTTTAAATGAGTTTCTTCACCAGCAAGATATCAGAGATCTTGTTTCCATTAGACAAGCATTATGACATGACTCCAAAAACAGGATTATGACGACAAATACTAGGGCCATATTCTTCATAGTCTTTCTTCGTATGACATACTTGGAAAAATTCTGGCTACGAAAACAGAAAACAAATCCCTCAACAGCATAAGAATGCATAAAGTAGGGGAAAAAAGAGACACATGCAAATAAATTAACCACCTTTTTTATGGATTGCAGCTTTATGATGCGGTATTATACCCTTGCAACAGAATAAAAATAGAAATTAAAATTAAATCCCATTAACCAAGAGAAGTTTGCCTGGGCTAAAGGCATTTAGCTGAAGACACACATTTCTTGCATATGCTTCTCTTTCACATTTAAAAAGCTTGGTTTGGATCTTATGTTCCTTAAATCCTGACTACTGCAATCCCAAGTGCTGGCTTCAAAAATGCAGGCACTATATTACAGTTGTCATATACAAGCTACTTCAAAATCAAGTCAAATCATGATGCTCTCATTGAAGTGAAGTACCAAACCAGTAAGTGCAAGTCTCAATTGAGTTAATAATAGGGTAAGGATTCCATAGTATATGACACAGCTGAAATTGTTTCCTGGCTACATTTGATCCAAGTGCTAAGCTTTTAATTATTTTTCATTTTGACAATATGCAAGACAATATGCAAACTTTCAAAACCAATCTGATAAAGACTTACTGTTGAAGCCAACATGGAGCCTCCGAACCAAACTGCGTATCGCTGCATGTGATGTGTTATCACTTGAACTTCAACTGGTTTGGGCTACGAAAAACAGTTCACATCTGGTTGGTTGACATTTTGCTGACAAGATTCTTATAGATCCCCGTTTTAATTGCTCAGACCTAGTCACTCTCACTCTCTCCATTTGCATTCCTATCTCACACGTAATGTTCCCAAGTCTCCTAAGAGATCAAGTCATAAAACTCTTCATGAGCAGTTCATGAAGTTTCTTTGAGAATACACTGAAGGACACAAGAGTTTCAGATCTTTGGCCTACTGCTAAGATCACATCTCTCTCAAAAGGAAAACCAAAAACACCCTGAGAAACTGCTCAGAATAACTTTGAAATTTATGTAAAGACATGCTGTGTTTTGCCAGGCTTTAACAACACATACAGATATACCTGTCATTTTGCAACATTACAATTTCATTAGCAAAGGAAAATTTTTCAACTCTGACTACCCTCCCTCAAACCCTCTTTCTGAGCTTACCATGCATGAGTGAAATCCCTATTAGCATACATATCAGTTTTAGGGTCACAGTGTTTCTTTAACTTGCTTATGTAACCAATAGATTTGAAATTCTTACTTTTATTCGGCCACCACTGAGTTCCTCACTCAGTCGCAATCTCGCATCCACCACTCTTTTCAAGTCCCTTTGCAGTCGTCGTCCAAAGTCCCTGAACATTGTGGATCCTCCCGAGAGGACCACGTTCTGTAAAGAAAACAAACATCCACTCTTCTTTAAATGCATCTTCAATTAATTTCCTAAAAGTCAATACTGCACAAATGACTACTCACATCTTAACACGGAGAGGAAGCTGACAAGCTATACAAAAGACTTTAAGCCTTGCCTAACCTGAACAGTAGGTCCCTTACTCCCTAAATTCTCTCTCTCTGTTTAAAGAATTTTACTTGATCGATTTTTTTTTAAGAGCTAAGCTCCTTAATATGGCAACCAGTAAGTTCTACAACTCTTCAAAAAGATATTAGGCCTCCAAAGAAGACTGCATTTCAGAGAAAGACAAAGTGAACCTGATTTTCCATACTAGCTTGGTCTTGTATTATGCAGCTTTCAGAACAGAACTAAAAGCCTCTTAACCCAGGCTTGTCCTTGGATTCAAAATACAGTTTTAGAATTTCCCATCCTTAATTTTGATAATGGTACAGATCACAGGGGAACACAGAAGCAGTTTTAAAGGGGTGGGGGACAACTTTCAAAACAGGAATGCCTGAAACTTGAAAAGAACCCTCACTTAATGCAGTATAATACTGGTGGCAAGGCTGCACCCCATCAGAAGGTGAGCTCTGTGAGGGATGAAACGCAAACATCCATGCCCTTGTGGAATGCTTCAACTGCAACCCAAGTGCCAATTAGTGCTTACTAAAACCACTGCTGTGCCTTAGACCACGTCCACGAGGACCTTGGCTGCGCTCAAGAGTTCATTACACAGGGCAAGGCTTAACCTCATGGTAATAGTTTTGATACTGCTGACCAAGACCGTACTCATACTGAAGGAATCCCCGTGAAATCTCCACCATGCTTTGCGATGCTTGGATTGTAAGTAACAGATAACAAGCAAAATATTGTTTGCAATTTGTAAGGTGAGAAGCAAGCTGTTTGTTTATGAAAACAATCTCTGCACGTCAGAGAAGCCATTATAATAAGGAAAATTCATTCCTTTGATTTTGGATGACCTAGAATATAAGGGATTATAAGCCAAAACAAGGATATACTCCCCCCACACACACTCTCATAACATTACTAAAGAGAGTAAAACTGAAGGAAGCTATGTTCAGCAGAAGCCAGAGAAAATATAGTCTGAAGTTAAATGTTCTAAAATTAAGCATAAGGGGAAAAGCAGGGGAATCTTCATTGCATCTGAACATCTCTAACCTGCCACAGAGTGGTCACATGTTCCATGAGAAAATGAAACTGCTAATGAAAAAAGAATCAGACAAGAAGGACAGTAACTAATTTGAGTGATGAAATATCCATTTAAAAGATGCCCACAAAAAATATTACCTGGAGATAATGAAGTTGGCAAAGAGGGATAAAGCAATAATTCTATTCAAAGCAAATTAAACTTCAGGTATATTGCATAAAGTGGACAATGCTACTGCTAAAAACGAATTTGAGAATACACCTGAGAATAACTGTGTGAATATATCTGACCCAAAAATGCAACCAGTGTTAGCAGTAGCACAAGGAGGATCTTTCATCATTCCAAGGATAAAAGCAAGCTAATTGGCTATACATTCTTTAGATTATGGTTACTCAAATACTTCTACATGTTAAAGAATGAGAACAGTGCTGCTCAAGGCAAAGAGTACAGAAGTGTATCTGCTGAAGAGATAAGCCCCTTCTTCACCAGATATGTAGACAAATTATGCCAAGCAGCATCCTGGATATAAATTGGGCAAATTATTCCCACCTGGGTCTTCTCTGGCCTTCCAGAAAAAAAAAAAAAGGAAAATCAAGTATCTATTTGCTTCCATCTGATTCCACTAATTGAGATTTCTTCTGATCTTACTGTGCTAAACACACTTTGGCTGGTAATATTTCTCAGTAGACCACAGGTTTCGCAGCGGACACTGACAATCATCCCATCTGATGGAAAGAAGGTCCAGCTGATTTTACATTTATGGCTATCCAGCTGAAAGTCAAGTTAGTTCAAAAGAACATAATCCCTCAGAAGAAACAGTAACAGGCTTTCCATGCACTTGAACAAGCTAACCATGACAGGTATGTGATGAAAGTAGGTCATTTAGGGAAGGAAATTGGGAAATGAGGGCTCATTCTCAGAGGGCTGGCAAGAAATTTCTTACTTCTCATCTATACCCTTTCTTTGCATTATAAACACTTGGATATTGATTTTTCCTTCATTCCATTTCTGAGATTACGGCTATATAGTTCCATGCTATAGACATATGAATTTATGTCTGTTAATAAAGCAATCCAGCCACACTAAAAGAACTATGTAAGGTTTACATTAAAACTCCAGAAAGTCAAAGTGGCCTCTGCAAAATCCTATACCAAATACAGAGTGTTTAACGTTACTTTCTACATCTTTACATTGCACCACTTAAAGCAGTCTAAGCATTCTCTCCATCAGAGACTTTAGACTTTGCAGTGCCCAACTGAGGAGCAGCTGATGCTTTTCTGCTAAGCTCGAGTTTCAGCAGCACACTCAGGTTTCACCCTCTTTCTATGACAGCCAAAATTAAAGTTTATCGGGGCACAGCTGTACCACCACAGACATACAACATAGGCAGTACCTTATATGCTAATAAAAATGATCTCAGGTCAAAGTTAGAAGACTCACAAGCTGAAATCACATGCCATAAGCAAGTGAACCAGTTAGATTAATTATAACAGGACAATATTTGCCAAACTTTTTGAATATTTCCTCTTGCACCTTCCTATATCTCAAATGGGAAATATTATTCCTGCAAACAAGCAAGTTTCTTGTAAAAATAACACTACAGCTGAAATAAATTTGACTTTTAATCGCAAAGAAACAATCCAAGTTTCTTTAAAAATGCCTTTTTCAACATACATTTCACAGCTTGAGTAGCAGCAGCTGTTCATCACGACTCGGAGCTGTGCTGCTCTGCAGAAACAATCTCCGAGCTCAGCCGCAAGAGTAACCAGAGCCCACGATGGATGTAGTGAGCAGCTCCCAAACCAGCTAGCAGGGGAGCAGTTGTCTAAGCGCAGATGTGATAGGAATATAAGAATAAATGGGACTTCTTCTCAGCATTCCTGTGCTGCATGAACAGCATTAACCCCTCGGGGCTTCCACCCTGAAGTCTTTCCCTGTGGCTTCCTTCAGGACCAGAGACACAGAGCTAACAGCCCTGCAGTTCCTCAAGCCTGACCTCACCTGCAGAGCCTTCCTCTGTACTTTATAACGAAGAGCAAGTGGTAGCATTTTGCTGAATCAGACAGGCAAAGATCTGCTGAGTCCTGCCTGGTCTTCTGCCCCACTAACCCCGAGTATTTCAGTGGGGGAAGGAGAAAACAGTGCTGGTGCAGCAAGGATCCAAGGGCACCTGCTCTCCGCAGCTCATGCTTCATCACAGGCGGTTGGAGGCAGCGCGGTCTGGCAGCGCCACCTACATCCCGTCCTGCGCACGTTGAATCAGCCAAGGATCTAAAAACCGTTGGAGTTACAGGGGACATTGGGGAGGCTTCACATACCCCAGCTCTCTCCAAGCCTTGATGCTATCCATCCAGTACGAGCAAGGCCCTCGGTTCAGCCTCACGAGAGGCACGGACACAGTAAAGGGACTCACTCATCAATGTGTTACTGCCCCAAGTGACGTTCACTAACTTGTAAAGTTTGACACCAAGGATATTTGAACTTTATTCCTCCTGATTTGGATCATGAATACATACATCGACTTTGTTCTGGATCTTTCGGAAATATCTGTGAACACAGGTGACTCCAAGTCAGCCTACAGTTTTCTCAAATTCCCTCTTTTGTACCAAAACCACAGCAAAGAGTGGAGAGCAGCCGCCCTGTGACTGCCAAACTCTGGAATTACCTCAGGAGACACTCTGAATGGGAAAAGAGCAAGAGGAGCATGGAGCAAGAATGATATGTTCTGAACCAAAAAAAAAAAAAAATACACCTATGATCTATTAAGGTATCAAGAAGTTTTTTGGGTTACTACCACTGTACTCACTGTTAATTCTGACTCTATTAATACTGAGGAAACATCAACACTGCACAGGGCACTATTAGCTTAAAAAAATGAAATTAATAGCGAAAACATCCAACACTAGTATCTGCTGCAGTTACATTACTGCCTGAGAAATAACATGCCAGACACGACCTGCAAAAAGTAGCTGCATGTTTCTCACAGCTGGAAGCTGAGTGGGTATTAATTACTGTAAGCATAGTACTAAATGCAGTGTAATGTGAAAGCTGGGGGAAGAAACACTTTTTTTTTTTTTTTCTCCTGTGGACTCTTGCCCCCATCACGCTATTCCTCTCTTCCTCCAAATTCTCCTACAGATTGTATTTTTGTGAAGTCATTTACATATTTACGTAATTAAAATAATGAACATGCTTCACTTGCAAAAGGTTTGAATGAATGTTCATGCACGGAGCAGCTATAAACTATGGGATAAGGTCCTTCTGGTCCAATCTTCAGTATATGGTAAGAGAAATGAGTGCAACCAGTAACTGAATTCATACAAGAAAGATTTTGATAAGACTGGCAGAGAGCAATACTACTAGAAAGATCAAGAAAGAAAAAAAGAAAAAAAAATAGGACATCAAAAGATGGGACATATAACAACTCTTCAAAGGCTAGAGACTGTACAAATTCTGAAAGAAGGGTCCTTGAGGATATTTTCTACATAAACATCAATGAAACATCCAAATATGTTGTACAGAACCTAGCTACATAGCCAATGCTACCAAGCAGCGTTGTGACTGAAATTGGTAAAAGAGCAAATAGCAAACAAGTCTCAGCCATGAGAAAGTTATTTGCCTGCTGATTCTGGTGAGGAAAGAGCAACCAGCCTCAACTTTTATACAACACTTGCCTGAAGTCAGCATGCATGCTTGAAGCCACTGAAGAACTGACCGCATATATAACTTTACCTTCTTGTTTTAACTCGCTCCATAGATTCGTTCTACAGCACTATGTCTTTTTCTAATTTACAGAGCATACTTTTAAGAGAAGTAAAACAAAATTTTAAGAGTTACAAATTACCTTGAGATACGGCTTAATTAGAACATAAGAAAACCTCAGCCCTCAAAGATAAACCTCATTCTGTGATAAAAACTCACCTTTTACATGAGCAAACAAGCCTCTCTGCTGTTACTTCATGCCTTTATTCCCAAAAGCGCCTTGCTAACACACAGGCAGGAGAAAAAAAAAAAAAAAAACTCAGAAGCACAGGATGTGCTGCCAAAGCAGACATACAGCTTGCCACTGGCTGTGCCTGTCAGCACCTTCCTTTTCAGTTCTTTGGAAATCAAAGTCTAAGAGAACTTAGGACTACACCCTGGACAAGTTTAAGCAGGCTTAATTTATTGTCTCCTAGAAGATTTTAAGGTTTAGTGTATTTTAACATTGGGTTCAATACCCGATTATGACTACAGAGAGTGGAAATATACAAATCAAGAGTACAAAAAATAAAATAAAAAAATGAATGCATTATAAAATAGAAAAAAAAGAACATGAAGTAACTCTTAACATAGGTAAAATCCAGAAATCTTCATGCAGAAGAACTCACATCTTAACTTCAGATATAACATCCTTCTGCCTGAGTTCCCCGAGAGCAATACTACCTAAGTATCAAAACCCTGTTATAGATAATCCTTTAAGAAATGAAAAGCAGCATAAATTAAGTACTCTTCATTCAGAAGTTGTTTCACTGAAACGTGATTTCTATTCAGAGTTCTCATTTCTCAGATGGGAAGAATATGTAGCTTGGCATGTGTGTACACACGTGCAGACACGCTGTTAAGGCCATACCTTATATAACGGACGTCGGACATCAATGGGACAGTTCTGTATGACTTCATCAACTACATCCGAAATGGATTCCATAAAGTCTGGATTAGCAAACTAAAATGAGACAGAACATTGATGTTAGACCTTTCCTTCCCCCCCCACAAAAAAAAAAGAAAAAAAGAAAAGAAAAAAAGACATAGAAGTGAGACTGCGGAGAAATTTTGTATTTGGGAAGACTAAGTCGGAGCAGAAGAAGAGGTATTCTACATGTAACAAGCCAATCTGTATTTATGAGAAATGAGCATTTCCTCTTTCTGGAGATGAATTAAGATGTCCTTCCTTGGTCATAAATTCACTGTCAAGTTTTATGGACTAGAAGCTTACTATAACATATGTTACTGTTCATGGCATGAGTCTGAGCTCTGCTGCACTATTAGATACAGTGTTTCTGTGCAATGTGATTATTTCTTCCCTTTTAGGAGGGCTCAAATCAAAACATTCCCATGCAAAAACACTACAAGTCTTATGTCAAGATCCAGCATAAAAGTCTGTTTTTCTTGAGCACTCAGAAAAATCTCTGTCATTCAAAAGGGAAAAAATACTCTAGGTCTAGAGTGGAAATAAGCCTCAACACAAACATCAACATCACCCTAATGCAATTTCTTTGTTTAGAGTCAGAACTGCTAATGCTAAAATGCAATGAATAATTCCCCCCCACACTCTAAAAATCAAACAGTTCAAAAAAATGATTTACATTTAGATTTGTAACCTAGGTTTTAGCCTTTCAGAGATGAAACTGAGAAATTAAAGGAAGTATTTATTGGGGAAATATATATAATTTAAGACTTCCTCAAAGGTGCAGAAACTAACTAGGATTTACATCCTAAACAAGATGAAATTTGTAACTGTATGAATTACAAAACAAAATAATAAAAGCAATAAAGTAAGGAAGGAAGGAATTGAAAGAGAAATTAGCAAAGAAAGTTCGCTTGGAGATCAGGAGAAAAAGAATGGTGTGAAAAATCCCCAAGAATTCAAGCTAATTTCTACCATAAGGAAGAAAATATGAGGAATAAAATACTAGGCTATATAAATAAAAAGGAAAAGAAAGAGAAAAGAAAGGTGTTTCTTCACAGTGAGAGTTTAGAATGAACTGTAGACCAAAATCTTCACCCCAGCTCTCCGTGAGGACACAGATAATGTTGCAGGGCAAAAAGAGGATGTAGAAATGAAAGTTATGGCATTGAAAGCAGAGGATAATGTGTCCCTAGAAAGGGGCCAGAGAACTGACATGGGGAATTGCAGTCTGCTAGCAAATACCATATGGTTAGAGAATAGCAAGTAAAATAATTTAGAAAGAGGAGAAAAATCTGGACTGCAAACCCCAAAGCCTAACTTCAATAGTATGCAAGACTTCAGAACAAATTTTGAAGTAAAGCATAATAAAAAGGGGCAAACAGGTAATAGGATAGAATTACAAAACAGCTTTACCAGAAGCAGCTTTTACCTAGCTAACTTGATACCCTTTGAAGTGAAGAGTTAGTGAAGTCCAGCAAGAAATTCTCTTTGGATGCAGTAGGTATCATCTACTCTGCTTTTCTTGTCTAGAAAGTCAGTTCAATGTTTTGTTTTTATTTTTTTTTCCTCCAAATGGAGAGCCAAGAAACTATCAAGAAATGAAGAAAATTGAAATTAGTCTTTCATCATGTTCCTAACATGTTCTCTTGGATTGTTCTATGGAAAGGGGAGCTATTAAAGTGATGTCTGTCTGATGCGGGGTTCAATACCTCTAGGTTAAGATCAGAGGGGTAAATAGCAGGGAGGAGAAAGGAAGCATTTAGGCCAAGGGCTCAACCCTGGTTCAGGAACAAATGGTTATAAAATGACCACAAACAGATTAAGTCTGGAACTTTGGGGGAAAAAGAGACAGAGACTGAAATCCCAGAATATCCTTCCTACAGGAAGAAAACACCAATACTTTGGTGACACCAATATGAATGTAGATTAAACTTGTTAGCATTAATACAGCCTGTGGTTGCCAGCAATTTCAACTGAATGGATTCTCAAAAAAAGGGACCCTGCATTGTAATGGTTCCCAAAACTGTACATGTCACTTGTGACCACATAAAACACAGATTTCAGTGGGCTTCCCTCATGGATAAATTCAGTACTTTAAATGAAGTGCTAAATGCTTCAAAATTGACTCAGTATAACAAAGTATCAATAGAAAAAGTGCAGAAAATTCAACTCAATATTTACAATATTATCAATGGAATGCTATCACGTACAAGAGTGCCCAAGAGGACTGACTGACTAAATATATGGTGTAAAAGTCTACTGATTTAAGGATGTTTAAAGGAGGAAAGAAAACACTGTGTAAAATCCACAAGTTCAAGCACCTTCTTGACTATTTTAGATTGAAAACATGGTTTGCACTTAGACTTACTGGTACCTCACTGCCACGTGATGGCGCAATGGTATCAAAAATGCGAGTTCCTTCCTCCCCTCTCCACTTGCAGAGAACTGCTCACACAGAATTTAACACCAGATACTGTTCTTACCTCCGGGTGGAAGAAGATTTCAGGTCCAAGGAACCTCTCATAGCCAACGTCTATGACGAACTTGGTTTTGTTGATGGCGTTGATGCCCGTATACTGTTTAATCCATTTCCGGGGATCTCCGTCATATTTGGCAAATTCTTTCACTATGTCAGGGCAAATGTAACAGTATTTTTCCTGTAAAGAAGTTTTGTCAGTGTTTAATGCACGAGGTAATTATTCCAGCTCGGATGCCCAAGGCCCTGTTAGTTTCAATAGGATTCCAAACTGACTCATCGAAATTAGAGTCTCTCAGAATATACTCAATCACGACCACCAAGTCTGTGACACAGACAAACCCAACAACAAGCTCTCGTTGCAAGACCAGGCCCATACAATCAACCAATTTAGATGACAATTTTTTTTAATTAAATAAAAAAACAAGTTTTAAACAACTCTAAAGCTTAAAATAGCATTTCTTCCTCTTTTCCCTCCCTCTGCAGTGGGTTTTGAAACTACAGTGCATCTCCTACATTCACATTTTTAAAACAGCCTTTGTCCAAAAAAAATTAGCCTAAAAAAAGTAAGTGTATGTAAGTGGTTACCATGAGAAAAAGAAGGGTGTACCTTTATGGCTTTTGCTGTCTCCAGAGATTGTTCAGGAGGAATTCCCACCTCCCTCTCCCTTAGGAGCTGTTGAATGAAATAAGTAATATCTCTACCTGCAATAGGAATATGTTTGATGCAACTTCCAATTACATAGCCTTCTGCCTACAGGGGAAGACAGAAAAAATATTCAGGGAAAAAAATGTTGTGTGAAATACTAATAGTTAACAGCAAGGCTAACATTCATTTTTATATAATACTTAGCTTTGATTTTTAATTAAAGTAAAATCTTGAAGTAAAATGAATATAAAATGTGCAACCTGCTGCAAACTAAATAGATCTTTTATTTAAAAGACCTTGATTGCCATATGCAGAAAGAGATAATAATTAACACTGAAACATAAAATACATGAGGCTGGAAATAAGAAAAAATTCACAGTTAGTAAGTGTGAATCAGAAAGTGATTAGACAGTCCTTTCCAAACACAATTTGAAAGGCAAATGTATTATGAATAGATGTTTTTTGTCCTGTATAATTAAAAAATAAAGTATAAATGTACATATAAAAAATAAAGTATAAAATAATATGGCAAAGGTTGTTTTTTAGTATTCCCCAGTTTAAGAATATACTGATGCGACCAGATTCATTTCAAAATGCAAAATAAAATTAAACACGACTTCTCATTTCTAAAACCAACTGATCATTCAAGCATATTATTCGCTTCAAAAATAAACTAAATAGCATCAACAGATGTTAGTACACACAGATAACTATGTATTTTTAACAACATAACAGTTTGAGATCACCCATGTATACAAACATGCATTTGTGCAAGCTTCTTGTTTCCAACCAAGCAAAGCTCACTCTAAGCTCTAAAATATATTAAAAAGAAACAGGTTGTCACACAATCAAAATGGAGTCAGGACTCCCAAGCATCTGAGCTTGTAAAAGATCTACAGAGTAATAACCATGATAGATGTACAAATATTCTTTAAAAGATGACCTAGTGATTCCTTCTGGACAGCTTAAATCGATCTTATAGGAAGTTAACACAATACAGCATATTTTATTATGTGAAACAACTTGTTTGGGACAGGGGGAAGTCCCAAACAACTTCAGAAGTAAATATCAAAAATAAACAAACAGACGTTTACTTCTTTACGTCAAGAAGTTGCCAGAGGGGTCATGGATCCCTGTCTTTGGAGATATTCAAAACCCAACTTGATATGGACCTGAACAACCTGCTTGAGCAGGGGGGTAGGATCAGATGCTCTCCAGAGGTCCATTCCATTATTGTCATACTTTTTTCTACAGAAAAAAAAATACTCCTTACTTACCCAAACCACTGACAATTTCAAACAGCACCTGGCTACGTACCACAGGGATGACATGGGTCACTCCATCACCACTGTCAATGACAATTCCAGTCAAAGTGCGTTCTCCAACCTGCCGTGACGTCCAAGATGCAGCTAAGGCCAACACTGCCTACATCAAAAATGATTCACATTTAGAAGTAGACAGAACATGCCAATCTACAGTCTGAAAAGTATTGCTTCATAAATTGAGGCATACATATACAGAAGTCTATGCATACTGCAGCTATACTGTACTTTAGAAATATAGATTCACTTTGTTCACCTGAACAGCAATATAAAGTCCTGGGATGTTAAAAGATTCAAACATGATTTCTGCAAGATACTCTCTGTTTTCTGGTGTGTTCAAGGGAGGTTCCGTCTGTAAGATAAATGAAAATTGAAGCAGCAGCTTAGTAGAGTTCTGCACTGATACATGCAAGTTTGAGCAGCACAGCTGATTTCAGCAGGACTACTCTCAGGAAAACACAGTGCACAGGCACCCACATACTCAGCGTCAAACATAAAGGAGGAAGGTTTTTACTCATACAGTGCACTAAGCATTTAAAGACTCCTTACATCCCAAACATTTCTACCTCCAAAAGGATCAATCGCCAAGAACAGTAACCTGAACATAACTACAATACTTAATTATAAACTGGAACCAGTAGATTAATTACTATAGCATAATCAATCCCATCCATATAACAGCTTTTACAGTCGTTCTTGCAATCAATTTATGTCAGCTACTGAGTGAAGCTCAACAAGACTCAAGTAATGTTCAAACTACAACAGAGAGCTCCCTTAAAGTCAGTATCTGGATATAAAATAGACATAAGAAGAAATAAATACAAGGAATAAAAAAGGTTTATTGCAAACTGCTTGTTAAGAAATAGTTATTAATTTCATCTTAGAGAATTTCTAAGATAAAACTTCATCTTTCATGTATTTGTGCTTTACTTGCAACATACAGCATTTTGTTAAACAAAAATTTCCTTTACTTCACTGAAAGTCAGCCAATTACTTTAAAATAGAATTAGCTCCAACAAAGCAATTGAAACTTTCCAGAAATAAAATACAACTGCCAGTAGCCAGCATCACATATTGAATTTTCTTCTACTGCAGTTTTACTACTCTCTCCCTCCACCACCCCCTTTTATTTATTTGATTGCTGAAGGAATAGGACACACAGGGAGCAAATGTTTCCAAACAGAGCTACCTGTGCTTGGGATACAGTCTAGTTTTCCTCTCACAGAAATATTTTCTTACCCATTCTCATTACTCACCATTAAAAAATAGTGATCCTCAGGTTCAGCTCGTAGGTACTTAAAAATAACCTGCTCCATGAATCTCTCCATGAGGTCCCAGTCTTCAACAATACCATGACGTATAGGCCACTGAGGCAAGAAAACAAAGGTAGGACAATGTTCTAGGCCATGCAAGGATAGCATCTATTCAACAGCATATAAAGCTTCCCATTTTCTGGAAGAATTTCTGAAAAGGAGGATCCATATCATGGATCCTTCTGAAACCCACCTTTCTGGTTTCAGTTTAGTGGCCCTACTTCACATCATCTCCTTTTTTCAGGTACTCCCAACTGCAATGTTAACTTACAGGGCTAGAAGACAGATTCCATTCTTAGTCCCACCATTCTTCTGCTGTGGAACTGTGAGCAAGTAATTTATCTCTTTATTTTTATTATTATTATTATATAATTCATAAAGTTGAGAATGCTTCATCTTCAGCACACCTTCCAAAATACCAAAGGAACTAAAATCCACATAGGCAACACATTGTTTCCCAACAGAAATTCTGACAAGGACCATGTTTATGTTTGGTTCACAGAGATGCAGGGATGATGTTTACGTTTTGTTCCATGTTAAGAACACAGTTGACATTCAAGTAATACAGTATGATGTGTAAAACATGTTATTTTCCATATAAATCATAAATCTATAACATCTTGAAAGTACAAGAAGTCCTTCACTAGCGTATGGAAAATATGATTCATAGAGAAGGCTGGGTTCATCAGAAGCTTATTCACAAAATAAGCTTCTGATTCTCCCTGTAGCAAAAGTATCCAAACTGCTCCCCAGTTCAGATTCCACATTAGGAGGATATAGTCTTAGCAAGGGTTTTAAAACAAAAAAATAAGCTTAAGCAATAAATATTTTAATAGCTAATAATTTTGGAAAATGAACACCTGCAGAGCATTAATGGATATTTAAAAAAAAAATAAAGAACCAATCATGTGTCACCAGTCAAACAGATATTTAAAATAGGTAAAGCAAAGGAACGCAAGGCATGTGGCTGTTAGTAAAATGTTTTTGTTCCTTTTTAAGAGAAACTCATTTTTTTAAATGGCCATCATAAAGGTATGGACAATTTACAACGATAAGAAAGGGAAATTTTGAGCAGATTTTTGAAAAATGCTAAATGTATTCTTACCTTGGTAGCATAGGTAGGTTTATCTATGGCTTCATCTCCTATGAAAAAGTCTAGGTCATCAACACCTTTCATTACCCTCCTCTGAGCCTGGTCACCTACTCTGGCTGACTCTCGGATTGCAATACCTTAAAATAAAATCCACATCAAAACCAAATTAAAATATGTATCTAAACAAGGCAATGAAATAGGTAAAATACATTTAGCACACATTTAAATTATTCAATAATTATTAACCAGAAATAGAAAGATACAAAAGTTGCCAGAGAGAGAAATTATAAAAGTGATCTATTGACAAGTCAATGTATCAGATCATTTTCAGAGCACCATGTGGGAATAGAGTCACACATCCCTCATCGCTGTAAGCGATGGCTCCAAGAGCAAATCTCTAAAAATGTCTTCTAGTACAGACTACAGCAGTCACCAGCTCTGCACATGTCTGGCACTCCACAAGGAGATAATCTTTAAGACAGTGACATGTTTTTCTGAATTTTGAGTCTAAGAGGAAAGGGCACAGGATAAGAAAATAAACTATGTATTGAGAAATACGTACTGGAGTCATTATCCTGACTGCTGAGGAGTAAGGAGAACAGAAGGGGAGAGTATAATAGAGAAACCTTTAGAGACACTTAAAGCTTCCCATTAGCAGGCTGCAATTATCACTAAAATTACTTAATGATGGCTGGTATAGGAAAGAAAATAAGATAACAAAAAAGCACACTAAAGCTACCTAATTGGGACAAACCATAAATAAAAAGGGAATGAAGTACTATAAAGCAGAGCTTGTTTATCTACAGCTTGCTTTCATTTGGTCAGAATCATGGTCTTCACCAAACACACACATGCAGAAAACACACAGTTCACACACACAATCCACAGATGTACTAAACAAACAGTATGAGGAGTAAAATTTTTGGTCAAGCAAACTACCCTTTCAGAAACTCATCCAAGACTCAACAAATTATCTTAATTTTGTAAAACAGGCTTTATAACAAATTCACAGAAAACACTTGCTATCCCACTTTTTCAACATAAAACAGTCAAATCTTTACAAGTGTTTTAGGTCTATTTTTTTTTACAATACTTAAGCAGTTTTAGTTAGGCTAGATCCATCCCTTTAGTCTCCAATTATTTTTAGTATTTTCTGATCTTTACATCTTCTACTACAAGTAGCCAGAAGGCAAGCTAGATATTTTAATTAGTACTTAACTGAAAGTTCAGAAAAAGTAATCAAAAAGAGCATTTAGCATCATTGGGGATAGCCATGAGGTAACAAATGCCACTCTGGTAGGAAACACACAGCCCATGCTACAATTTATAGATATGTGCAACATTCAGGAGAGACTATTAAGATGACAATTAAAACAAGAATATTAAAAACACGTATCATTATAACAAGTTCATTATGCAAAAAGAGTAAATCCCCTCAATAAAAATATGTTAAGCAGGTAAAAATATTTTAATGAGTAAATGAACAACAAAGGTGAATATTTTCCAAAAAGGAATAAATTTTTTTTGCATATCAAACTGTCTTCAGTCCCAGACAATGTAAATAGGCCAGACAGCACCTGCATTTTAGTACTTAATTTCACTGGAAGGCTTCCAGGGATTATCCAGGCAGTAACCATGGTGCCAGGTAGACAAGAAGTTGCCTCCTGTCTATACAAGAGTCCTGGCAGAAAAATAATGGAGATAGAAAGGAAACAGGACTAGAGTTCACTTCATCTTTGTCATAGCAACCAAAAGCTGATTTAATGAGCAGCAGTTCTAACTGCAAACAAGGACCTCTGCTTGGATACACTACAGGCAAAGATGCTAATGCAATGAATATTATTTCCCAGATGGATGAGGGACTGGAGAGGCTAAGTTAGGAGTTAGAGAGCAAGGCTTTTACTCAAAGAGTCCTTAATAATAGTTGTGGGGGAGGAAAAAAATACTCACATGATGGAATAATAAACTGAGGTTCCGTATTTCCTGCATAGCCAAGTTTCGTATACCTAGAAAAATAACAATCACAAGGTCACTAGATATATTCACAAAATACAAAACTGGAGAAAAAAAGAAAGAACTCTACACTGTGAAATCAATCACAAGGTAGCTCCTAAAGCAAAATCAGGCTTTCCGCCTGTAGTCTGCTCTCCAATATTTGCAAACAACATTATGTCTAAACTAAAGCAGAGGGTTCCTGCTTCTTTGACAGCTTAAACAGCAAGATCCCCTTTTATGGGGTATTTGCTACAAAAATCCTCATTAGGAGTCAGTTTGCGTAGATAAAGGAATTAAAACTGAATTAGCAGTAACCTTGGAATTTAAAACTACTTGCATTATCTTTGCAAACCTGAGACTTCAAAAGGCATCAAATGCTCTTCTAAAAAAAGCCTTTTCCCCCTCAAGGCTAAAAAGACAGGGAGTGAGCTGAAACAGTTGCAATTTTAACCACTACTATAGGGATATACACTTTAAGACTAATCCGAACATTTCTATGCATACCTACTATGGCTCCTGAAAACATCAAACTAGTATGATTTGTTTAAAAAAAAGAAAAAAGGTCATTTTCCTAAAAGAATTCTTTTTTGATTACTATTACATAGTCTCTTCTCACTTTCGAATGCAGTCCACCTTGGGAATATTGTGAAAATACAACAAATAAAGCAGGAGTTTCACTGGGATTTAAGGCACATTACAAGGTACTTACTCTTAATTTCTTGGTCTCCTAGATGGGTTTTGCTTAAACGCACATAATAAGAATCAAGGAAACCATCAACTAAAAGACCATCAAGTCCAAATGTGGATTCAGTTTGCTGGCTTTCCCCCGCCTCCGCATACTTGCCAAATCCACACACACACAAACTAAATATTAGAAGCAAGAAGAAAACATGCTATAACAGCGAATTTTGGGTATTAGCTCATACTAGTATTGCCCGTTCTTCCTGCTCAAGGAGGCATCACATACAACTTCTAGAGTAACTGAGATGACCTGCAAAGGCCTCTTCCAACCACAATTGTTCTGTGACTGAGATTTTAAAGTTAAAAGCATAGAGTTTAACATCTTAACCCTGTATTTTGTCACTAGCTGAGTTTCTCTACTTCAGATAAAGGTAAGGGTCAACTTTATTTCTCAGTCTCCATGAAAAATAAATCTCTTCAGAGGAGACATCTAGCAAAAGATAACATCTGGGAAGATCTTAATTCTAGAACTGAGAGCAACTCAATTCTCAGTTCAAGGCTGAAGCAAGAAGTGAAGAAAATTGCTGTTAAAAAATAATAGTTATGTAGGATCAAGGGATAATGCAACTGTGCTCCCTTTTCTCAGCCAGTGACCAACTCAAGCAAGGCATAGGAGATGTGGTCCCAGACCTCTCCTCTGCCCCTACACATTCTACCTTCCACACTAGCAGCCAGGCGTACATTAAAGTGATGAGGTGACCCACTTTCAGGACCTCCTACAGGCATCGTTACATTTTATATGAAATACTTAAATATTCATTGACCTGAAAGCCTTGGGATGTAACCAGAGGTTACATGGTCTCCAGTCCCTTTACCAATGAATATTTAAGCATTTAAAACACGGTTGCCTTTCTCCTGGGTTACAGCCCAGCAAACTAATAATAAAGTAATGTCTCATGATCTGTGAATTATGAGGAAAACTTCAGGGATGTGGGAGAATTGCTCGAGAAAGGGGAAATTAAAGAAAAACTATGGCCTAACAGAAGTTACAGCACTACAGAGGCTTGAGGTGAGATACAGTTACCATTTCCAGAAAGGTTGGTATTTACAGAATCTACCTCTTCACGATTCTCTTGGTAACACAGCCTGCCCTGCTAGCACACACTAATAAGAGTAAATGAAGAGCGGAGCAGAATGAAGACACCATAGCCAAACTCCTTCTCTGGATCTTCCAAACCCACCTGGATGCCACCCTGTGCCACATGCTCTGGGTGTCCCTGCCAGAGCAGGGAGTTGGACTAGATGATCCCTCAAGGTCTCTTCCAGCCTCAACCCTTCTGTGATTTCCTGCAGAAGTGGGACCTGATGGTGTCATGCAGGTGTCATTCATGAGTGAACGAAGGATGGAACAGAGTGAAGACACTGTGGTCAAACTGTTAGATTCCCTGCAAAGGCGGCAATCTGGCGGTACCATGCAGCTGATAAACCACAGAGTGTGATAGGATGTTTGGTGCTGGGCCAGTGGACTTGGCTCAAATGTTTCCTCATTCTAAGTTCATTATATTACCAATACAGAACCCCATTCCAGAAGTCACCCACTTCCAAGGAACAACCACTCCTCACTGAGCATGTTCTCTGGATTTTCGATTAACTTGGGAGACTTCTTAAACGAATCAATAACAAAAGCCAGTATGGAGTAGAGTTACTCGAGCTCCACCTAAACATAAAAGAAAGTACATAAAGGGTGAACTAAGGAGGGATATAGTAGGAAGAAGAAAGATGGAAGAAGGAAGAGGGGAGAGCAAAGACTCCATCGTAACTTCAGGATGAGTTGACAAGCTGAACGCTTTTCCTCCTCTCGGGTCAGGGCACTGCCTGAGAAGATGCCTCGAGGTTGAGGGCCTTCTCCCATCTTTTGGGTGAGCGATGGTTGTGCATCTATGCACTAGGCACTAGCTAAGGACCCCACACTGCAGTAGAAAATTTCCTGTACTGACATATGAAACCTGTTTTCCAAATGTTGCATTTAAATAAACCCTACTGTTTGTGAACTCAACTACTTGTTTGGAAGGCAGTCAGACCTACAGTTGACAGACTGTGAATCTGGTACTGCCAGAGTCTGGCCTGTAACTACCACAATATTTGGTATCCCCATTAGAAGACAAGTCCAGCTGCCCCCAGTACTTCTAACCTCTGAGGATCAGCTGGAACACGAGGGGATTCATCTGTTACCAAGTCTGCCCCCCTCAATCAAATCCCATCAAGGGACCACATAGATAGCAAGCATCCCACATTGATTCCTAAAAGCAGCACATTCATTCAGCAAGATAGGAATCTACTCAAAACTTCCAAAGCAGAAGCTATTGGAGACCACACTGAAGATCAGTGGAAAAGCAATCCCATAGATCCAGGATATTTTATGGAAAAAGATTTCAAGAGAGGCCAACCTTTTTCAAATAAATAAATAAATAAATTAAATTAAAAAAAAAAAAAAAAAAAAAAACATGCAAAGATGCTAAATAATTATTCCTAGAAAACCTATAATAACATATTGCCATAAATAGACTGTGTTACCTTAACTACAAACATGCCTGAGAAGCCTCCAATGCAAAGTCTTCATACGGGCATGGAAAGGCACTTGGGAAACAAGGAAGCATGGGATGAAGGAATGAGAACAAAGGAGGAAATATCAAACTACATTATATATATATATATATGCATGCACACACACTTATCTTATACATATACATATATATATATATAAAACATCTGCTCACTGTAGTGAGAAGTACCAGCAGCCACTGCAAGAATAAAGTGTATATTAAAGTCATGGGGGTTTTTTGGTTTGTTTGCAGGACTGTGATTGCAAACAGCACAGGCAGTCACAAAACTGCCTGTGCACAAGCTTGTAAAGAACTTAGTGCTAGCAATGTAACAGGAAAAATATATATAAATAGCTGATGTTCTAATGTGGGGATCTTTAATAACTCATCAACAAAAATGAAGTTTTAGTACAAATTCAGCTCGCTTCTCCTGGAATCAAGCGTCTGTCTCTTAGCTCATCAGTATAGTTTTGCCAAAGTAGGTTCTATTTACTACAAATATATATATATATATGTGTGTATATATATATATATATATATATATATCAACTTGAACAAAACCGCCCCCAAAATAAAGGTATTCCTCAGTGTCTGCATATATACACACCAAGGAGGAAAGAGGTATTTTTAAGCCATCTTTGCTGAGTGTGCCTACCTACTAGTGACGACCCATGGCTAAAAGTTGGTTAATAAAACCAGTTACAAAGCTTACAGCTATTTAAGCAGTAACACCAGAAAAGGCTGGCAGTGCTAAGAATCTAAAAATAGCATGCCCTTTTCCACGAAAAGATTGATAGCAACATGCAAGCCGATCACTAGAAAAACTCACCAAAGAGAATAAAGACACAGTGCATGAAAATCAACACAGGGCAGGTCATATGCAAATACTTCAAAGGAAAATAGTACTCATTGCAAATAAACTCTTTCTGCAAAGTTTACCAAAGTCTGTTCTTTATCCCTATAGAAAGTTCATTCATATAGAAAGCTATCTATGTAACAGAGGAAAGGAATACAACCCTGTTCTGCTGTAACAATAAGTTCCTTGCTGAAGGTCTGTATTTGTCCTCTGTATAAATGTTGCTTTTTTGAGGAACTCCAGCATCATACACAACTGAGGCCTGTGACTGCAAACAACAATTAATTAATCCAGGCTCCTTCTCCACAAAACAACAACAAAAATAAAGATCTGCTGACAAACTTCTTAGGTCCACTTCTATGAAAAGAACAGGGATTAGTGCCCGGACAAAGCACCTCATTCAGCAGCAGAAATGTAAGCAGAGAAGCGGGTTTCATGCACATGATGTTCTGCAATACAAGCCTACATGTAGCTTCTCCTTTCTACTATGCTCTTCCAAGTTTTCCACCCAAAAGCCTTTTCACCAAGAAACTGAACGAATTGTTTGGAGCTTGTAACCCAAAGCAGATTCATTCTAACAATATGAAGGTTTTCAACCCACACATCGGAAAATTCCAGCGACTGCATTACCAGTGAGTCAAGCTACTTCTAGCTGCTTTGGTTCGGGGCCTTTTTCCTCCTCAAATTCTGCAAGACTGCTTGATTCCAAGTTAATAATTCTGCTGAAAGGTCTCCAGATCTGCATGTAATTATTCTGCTGAAAGGTCTCCAGATCTACCACAAAGACAAGCAGAAGTCCAGGCGAAGCACTATCTTGTCTAATGTGAATTAAGTATCATCTGTAAGCGTGGCAAGGAGAAGTTCCAACATTGAGGGATGTTTGAAACTTTCCTGAAATAAACTGATGTACAAGTACACATACAAACACCATCAGCTTTTTCCATGCAAGGACTAGACAGGCTTAAGAAACTCTGTATGTTTTATTTCCCTGAAAGCACAAAATTTTCTCTCCTCGTTCACTTATTCTGTACAACTGTTGGTCAGAAACTTCCACCGTGACTATTTTGCACAAATGTATTGCAAGGACGGCAGGATTCTGCAAGACAACACGCGCGTTTTGTAAATTTTGGGGGATTTTACCATTCAAAGTGAAGATTTTTCAAGGGATGCACTTAAAATTCCCGTTTCTTTCCATTAAAGAGATATTAGACGCTATTAACACTATTTATATATGCTCTGTAGAGAACATATTTAAACCACGCTCAGTAAATAAACAGGGGGAGGCTTAGGAAGCACCCAGGACTAGCTGGTATGCAGGCCTAGACGCAAGGCAGAGCTGATGGAGCCGATTTCTGCATAAACATATAAAATAGCCAGGGACGGGACAAGAGACTTCCCAGAGTTTCATGACCCTTTAAGAGAGCTGCGTCTCAGCACATAAAATCTGTTTCCAGGAGGAGGAGGCAGTGTGGCACCGCGCTAGGCGGGAGGCGAATCGAGCCCTCTCGTTATCCAGCCCGAAGCCTCGTTTTTGGGGGATGCTCAAGGGAACTTTCCAGGCGTTGCGTAAGGGAGAGCAGCGACAGCCTCCCCGCGGCGCCCGGCACCGGCAAGGCGCTTTGACGGCGACGGGGCCGCCACAGCTGCGGATTTATAACACTCTAACTGCAGCAAAATAACTAAATAAACACATTTTTAAAAAATGAATAAATAGAGAGGGGGCGCGCGGGGGGCAGAAGCGCCGCCGCGGGGCGGGCAGCGGGACGGCCCCGCGGAGGGCAGGGAAGGGAGGTGTTGTGCGCCATGAGGAACGAGCTCAGGCTGTGGTCCCATTGCAGAGCAGTTGTCACTTACTGGTAGGCCAGCAGCCAAGATGTTTGCAAACAAGGGCTTGCATTTGCCATATGATATAGGGCTTGAGTGGGGTCCATGAAGGTGGCCAGGGTCTGGGCAGATGTAGTCTTGCATTAGCACGCAGAGATGGAGGCGAGGAAAGAGTGGACCAGCTCTGC
>JAWLRI010000516.1:1815745-1833943 GCA_034781795.1 Crypturellus tataupa
TCGCCGCACCGCCCCTGCCCGCCTCCGCGCCGCCGCCATCTTGCGCCGCGGCGGCCCGTGTCGGTGCGCGGCTCCCGCAGCGCCTAAAACACACGGGCTGCAACAAACCGCCTGCCGAGCCGCCCGTATCGAGTTTACACACACACAGGAGTGGTTTGTGCTGGGTGACTCAGCCACGGTCACGCTGCCAGCGCGTGCTGGAGCCAGAAATAGCCCCTCCGGCCCCGGCGTTAACCACAAGAGCCGGTCTGCGCCCCCATCGCGACGCTGAAACAGTCGCCGAGGCGGCGTGTTGGGTCAGCTTCGCGCTACAGCTTCGAGCAGGGTGCGGAGCAGCTGCCCCCATCCAGTCAAACCAAAACGGCACCTCAAAAGCCCTGGTTTGGGACCGACACCGCATGCAAGAAAAGGACAAACGTGCTTTGACCTCCTTGGCCAAAACCGACCCTGTCTCAACACAATACGCTATGCTTCGCTTGGAGAGTACATGCTCACACGTGGTGCCACATCCCTGTAACTTCATGACTATTTATTTTCTCTTGAACAAGACACTAGCTGTTACAGCTACAGCCTTAACGGTAAACACAAATATTTCCATGGCTTCCACGCAGCTTGTGGGCACGCGCTGCAGAGGTTTAAAACTGTGCCCTGCCCTCCTCTTTTCAAGCTGTTTATCGCCATCCCTGGGGCACAGATTACTGCCCCGAAAGCTCTCCCAGCTGTTTGTGCAAATCTTCCCCAACCCACTTCAAGCAGAATCAGCTGAGGTAGCTTAAACACGTTGAATAAGCGCTAGGAGCTAAGTTGAGTTGATTTTAGCTGAAGTGGGTTAGGGAGCACTGGAACAAAATGCTGCGTTAGCAGGCGGAGAGGGGTGAAGCACAGGAACGTCTTTTAACGGCTCCAGCCAGATCCAGAACACGATACCTGTCCTTTGTCTAAGTAAAACTCCATGGAAAACCTGAACAAAACAGCCACAGACCTACAGACACTGATCAGTTGAAGAGCTTGCCAAGCAGCAGTGAGAAACATGACAATACTCATTCTCATCAATGAAATATCAGGCTTAAATGACAGTAATGATAACTATCCAACTCTTCAGAAATTACTAAAAGAGGAAGAAGAAGACAGCAGAGCTGTAGAGCTTGAAGGTGACACGTAGATAACCATAGCACACAAGATAACCACGTGGCGTTCGGAGGATCTCAGGGCTTCTCCCTCTCACCAAGGCATTTAAGACTACAGGGACTACCTTGTCCTTCTAACCCATTCCATAGGCTACAACAGTTTGCTTAGAGTTTAAGCTATACAAAAAGGAAAACAAGGATACAAGAAGCATAAGTGCTCCCAATTTCAGTATCTGTATAGCCTACTATGAGTTAAATGATTGAGACTACGCTGCTCTGTATTGGTTTGTCTACACCCTTTTTCACCACAGTATCCAAATGCCTTTGAGGAATGTACTAAGTGATGTGGCTAATATCTCCTATTCTTTCATTTTTGTCTCAAAGGAAGAATCGTGTAGGCAGAAGATTTTATTTTAGGGTATTTAAAGTGCTACGTGTATGTTTACAATAAAGAAGGTAATCTAAAGAAGCAGAAGGTATTGAAGTTTTGATAGGCCTTTAATTTCTTTGAGACTTTGTTCAGCAGCAGTAAAGCAGCCCACAAGAAACTTACAGGTAACTCTCTGAAAAAGGGAGCCTGCCCTTAGCTGTGGGAACCATTATGTAAGAGGAGGCTGGTTTTGATGCATTTGCTTTAGTTTTGCATTATTAAGACTGCGCATTTTGTTCTAGGTCCTACATCTTGCAAGCTGATACTGTCATGCCCACATACATTGCCTTGCTGTTTCAGAGAAAGGCTAATGGCAACCGAGCTCCAGTTTGGTTGCAGTCTGCCAGGAGGAGACAGGGGTTCCTACACAAAACGCACACAACAGCTCAGAGTCCAGGGACACCACCACATTAATTAGCAAGTTACCCAGTTGTGTTTGCCTACGCATGAGTACAAGAAGTGTTCCTTTGCTTGCATAACCTCTCCCCTGCTTGAGATCGGCTTCAGTCAGCGTTTCTTCACTGAGGAGCTATCTAAAAGCACTAAGCCAGCTTAGCGGGAGCGATAAGACTAGCTGAAGCCCATAGACCACCCTATAGTGCTGGCACCTAACAGTTAAACTGCCCCAGCAGCTTACCTGAAGGCCATGAGTTCGTGCCCAGTTCTAGCAAAGGAGCTACTGAGAAGCATCTTCTTCCATCGCTGCTTGTTAGTCCAGCTCTTCACAGGGGATTCGGGAACGTTCTTCTGCACCTCGGCCTCCTCCCAGAGAGGTCACCAGCTTCTTAAGTAACATGACTGGGTGAGAGCACCATCACACGCCCCATGAAGTTTCTGTCCTCTTCAGCTATCATCCTCCATCCAAAATAGTCTCAGCTATGTGTTTTTAAAAGGTTACATTCATGTCTAAAATTTCAGTCTCTAGATAAATGGCTGGCCATCACTGTTCTTTTAAGCTTTGGGTTTTGGCAAGTAGTGGAGAGCTGTTTTCAGATCATATTCAGTCAACTACCTTGGAGTTAGATAAACTACATCCTCTAATTTTCTTCATAGAAAACCCAAAGCCAAAACCCACACTTACATACTGGTCACAAATACCTGATAGAAATCTCCACTTGTTTTCCTACTAGCAAAAAAGCAATGATAACATCAGAAAGGCTTAATTCAGAAGTTGAGAAAGTAGCAGCAAAGATGAATCTCTAATCTGGGATCATTTCAAACATGAGGCTGGTTTCATGGCAGCTACTAAGCAGCTGTCATCACACAGTCACTAGGAAAGGCCACCAAGTAATGGTGTCCCCACACTAGGAATCACAGAGTTTTATTCAATCACTGGAAGGTAAATGGATGGAGAAACTAAGCTCTTCCCTTGGGTGCAGACAAATAAATAACTAAATCACAACACAGTTCAAACTGTTCACACAAAACACATCTGTAGACCACATATTAACCTGTTGCACACTCTGTATCTACACAGACCTTTATACAGCTATTTCTAAGACCACTCATAAGCAGGGTACTTAGTCTATCTGTAATTTAAAGCATGTTAATAGTCCCACTGAGAACAAATGAGAACAATTATTTATGTCCCTAAAGTTTATGTCCTTTAAATAACTCCGTAAACGGGGGCGTAGACAAACTTGAATTCCTCCCAAACAGTTGACCTTAATATATTCAGGCAAAAAACTACAAGCTGCTTGTGCAAACACAGTTAGAAGTTCTTGCTGTCTTTAAACTAGACTGGAGTCTCACGCTGGGCGACAAGTAAAAGAAGGTCAGTGGTTTGCTGGGGAAGTTTTAGCTCT
This sequence comes from Crypturellus tataupa, assembly GCA_034781795.1. NCBI lineage: Eukaryota > Metazoa > Chordata > Aves > Tinamiformes > Tinamidae > Crypturellus > Crypturellus tataupa. The sequence goes on from JAWLRI010000516.1 coordinate 1,819,108, forward strand.
TACACAGAACATGTGACTTACACTGGAGCATCCTTCCTAGTTCAGTGTCCCACTGTTGTGGGATCCTTTGGTATAAAAGGAGATGTGACAGTTTCTAGGATATCTCCATCCAAAAGAGATTTTTGTCCCTCAAGTATTATATATATATATATATATATATATGTATATATTGCACTTTCTGGAACACCACCTGTTTCTGCTTTTCCATGCTGGGGTTGCACAGAACCAGAATCCAGTACTCCTGTTAATCCTGCATCACTAGTGTAAAGTTACTGACTGCTTCCAGCCTTCTTCTTCACATAAATCACTGTAGATTTAATATTCATGTGCATTTTCTTAAACAGTGGCTCCCTAGCTCTTTCCTGAATGGTTGCTGTTAATTTAGATCTATGCAGAAGCATTCTGGATTCCATCTAATCTGTTTTCTATTTATACCACATTCATCACCATGGTAGCCGAATGCCTTAAAAAGTATCTTTGAGGTAGAGGCTGTGCAAAGCTTATTTTAAACTGCTCTGATTCCTTGCCTGTAAAATTAAGTTCTAACAACTTCAGTTTACTCCAGCTCAGATATTACCATTTTGCACTTTGCAAATAACAGTCTAAATTTCAAAATCAGTCCCCCATGACCCAAGACTCACTATTTCCTGAGAACATCCACAGCAGTGACTCTGGCACCTGTGTTAATACCACACTTTTATTAAGATAGTGCTCTTATTCTGAGTGAATGCTACAACAGAATGTTCATCATCAGTTAAAGCAGAAATCCCTAAAACTCAGGCAAAGCCATCAAGCTTCCAGTAAACCTTCACACTCACTTTCACCTGTTAACCAGATTTCAAGGCTTCAAGGTTAACCAAATTTCAAGAGTATAATTATCTGTGTGTTAATACATGTATATACACATGTGTACATACTATATATATGCATGTATAACATAAGTACATTAAATACTTTTAAAACAGAACACAAAAAAATACTGCCATGTATTCAATTTTGTATAATTTGTAATGCTGTATCATGTAACTTGCTAAAAAATGACACCTCTATTCTAGAAAAAAAAAATACACCAAAAGTTGTGGTTTTTTATTAGGGGGTTTTATCCCTGCACATCTGAAGGAACTTGGAAAACAGCAGAATGGCTACTAGGCAGCATCTCAGGAGGATGTGAATTCCTCCCGTCATCCCTGTCTGCTTCCAAGCAATAGCAGTGATACAAATTATCACTGCTAAGGAGAATGGAGAAAAAAAAAAAAAGAAAAAAGAAAAAAAAAAAAAAAAGTAATGTTTTTATACGAATTGTAGTATTTTTAAATCAGTATTTTTAAGGAAAAAAGCTTCTATCGTCCCTGTCAGTTCATTCCCTCCCTCCAAATTGAACTCATGGACAACTTCAACCAAGCTTGACTGAAGGGCAGAGGCCTAAGAAATGTCCAAGTCTGCAACAGTTGTGAAAATAGCCAGGACGTTCACAGGGATTGGTACTGCCCTCTCAAAAAGCAACTGCAGCATCGGTACAGCTGTATTAACAAACAACATCAAGTTAACAAGGCCGAGACAACTTCTCCGGTGTCACTATCACGCTACCTGCTTGATTTGTCTGAAACAGCTACAGAAGCCATCAGAGCAATAAGGAAGGCAGGAATGGTGATGAATTTGTCTTCCTGGGATCACGTCTGGCCACTCAAGTCTTTACCTGCTTGAAAAAAGTGCATCACAGTGAATTGCAAAAACGGCAGTTCAGGCTGTTTAGACACACACAAAATCCCCACAGATGTAAGTTCCTCCTGGGGTACTCCAGGATGCAAACAGAAAACCCAACTCCACACCATAGAGAACCACCTCCACAAAGAGAAATGCGTCACTCAAAGGCACTGAGCGCTGCACAAATGTTTGTGCAGAACCTCCTGTCCAATGGTTTCCATCCTTAAATAAAATTGTCTGCAGATTTTGCTGAGCTACTAGCATGGAAACTGCACATCTTGTCTCCTGTGCACTGAACTGAGTATTTTCTATTCCTGACTCATTAGAATATCTTTCAGATAACTTCAATGCAATATATTTTTTATATCGAATACACAAAGCTTCATGGTTTGCTAAGTTTCCTGTAGCATTCTGTTCTTAGGGCGGAGATCTGTTAGTGACAACACTGACTCACAGGAGACCTAATCTGAGGCCCCAAAGCACTGATGCCAGTAACAAATTGATTTCTTCACCAGGGCATGAAGCAAACAAGAGATCACAATAGTCTAACGAGGGCCAATCTCGGCATCCTCCAGCCCAGCCTGCCTCTGCTGGGCTAGTTCGGACAAGCAGATCAGTTTGTTGCTTGTTTTGGTTTTAATACATCAAATGAGTCAATACCTCGACAAAGCAGCAACATATTTTTCCAGTTACTAACTGCATTTGTTAATCGCCCAAACCAGAGATATCAAGAAGCCTCTCTGTGGAGATGAAGACTTTGGTTCTCCGAGTCACTGCAAGAGCTGTCATATGGAACACGACGTTATTTCAATTCAACCACACTTTAAGTATCTATTTGTGTGTATGGATGTCTAAAAACCACAGAGATCCTAACTGCGTTTGACAGGATGAAACCCAGAGGCATTAAAAAGGGTCTGCTCTATAATATATAGGGCATAAAATATACAGTTATACCCTGACTCTGGAGTAGGGCAGGCCACGCTACCATTAAAAGCAGCATACGATTCCTCATACCCAAATCCCTTGCTGTCTATACCAAATATCTTTTCTGAGTCTGTATTTAGCTTTCACAGACAGAATAACATTTTTTAAAAGGCTTTTGGGAGAAATCTTATCAATATTTAAGGTTGCAGCTGAGTCACAAATCAGCAGGCCCTCCAAGGCTGGTACAGGCACATAAGACTGAGATGGAAACCCAAGGGCTAATTCTGCTCAGTAAAAGAAAACTCGCACATTCATTCAGTGTCCTCCAAAGCCCTGGCACAAAAAAAGACTCACAAAATCTAGAGCTGAACCTCCTAACTCAAGCAAACATACTTTTATTAGCATTTGCCTACAAAAAGGCATTAAGAATCCCTAAATCACTGCAAGTAGTCTTCATTTTTACTGCTCTTTGAAAGACTGTGGGGTGTTTTTGACTCTCACTTCACAAGTCAAATATCCCGTAGCTGTCACCTACTGCAGACCTATAGTAATCATCCTGTTGACACTTGTCCATTGACTTAAACTTGTTTTGCTTCCAAACCTCAAGCATCACACGTACAATTATGGCAGTCTCAATGGTTCTAAGTTATGCAAGCTCAGTTCCCATCTAGAAGTAGTGTTTGCAGGTATATCAAAGGAAACCCATTTTCCAAAACTAGTTTTTTCTTCTGCTGCTACATGGAAAGAGAGGAGCATTTGCTCAAATACTCTGCTGTTTCTTCCCCTTGTGCTCCTATGTCTCCCCTCGCGCCTCCCTATTCCCAACGCCACATTTCTTCTTGGGCTGCAACATGTATCAGCAAACATTCAAACGAGGACTTTTCCAGAAAGCACAGAATTCTGTTAGTGAATTACAAAGTGTTTTGGCACTACTACTCCATAAAGGCAAAATGCCCATGTTTCAAGGCAAAATCCCATGTTTCAAGTCTCCTTTTTCACAGCTTCAGTATTATAAAACCAAAGACTTTCAAGTCCACAGACCACGGATGTTTCACACCATACCCTCACACAGACCACAAAGCAACAGCAAAATCTGTTTGCAGTCCCTGGAAATATCTGCAAACTTCTCTTGATCCCTGTATCTCACCTGTGGTAGCAGTGATGACAGCAGCACAAGTGGGGCTGTGCATGATTAAACATGTGCATGACACTTCTGCTGATCTCTTCACCCAGCTCACTGCCCAAGGTTTGCAGCAAGTTTTCAAAGCAGTGACGGAACAAACACTCTGGAACTTGTGTTGGTGCTTTATCTTTCCTTGGTTAGGTGGGATTTTTTTTGTTGTTTGGTTATTTTTTTTTAATAATAAATTCAGCTGACGCTATCACATCATTGGGCTGAAAGTAAGAAAGATAATCAGCAGATGCAAGCGAGGTGAAGATTCAGTAGTAACAATCTCCAAGTCTAACAAGAAGAAGGGGGGTATCGCACGCAGACAAAATAAGCAGACGCGATCAAGCAGCTACACCCTTTACAAGAGAGCGAGTTTTCAGTCTTATCTGCTTAATGCAGACCTGTGATTGCTTCTCCACTCAGCCAGGTACTGTAGCTCCCTCAGGAAAGGCATGGAATTGGGATTAAATATATAATAATATATACATATGTGTACTTCTCACTGCTTGAAAAATGTATTTCCTTCACAGCTTACTGATGAGAGAGCCCCAGGTTACAGCTAATGAGGCAATGGTTTAAATAATAGTTTAAATAAATTAAATAATGATTTTAAAATAGCTGAAAGATTATCCAGCAGTCCCAATCTGCCCAGCACACCACAAGGACACAGTCACTGCATCATCACTTTGTAAACTCTTCTTCACCTTCTCATGGCAAGGTTGTGGCTCACTTGCACCACATACCTCCTTGTCCCCGGCCATGCCTCCTGGAAGGAAAAAAAGTCTCTCACAAGTGACTCGTTCTGTATTTTACTTCTCTAACCCAATTCCGTTTTCAGAATGTCTGATTTAACAGCCAAACTGGATCCTCCTCCCAAATCACACACCTGGTCTCAGACACAGCTCCATCGTCTCCCGTTGGCCAACACCAAAGCTCCTTCCTCAACCCCCAGCATCCAGACGTCACTCCCTGCTTCCAAGAGGAAAGTGAAACTGAAAAACAGAAGTGGTTACGAATCTTTACCATTTACATAAACCATTAGTTTCCAAATAGAAATCAGACACTACTTGGTGTGAACCAAGGAGATGTTTCCCTTTAGGTGGACGAATCTGTAACAGGTTCCTGATCAGTGCCTTAAAAACAGCAGGTCCTCTGTTTGGAGCAGTGAAGTTTAAACCATGCAGAGCTTCACTGGTTAAAACCTTGTATTTTGACCTGAACTATATGACCATCAAACAAGAATACAAACCTCAAGAATACATTGAGAGGACAGTTTCCCTTAATGAGGCACCAACCCACCCCTAGCTGTTATGAACTGGGGATTTCTCCCCCAGCAAACTGTAGTGGGGCCTTCTTGTCTCCTCCAAGCTGGCAGGAGGAAGCAGTCACAACAGGAAGCCACAGCATGGCTCCCTGAGCACTATTTCCCACAGCTCTGTGTAAGGAGGCCCTACATCATTCCCTTCTTTTACCTGTGGAGCTGCTTAGGTTGCTGCAGAATAGCTCAGGTCAGGTTGCTGGCCAGCCCCCCACCCCTTCGTTTTCAACTGGGATTTTTTTCAGCCCCATTCGCCCCCCCATCGCGCTCCGCCACATGCCCAAGCGCTGGTGCCAGCAGAACAGCAGGAGTGCAGATGATAAATGCACAGCTGGGGAATCTGAGCAGCCATCTCAGCACTGCCTGGGCTGGATTCACCTGTTGTTTAACTGAAAGGGAGCGAGTAATCCACAGAAACAGAAAATCCAAGTATTTTTCTTGCTGCGGTCACTGTGAGGCTGCCACTGTGAGGATGATGTTCAAGTAACTCACTGGCCATGGTTTTCCCTGCTGAGATGCTGCTGCTGCTGGGAATCCAGCCTGTGAGTGGGAGAGGATCCTTTACCATAAACATGGAGGAAAATACTTGCCTGCGAAGAGGGGGGCAGGCAAATGCCACCAGGCTTGAAATCTCCCCCGGGCAAAGCGCAGCGAGGCAACACAGCGTGAAGGAAGAGATGATGAGATATGATAAAAAGATACAAGAAAGCTTGGTACAGTAGCACATCTAGCCACACAAAGGTCAATGCATATTCAAACATAAACAGAGATGCTTGTAACTAATGATCTCAAGCGCTGTCAATTATCTTGGATTGTGAAATGTGGTATTTTTTCCAAGACAGGATCCCAAGAGGAAAATACTGAAGCTGCAGATCAGGTTGGAACTGTAGCTCCAACAGGCACTGCCATGACTGCTGGGTCGCTCCCCCGCCGCTCCTCGTTCATCCTCCAGCCCCCTTTTATGTCCGTCTTGAAACACTCACAGGGCTCCTTGCTGTGCAAGCAAGCTGACCTATGCGTGTTCCCCTTCCCTGTTCCCAAAACTCCTCATCTGTCTAGCGTGAACTCCTCAGAAGCACCCCACTCTTTTAGAAACTGAAGAATATTTCATTATCCATCCTCCAAGGATGGGTAAATCTATCCAGATAACACAGGTTTTGGCTACAAACTACCATTTAACTTGTGGTGGGAGTACCCAAAGAGAGGGTTTTTGTTTGCAAGGGTCAAGAGGGAAAGGGACAAGAGAGAAAGAATCTGGGTATTTTATTTAAGTCTATTTTTGAATGAACCACTAGGCTCACATTAGGAAGCTAGAGGGCAAACGTGGCAATCAACAGAAACCTCCAGCTTATGTGGTGGGAATGGCACTAAACGGGCTAATCACTCAAACCTGGTGGGACCAGCTTCTTTTCTGTGCCCCATTATCTCTGTCACTCTCTACATAAATCAAAACCTAATCACACTATCTTCAAATTCAGCACAATTTTCACCAACTTCAGGAGCTGTTCTGCTCTGGTAGAAGCTGCAGTGTTGATTTCTGTCCTCCTAACCGTATCAAACTTGTTTTCCCTTCTTTTTCAGCAAACCAGTCACTTCTTTTCACCTTCATGCCATTCCTGGCAGTCAGTTCCAGTTACACCAGTGGCTCCACTTAAGCGATGAGCAGATTTTGCAGAGGTTTCCATGTTTCACTCTCCTCCTCCAGCTGCACCACTTCCTAAGAGGCAGATCTTCCCACTAACATAAACCCAAATGGGCTGGTAGGGAGCCAGCAGCAACCGAAAAATCTGCTGGAAGCTGCAGTGGTCTCTCAGAAACCTAAGGCCCTGTGTTAATAGTTACAGAAAATGATTCTTATTAAACTCCAATGCCTTCAGGGGAATTATAGAGATTTTTTTTTCCTTTTTGGCCTACAGATCTATTGCAATTCCGTCACAAGAAATTAAAGGTTGAAACTGCCCTACTTTGGGACAGGCACAACTCACATCTTGGATCACTTTAGGATAGAGAGAACGGAGTGTCTTCTTGACACTTACTTTGTGCTTCAGGAATTAAAACTTTGTTTTTGAGGCAGTGAATTTTACAAAGGAGAAATTAACTTCTGAGACTTAGCAGTGCTTTGAGGTCTGCCCGCAACTGGTTTCATCACTGGTTTCGACCAACCTAACTCCAGGTTGGTCCTGTCCTGCCCTTCCCTGCATCTGGCTTCATGTTCCCACCACCACATCAGGGGCCGGAGCAGCCCAGATCAAACTCACGGTCCTCTGGCAGTTTGAATTTAGCTGGATTAAAACAGGCAATTTCAGGCTTAGTCTCACGTCGAGACTCTTTGTAAGTTAGTTTGCTTTCGTGAAGTGCTTAATTGTCAATTTGACTACAACGTCATTCACTGCTGATGAAAGATTACAGTAGTGAAAGGAGTGACCACACTTTATGAGAATAATCTGAGGAACTATTTCAGTAAACCTCATTTGCAGAGAATGAATATTAACCATGTACGTTTTTCCTCCCTAGTAACAACCATTACTAAATCTTAGTTCTAAACCTTTTTTCAAACTTTTCTGCAAGAAATCTTTTTTCTCTAAACTTCTCCTCAGTAAATCTGTCTTAGACATGTATCATCAGAAAATTCAGGCTGCGACTGGTTATGGGAGTGCACAAATCATGCAGCTGATGAAAAATCTTGTACTTTACACATGCTCAGAATTCATTTTCTATAGATATACTTTGAATAATCAGTTCCAAATTTGCTGCTTTACTAACAATCCTATCAGCAGCTCATTGTCCAGAAAAAATCAAGCATTAAAATAGATATGAACATGAAGAAATTGCATATAGATTAAAAAAAGAGAAATTTATTTAATCTAAAGTGACTTTTTGCACTATTGTCAGAATACACTAAATACAGGACGTTAAAATACAGAATGCTGTTCCCAAGTTACAAGAAGGTTATTCTGGACTGCCTTAACATGTTGCTTAGATGGCTGCTAACTTTTATATATAATAGGAAGGGGTCTTCCATCCTAGGGGAGTTCCAAGATTTTAAAAAAATCCCAAGTATGAATAACTAAAAGAGCAAAGTCTTGTATTCTAATTCACCAGTGAGACAACAAGCACATTTTCAAAATGTTTCTCTTGAACTGTGGTCTTTTCATTCAAATATTTTAGTATAATTAACTTCAAAGATCTATAAGAAAAACTCTTTCATAACAAGTCAAATTTCACATTGAAATTACCAACACATGATGTCTCAACAACTTCCCCCTGAAATCCCCTGATGTTTTCAAGATGAGAAATCCATCCAAACCATTTTCATCTCGCAAAGAATTGCAAGAATATTTTGGGTTTTACCAGCCTGCATTCTCGACAGAAAAAAATTACTGATTAGTAACTTCGTCACTCACTGTTCTACGTCAGTGCTGCAGCCATTCTCCACATCTCACAGTTATGGCAGAGGTACCATGAGCCCAACAGATGAACATGGAAAAGTGCCTGCTTCCTTAGCAATGCTCCACACATGCCATCAATTCATGAGGGTTATTGGAAGTTGTCTTACAGCAGAGGATCTTGAGACTCAGGTACCTTACATGATGGGTGATTTAGCATCCTGCAGCACCAAAAGTCAGAAAGGCTTCTGTGGAAGTCACTGCAAAACCATCTTTGATCTACACCTCTTCAAACAGATGGCCAGTTTGGACAGAAGAAAGAAACTAAGACTAATCCAACCGAGCTGGGTAGATGGCAAGCAAACTCACCCATGACTCCTGCATGGAAACACAGACTATCGAATCACGTGACTGTGGACTAGAGGAGGCTGCTGAAGACCACGGGAACCAAGCTCCCACGCAGAGCCAGAGTATCAACAACGTCAGACCACATCACCCATGCCTTTGTGTGCCTGAAAACTGGCAAGGCTGGAGACTCCACAGCCACTACAGATAATCTATTCCAGCGCTCGACAATCCTCTAGTGAAGAAATTTTCTAATATTTGATCAGAATCTGCCAAGATGCAATCGGTGGCCCTTGTCCCCATGTTTTTAACCAACACCGTAACCGAGTTTGGCTTCACCATCTTTTTAAGTCCCCTTAATGTAATTACCAAATGCTCTAAGATTGCCTCGCAGCCATGTCTTCACTGGACTAAACCAAGCCCATTCCCTCATCCTCTGTTCACACCAAGGCCCCTAACCATTTTGGCAGCCCTCAACCCTGCCACTGCCTTCTTGTTATTCACGTGTTTGGAAATGGATCCCAGGAGGACACGCTCCACAAAGAGAGTGCTTGAGCTTTGAATGCAGGGGCAAGACTAACATTCATACGACGTCTGAATTTTTTCCACTGATATCCAGCTACCGGAGTCTAGGAATACTGGCCACTGGGATGTGTCTCATTTGCAAGCACAGCGGTGCAGATCTACTGAGGTTAAACAATCCATGTGCAGCTGCACAGACCATAGCTTTACTGATCCACCGCAGGCTTGTAACAATGCTGAAATCCAGACCGTCACAATAACCCTATCAGTGCCAAAGGTGACCAGTCACTGCAGTAAATATACCCCAATTCTTTCTGACTTTGATAGATTCACTTCCATCTACTCTATCCAATTCCATTTCCTGGGTTAGCTCACTGTCAAGACAAGGCATTCCCCAAATACAGTCTCAAGTATGTCACTACTAAGGGGAAACCATGGTTTTGCTTGAACAAAAGTTCAAGCTTTCTATAAGAACTTGCCTCTTGCTATTACCACTGGTAGCAGATCTGACAGCTGTTATCTCTCTCCTTATATTTTATGCTTCCTAATTCTAACACATGATGACACTTCACTTCCCAATATCCAATTGACATTCTTTTGATCTATCTTTTGGACTGGTGCCTAAGTACATTTGCAAATAGTTTAGTGCTCAATTTAAGGCTGAATATATTCCCAGAATTCCTTTGACAATCAATTATTTATTACTTACAAGTGTTAAGATCAAAAAGAAAAGAAATAGATTTATATTTCACACTGACAGGAGGTCTGTGGGGATTACAGAAAACAGAAACTTTAATGCTAAATTTGTGTAAAAAGGGTAAAATGGGGATTCCCTAGTGAATTTTTTTTAATGGACATGGCCTAGATTAATCAGTTGTTCTTCTTGGGGCTGTATCGCATGATTACAAATGATTACTTGAATCATACCATTATTTTTCTGTACAACAGAAGAAAATTCTTTTTCTTTTACTAAGGAATACCAGTCAACTTTGACTCACCATCAGCTACCTGGAGGCATCTTTTATCAGAGACCACTTTCAAAAGCAGCTTCAACCAGGTCAAAATTTGCATTATTCGCATCAGCGACACATGGGCAAAAATGGAGATTCACAAGACAGATATGAGACCTCTCTTCAATGGCTTGCAGGTCAGAGCTACAGTACTCAGAATGAAACTTTGCTTAGAGTCACCAATGGCTAATGCAAAATTATTCAAACAGAAGCAAAGAAGTAGCAAAAGAAAAATAACCTGATAGAAGCAGAAACTCGAGTTCAGGAATACAAGCAACCTTCAGCAATAAAAAAGCAATACAAAAGACAATCTTCAGAAATACGAAAACAGGTCACAAATGTATGTGAATAGGTACCCAGACCATGGTGTTCCTCTTCAACCAGCCCTGTAAAGCAGATAATCTAGCAACAACAGCCATGAAACTTTATCACAGATGTCAGAACTTGGTAATGACCTTGCCTAACTTTTTTTCATGGCAAGCGGTACATCCAGCAATGGAGCAAACTCTTTTCTATTTTTCCAGGTTATACAGCAAATCTATCACCATCTCTGAGGTCAGTGGAATTGTAGCACCCTTGTAATTTAACCTAGTTATTTGTCAGGTAAACAGATAAATTACACTCCTGTAAAACTGAGATCCATCTACAGAAAGTGGCAGCCCTCCAGGTAAAAAGTATCAGCCATCTGCTCTAAAAAAAAAAATCTAATAAAACCCAGTGACAGATCACTTCAGTTATCTAGAGAAACTTGAAACAGTGGGGCAGAAATCAGCCACATGCAACTGCAGGAGTCACAAAACAGAGGGCTCCAAATAACATGAAAGTGAGTTCATCACTGGCTTTGCCACACGTAGATTCAAACTATCTTAAATCTTAATTTCTTCAATAAATATAATTACTATTAATTCTTCCTGAGATGTGCTTTACTGTGAGATGGTCTTCAGTTGGTACATCTTTAGGATTTTGAACACCATTAAACAAAGGAGTAGAGATCAAAAAAAAGAAACCTTTCAGTTTTCTCTTGGAGTGTTCTTTCTAATGAATTTTTGGATGTTCAAATTGTCATGTTTGGAATAAAGTTATTTAGAAGTCCAGAGGTTAATTACAAAAACAACACCTGTCTTTACTGAATTCAACTATATGAATAGAAGCAAACTGATTTCAACTTTGAAGATCTGTTTAGAAGTGCCTTTTGCTGTGTGAAATGTCACCCACACAAATCCTGCAAGAGAACATTAAGTGACAACACACCCAAAGGATGAAACTCACATTGGAACAAAATCTCTGTGGCTGAAAAAAAATGCTTAAAGGAGGATATTTATTTAAATTCCAGTTTCCAATTCAGCTATTACCTAATTAAAGAGAGTTGATGTATAACCTCTTACAAACATCCTGACACAGTCTAAATTTCTTGTCACCACATTGGTTTTCTTCATGCTTTTCTCTATTCTTTGAGCTCTTACCTCAGGCCTTGCTCAAGGACAGGGTGTCAATTTCTTTAGACTGACTCTGTATTGTAGACCAGTGGCAAATTAAAATTAAGCTTTTGCTTCGTTAGAAAAAAAAAAGGCTTATATAAACAGATACAAACAGTAGACTCAGTTCTCTACAGCCCTGGGGCATTTGTGCCAGTTCTTCCTTCACCATAACCGAACCCTGTCTCTTCCTGCTGGGCGAAACTAGTAATGATGAACATATGAATGAACAACTACTAAAACACTCATTTTGCTCGGGGCCTCAATTCAACTTTAAATACCTTCCTCTCCGGAACTGACAAACTGTCATTTTCTCTATGATGAATGTCTTAAATGGTTACGTGCAGTGGAAAACACAGTATATCAGCATATAAGATGATCAAAATCTACACTGGGAAAGAGTAATTTTCTCCACACTATGTATTTTATAAAGAAAGAGATGCATAGCCCTAGAGCCCGATCTTCCAACTGTTAGAAAAGACATTGTTCTTGCTGCTGAATTGCTACATAAACATTGCCTGGGGCCCAGGGGGCACCCTCAGGCTCCCCACATGCCAAACAAAGACGACAATTTTTCTGCCTGTAGAAAACAGGGCTGCTGGGGCACAAAGTCCCTGGACAGTATGATCTGTTTACAGCTTTAGTGCATTATGGAGTATTCTGCTATTTAGACAAAAAAAAAAAAAAAAAAAAAAAAGGAAAAAAAAAGACATAAAGTAAGGAGTGGGTATGATCCTGTACTCCTCATGCACACTATCACTGAGAAACGCTGTCAAAAACAAACAAACAAAAAAATAGAATGCAAACACAGCTTAAGAAAAAAAAAAATCCTTGCTCACCTGAAGCCAATGGGAAAAGTTTCCTTACCTGTGATTATGTTTTTAACTGAAGTTTAAAGATGAAAGGCACAGAACACACACAAAAGGACAGTTTTGAGAAAACCGTACAACACTGAATTTTTGATACAAGATGTCAGTGATGCCGACTGCTGAAGTCCAGAGCAGGTACACGTTGACAGCTGAAGGCCTGGTTTGGTGTTATTCAAACTCTGACAAAAACTAGCTTTTCATTTATTAGTAGAGAAATAATAGTATTAACAAACGAATTAAGAAAACATGCACACATATGATTCCTTATCAACCTGAGTGCTGTCAAAGGAAGCATCAATTTCCTAACTTTGTAATTCCAGCCACACTGCATTAAGCAAATGAACACAAAGGTCAAACGTGCAACATGGTTAAAACAATCTGCCTATGAAACCAACCAGTATATTTCAGCTGTCACAAACGTAATTCTATTACATACTAAATATATCAAACAATTAAACATTCATTTTTTACTGCTTAGATGTATTCAATGTCTTTACTCTCTTCTTCTTGAATCTTCATGGCTTGATCTCCATTGAACTGTGACATTTTGCCTTGCTTTAGACTGCAGTATCAAACCACTGCTGTGGCCATCCATGCAGGAGAACTGGAGTTCCCTACCAGGACACAGTGAGTAGTAAGTGCTGAGATAGCAGTGGGTTTCAGTCAACTGGCATTTATGCACTGGGTATATTTTAGGTCTCTGACTTCAAATAAGACACTTTTTGGAATTAGTGCAGTGGCTTTAATTAGAGGAGAACAGTAACACAGAACCCATAATTACAAAAAAAAAAAAAAATAGCCATGAGGTGGAAGCCATGAGTAGTGTCGTTGTCAGAAGCTGCTGTGAGCTCACACCACTGTCGGGTTAGGTTCAACCACCAGTTAACTTCAAGGCCATCGCTTCTAATTAAAAACCCTTTTGAACCCTTCCGGGGAACGCGGTCCGGATCTCTAAGGCACTGTAAGTACGGCCAGGCATGCAACTCTTAAAGCCTTGTCCCTTACGTTGCTTTTTCCCCAAAAAATTTTGAGACAGAAGGCTCCTTCAGTAAAATTAAACTACCATCGCTGAAGTTGCATTTTGTGATGTACATCTGCTCCTAGTTCTTTCTTCCTAGAGAAGCACCTGCCTTCTATAATCATTAGCTTTGCACACATCCATCCATCCATCTATCTATCTATCTATCAATCAAATGAGGGGCTATTACACATAACAGAATGGTTGAGGTTGGAAGGGGCCTCCAGAGCTCATCTGGTCCAAGCCCCCTGCTTGAGCAGGGAATCCCCACCAGGGGCCATCTCCTTTCTGTGCTTTAATACGCAGCCTTAGGGGTCGACACTAACAGTACTGCTCCAAGTTAGGTTAAATCTCGCTGCCTCGTGGACCAATGCTGTCACCATCGGTCTAAAATATTAAGGTGAAGTCACACCGGGCGTTCCGAAACTGGGAGCGTGGGCTGAAGAAGAGGAGTTAAAGGACTAAGCAAAGCCATCACCACCGTTCACTTGAGGTTGATGCCTGGTGTTTCCTGGCAGCAAGACAGCCAAACCTCTTTTTAACGGGGCAAACACGGCTCCCTCAAGGAAAGGAGGGCACCTGCTCGCTACCTTCTGCTCCTGAATGCAAGAACAGTCAGCACCACCAACAGCCCTGCTGAAACCAGAGCGCTGCCGCTACCCCTCGACACGCAGACACAGGCAGCAGAGCTGCAATTCTCATCCTGCTGGGGCCTGGTTCAGCACGTCGCAAACGTGGCCAAACCCAGCAGTTAGGACCAAGGGAACCTCCAGGCACAGCCCGGCAAAGGCAGGACGAGGGCGACGTGGCCCCAGAGCGGGGCTCGAACCCGCCATCCTCCGCGCGTGGAAACGACGTCTGGACCGCACCGCGCACGCGCGGCAGCCGCCAGCACAGCAGCTGCGCAGGCGCCGTGCGGAGGAGAAGGGAGAGGGAGGGCGCGGCGGCCTCGCGCGTGCGCGGTGGGCGCTCCCGTCCTCCTCCCTTGCCATCCCCTGCCCTCCCCTCCCCCGCCGCGCCATGGCCGCCGCGCCCCGCAGGGCGGAGTCGGGCACCCAGGTGAGGCGCCGGCCCCGCGCAGCGCGGCGGCCTCT
>JAWLRI010000516.1:1834260-1854682 GCA_034781795.1 Crypturellus tataupa
TGCTGCTGCTGCTGCTGCGGCGCGCGGAGGCAGCGGGCGGCTCCCTGCGCTGCCCCCTGCGCTGCCGCCGCCGCGCGCGCTGCCCTCGTTGGAGCGTTGAGGGAAAGGGGCTAAGCACGAAGGGGTGTTGAATGCGGGTGGTTTAAGTAGCGGTACGAGGTTTAAAATGCCCTGTTCTCCTTTGGAAAAGGGGGTTCGAGGGTTTTTTTGTTTGTTTTTACTTTTTATCTTGTCCTTACACACTCCCTCATGGTTTCCCTGTTGGTTACTTCTCCTGTAATGACGTTAAATCATTTTGACATTTGTGCGTTGCTGTATCAGAATATACTGGAAAAGTGCCTTATAAATCAATACGTCTTAAAATTCCATCTTTTATGCCCTTTTAGTGCTTCAGTACCTATAATATCTGTCCAGTATTGGCAAGCATACACGTCAGTTCAGAGCGTGAATCTGGCTGCACCAGTGGATCAAGTGATGGAAGGACTGATGCAGCCTGGCAAAGACAGAATAAGTAACATATATTAATATAGTGCAGTATGTGAAAGCTCTTGAAACGAGAGGCAGCCCTGAAGTGTATTTCCCTCAAATGGCCACACATAAGACCTGGTTTCAGTAAGAGTTACGCACAGACCGCAGTCACATACCTCTGTTTTTCAGCGTAATTAACACAACAAATTAGGACGTCTCCTAAATCACCTTTGGTACGTCACAGTGAAATAAATGATGAATTGCTAGCATATGTCTTCATGCCCAAAGTTTACAGAAGTGCAGTCTGAGTGGTTAGAGTGGTTGAAAATTAAGTTTTGTCTCATCCTTGAGATATGTTTATATTTGTAAATAGCCTGTAGGTTAGCTCACAGCCTCTTGTGTAGCCGGAGGATTTAATTTGAATTTCTTTAACATTTTAATGAAGTAATACCTCACTTCTGAGAAGACCTACATGGGTGTCTACACTTTTGCATAGCTCTGTTGAAACCAGTATGTATACGTGTAATACGTTAGTCAATGGGCTGCCCATATGCATAATTCTTTATTAAAAAGATGGAATTGATAAGTTATAAAAGATATTGTTAAAATATTTTTGGATGTTGTCAGCCTTGTCATTAATGAAGCTTAACCCATTTTTGCCCAGCCTAGACTATATATCTTGCTTGTTACATGTGACTGTCCACGTAAGTGTACAAATTCTTTGGCAATGTAATTAGGCTTTTCAAGAACACATAGTAGGAGTGGAGACCTCCTACGAAGCAGGTTGCTACAAGGCAGTATTTTCTATAGAAAAAGAGAGCATTATGAGGGAAGAAATGAACACCTTCAGTTAAATAACAGAATCTCTAATATGTGATTTAGAACTGTATTTTTCCCAAGTTCTTCCATTTGAAGGCTTTCTCTAGTAGTACTGCATTTGTGTCATGTGAACTCTCCACACCAAAGCGCACAGCATCCACTTTCCACCATTGAGACTAGTTACTGTAGATTTTTTCCCTTGCCCCTCTTGTAGAGGAATAAAAAGGTTAAATGGAAATGCCTGGAACAGAGCCAAGATGCTAGATGACTTTTGCTTACTTGAAAAACCCACGTTGTCACTAACTTGAATGTCACTTGAGCTGGAGAATTCCTCGCGTCCTACCTGAATGCAGTTCTGTTTCAGTGAAGTTCAGTTTGGAGGCAAAGTCGAGCTTTTCCTGCCAGGAAACCCGTTGTTCACAGCAGGACATTAATGAGGCAAGTGCCTTTGGAGCCTCTGCTTCAGAACTCGGAAGTAAATACAAGTTTGATAAAAACACAGGTGTGTTATCATGAGCAAATTACCATACTTTACCTATATGAGTGCTGCTTGGAGTAACCACCTGTAGTTATTTACAGTGAACATATAAATTGTCCCTTAAGAACCACAGAGTCATATTTAAACTAAAAGGATCAATCCACTGATCCAGAGATCTCGCAGTAAATTGTAAGGATTATAATCAAGGAGACAAAGGCTCTCCATTTTCCATAAAACAGGCTGCATAGAGAACATATTTGCTAATGTGAAATAAATTTGGGGGCAGGAAGGTGCAAGGCTTGGGTGGCCATCCTGCAACCATGTCTTGGCGTGTGGTGTTTCCAGCTGGCCCCAGCGATGCCTCTAGCCATGATGCTGCGATCCCCGAGCGATGCTTCCTATTGTTGAGGAACGAAGGGCATCAGAAACCAGCAGCCTGGGGTGGTTTTCCTGTTCCACTCAATTCCACAGCCTGACAAGCTGGTGAGAGATTTCCAGTCCTTCTGCCTGTGGGTGCAGGGAGAGCTTCTCCATGGTCACAGAGTTCTACTTTTTTTTTTCCCCCAGAACAAGAGTTTGCTGTGTGTTTTATACATTGCACAAATGTATGAAGCATAGCAGGAGGCTCTGCAGGTCCAGAGCAAGAACAGCTCACGCATTTTGGTGATCCTTCAGTGGACACATTGGAAAAACCCTTGTGCATCTGAACAGGCAAAGGCAAACACATTGACGTTTTGTTAATGGAAGGAAATGTTAAAATGTCAATGAAAACAACACACTTGGATTCACATCATGACCACTTGAATTAAATTCAGAGTCATTTAATGGAGTTTATTTGGCTATTAAGGGCAAACACACAACTGTTCAAACAACTCTTAAGAATTCCAAGCAAATGGTGCTCATCAATATGGCAGAGAGGAAAGCAAGATAAGGTGGCGCATGCTGAGAGAGCTGTGCTCGCTGCTCATTGATGACAGACTATAAGGAGAGTGAGAAAAAGTCAAACAGGGTTATTTTGGTTTTTTTAAATCTTTAAATGACATCTGGGTGTCTTGGAGATGGGAATATTTGGTAGCGGTTCACACATTATGGCATCCTGATTAGCGTCTATTCTCATGTGTTTTAATGTGTGTGTGTGTGTAATAAGATCTCCAGCAGTGCTCTAAGGTGTTAATTCTTGGGTTATGAATTTATGTCAGAACTACAAATAACACAGCCTATGTGAATACCTGTCTACTTGTTACGCAAATACCTGTCAGTTTAAAAAAACTGTCCTAGAACTTTGGACTAACCTGTTTTAAGATGGATCTACTTTGGGATGGGTTTTTGAATGACATGGTTTACAAATGCTTACTTGTTTTACATATATGAACTTGCTTTAAAAAAATCTTGGAGACCTTATGTATGTTAACTACTCTTAATCCAGGCTATATTTAAATAAGTAACTCTGATATAGTAGAACTGGTAGGCCATGGAGTCCTATATATACACACATATTTTCACTTGTACATGAGTTCAGAGAGTGACTCAGGAGAGTAATAATGGGTAATAGAGCCTGCCACCTCTCAACCAGTAGCGTGTTGTAGCTATTACAGATGATTTTCTTTCCTTTTGTTCTGTAAAATGGCAGCACTGCTGCATATCAGGCATTCCTTCCTGCTACTCTATCTGTACCTTTTATTTTTCTTTTTTTAGCTTTATTTTCCCTAAGGGTATCAGCTCCTTATTGCAGTAGAATCTGTCTGATAACTGCTTGTAAGGTGGAAATTTCTGTTCATATACTCCAGACTATGGGCTTGTGTGCATATTTATGAAAGCATTTTAAAATCAAACCAATCTTTTGGCAGATTTGTCACTGAAAGCCTCCAGTTCTCTGGTTCTTCATGTGTCTGATTCCCGAGCTCCATTATTTTTGGCTAACAGTATATCTGTTCTTTTTTTTTTCTTTAAAAGCTGCTTGCACGACTTGAGGGCAGAAGTTCTCTGAAAAATCTTGAACCATATCTATTTTCTGAGGAAGGATTTCCTGTTCATGGTAAAAATGTATCTTTATCTTATTTATGGAAAAATGTCAGTTTAAAAGTATGCTTATCTCCATCGTATTGCCCTGAGAATTCATATAGATCTTTTTTTGCCCTGAATTCAGAATTTTAAGTGTTGATGTAATTCACTTATGTTTTAGTCGAATTAGATAAAATGGAACAATACAGAATCAACATGTGAATATTAATAAATGGATTTAAAATATCTAATTCACAGGTATCAAAAAATTGTAGATAGGGAAATACCAAACACTTTAGTCGGTTTCTGGTAGTGTTTCACAGAAGTTTATTCTGATTCTGTCATGTAAGCTTTTTGTCAGTGGCTGAGCCACCTCAAAAAAATCATCACTGTAAAAATTTGAAGAAAACTTGAGATTCAATAAATATGAAAGAGCTCAGTGGTATGAAATGATCTGGATCAACCAGTAAAATGGGCAAGAGCACACAGTTGTGTTTTTTCTTTAATAAAACTAAGTCATCGAGCCACACAAATGGCAATTATACTTCGATGATGAAACTGTGGAAACAATTCTGTAATGAACATAAATATCAATCAGCTGAATGACTTCTTGGAGGTTGTTATGATCAAAATGTCTTATTCCTTAACTGAATAAGTAAGAGTTCCAAGTGAAGGTAGAGGAATTGGGCTACCTCTGCTTGCCAGTAGTGCAATACATTTAAGGCAGATTCTCTATTACTGGAAGTTTTTAAATTAGAAATGAATGCTTTAATGAAAAAAATTACTGAGCTTAAACAGGAAATAACTCATTAACTTCTTGATTATTCAAGAAGTTGGACCTTTTTTCATTTGAATTTTATTCGAAATTCCATGGATTTCACCATAGAAGAGATTACTCTACATGTGTACACAGACCTAGAAATACACAGCAAAAAAGAAGCATGAATGGCAAACTTAAAGTATCAAGTTGTGAGAGATACCAGAGTTGTTGAAATATGTATATATGAATAGTTTTTATATGAAAAGTGTGTGGCTGACATGGTTAATAACATACTTGTCTGCAATTTAAATTCCCATCAAGTATAGAAGGATCAGAAGAAAGAGCAGAAAAAACAATAAAAAGAATCGTGATAATTTTATGAGAGATGATGCTTAGTCTAAAAATGTAGCCGTTCGGAGCCATTATATATATTTTGCAGCACTTGGGAGTAACATTAGGGTTTTAGCAATGTACAATTCCTGCCCCCAGACATTATAAATACAATGTAACTAAGTTAAAGGGCAGCGAAATATTGGCAAGACAATGTGAGCAGGGCAGAATAGGATGTTTAAGTACTCTCAATTCAGAACTGTTTTGTTTCCCCACAAAAATTAGGAAGAAGCAGCGTGTGTTTGTTTTTTTGAGCTTTACATACGAAACAAACAGTTGAGACTGAATCGGGCATATCCTCCTAGGACAGACTATAAGAAGCCTTCTTGGTGGCCAAGAATTGCCCTTGCTGTTGCAGTCAATAGAATTATAAATTTAATTCATAAAGTTACCAACTTCCATCATCAAGTCCTGTTTCTGCGCAGTGACAGGGGTTCCAGAATTGAGCTTCCAGAACTTCCATTCTAAGGTGGCTGGAAAACCTTGTAAAGTCATTGCTAGTTCCTCACTGTGCCAGCATTATTATTGAGCTTTCAAAGCTCTTCAGTTTTCTTTTGCTTTTAGCAAATGGTACTAATCATTATCTGAATTGGTTGTGCTTTTTGGATGGCACTAATAGAGCTGCATAAGATAGTAGCACCGATTTTTAACTTTGTATATGTAAGTGGACCTTTTCTTCAATTTTTGCATTGTCTTTAATAGCATGGAATAGTTTTTGGCCATAGACACTACATCTATTCATGTGAAACAACATTTTTATTTTTTTTTTCATGTTATTCAGTCTTAAATCCCTGTTGCAAGTAGGCCTTTGCATTTGCCATAAACTTGATTTTTAATAAATTGATCTGGAATGTTGTATTGCATTGTCCGTGAAGTCCATTATAAAAAGCATTATTTTAATATAAAATAGTGTAACATTAAAACAATGTAATGAATTATTCTTCTTCCTGACAGTATTTCAAACAAAGCAACATATATATAAAGCTTCAATAAACTATAAAAAGGTTACATCATAATATGTATGTCAGAGGTTTTCTTCTTGTCCATAAAATAGGAACAGCTAATATAAGTACTGCCATGACATTCCAGTCAATGCTTCTAATTAGTATGGAATTGTATGTTTAAGAACACATAAGAATAATAATTACACACTATTTAAGCTCTTCTGGACCAGAGCAAAAATGACATGAGCTTTTAATAATCTTCCAGTATTGCCAGTCATGTTTCTCTTAGGCCAGTGGTATGAAGGCGTGGGTGTCAGTATTAAGCTCTGATGTTCAGCTGGAGTGCAACACCCCAAATTAACTTGGAATAAACACTTTGCCCTTCAACCCCACTTCTAAATGGTAGGAATATTAGTGACAACTTCTCCACAATATTGTAAATTACTAGCCTTGTAACTTCAAGGTGTCTGATGGTATGACGCCCACAAAGCTGTTGCCAAGTGTTCTAATATCTGTTTTTTAACTGCAATGTCAGAAAATAATTCTACTAACATTTGCTAGTGTAATGATTACTGGCATAACCTAGGCTCCACTAGTTCAAAGATGACACTGAATTTATTACCAGGACTGAGCACAATGTTTCAGTTGAGAATAAATTTATTAATATTGACGTTTATTCAGCATTATGTAGTTTACCCTATTGTTCTCTTTAGCCTGCTCACAGTGGGTGGGTTCAGTTTTGTGTGTAGTTGAAACTACTTTGAGCCAAGTAGTGTGTTGCCTTAGACCAGTCGTTCCTTAAAGTATTGTTCTTGAATTTGCCAGTGCTGAATTTCATCTGAAATTGTTCTGCTTTTCCACCTTGCTCTGGTCAGTCTCTGTTAACCAAGTTCGTTTGTCTCCTACACCTTTTGCCAAGCCTATTGATATTATTCATGTCAGACAACATCAATTCGTAGTAGAAAGTTCCCCTTTAGCTTCCTTCCACGTTAAAGTGACCATTCCTATCCTGACTCCCAGACTGTTTACGTCCTTCTTTTAAACTATTTTGAAACTTACAGATGGAAGTATATTAGTAGGGCAATGCTAGTTCTGATGCCTTAGTTTCCTCTAAGATCTCTTGCCAGAATGTCAGAGGCTCTTTGACAGCACAGTTAGCCACACTTCTTCCTCTGCTGTGTCATGATTTGTCTGCTCTGATCCAGAAGGATGAATTTCTCCTTTATCTTGCTGCAACAGCCCAGTTCCTAATTAAATTAAACCTTATATTTATAGATGTTGCTATAAATGGTTTGTTTTTCTTGCACCAGTTCTTCTTGTGGGCAGCCTCTTTGGTAATCACAAAGGCACAGAACCCCCCTGCTCCCTTGAGGTTTTCTTACTGTCCAAACTGTTACTCTCCTCAGAGTATCAGCGTAACATAGTCACACTGCAACCCGGATGTGTATCTTGATCAACAGTATTGAGCAAACTTTGAAAGCTATTTAACTGTTTTGCTGTTAAAATTTATAAAGCACCACCACAGAAATTCTTTAAGAATATTTTTTTCTGGTTTTGGTCAGTTTATCATTTTTACTTAATTCATACTAATTCTGGCAATAAAAGCTCCTTCAGTGTTCTATGAGTTACAGATCCCTTATATAAAGTTTTACACAAAAGCTTTCTCAGAAAACATATTTTTAAATGATGAAGGCAAGTGTCCACTTAATTTTTGCTTGGTTTAGCTTTTTCTTAATTTAGTTTCTTCTTTAGTTTTCTTAGAAATCTGACTAAGATCTTGCTACTGCTGCTTGTTAATGGGCATAGAGTTGCTAGGTTATTTTTAACAAGTCATATTCTGCTATAAAGGTGGTGGTTTTGCCCAGTCAAGTCATTGATCTGGATTCAAAGATACCAGTCAGGGTGGAAAAACTGTGCACAGAAGCCAGTGGCAGGCAGGACACAAACCCTGTTCTTTGAGAGGACTTCTCCAAGCTGGTGTCACATCCCAACAGGGCTCTACTGTATTGCCAGCACCGTGTGTGTGACACAATAGAGTAGCTGTGCATGTGCAAGCTGGATATTGCCACCTCAGAGCATAAGGGGAAGGTGGACCTATGTAATGGAAGTGTAGTCATCTGTCATCTCAAAAGTGGGAAGGGGCCGTTCAACACAGATCTGCAATGGTTTGGGAAGCAATTAAGTTGTTTTGTGTGTTTTGTTTCTTATGTATATAAAAATTTTGAGGTATCGAATGTTCAGGAAAAGGGGATTGCAGTTTTGGAGAAGTGATGATCTTCATTACAGAGAGGCATGTGGTCTGTGTGCCACTAAGATGGATGGAGTGGTTACACTGAGTGTAAATTGCTTCTGATGTTTGCAGTGTGTGAAGGGAGCGTAGTCTTTTCCCCATTGCTCCTAATCCCAAGCAGCTTCTGGACATAATATTCACCTATGAAAAAGCAACATTCTCTGGAAGCTGGGTGATGACTTGAAAAACCTTATTAACTCAGGCAAGCACAAACTTGTTTTAGTAAAGTTACAATTAATTATTTGTTCTTGCATCCCTCCTGTCGAAAGCTGCTAAGCCATTTACACTTACTGAGGCCACAGAAACCTATTAGCTTCCTGCAATTACAGTCATATGAATCTCCTTCAGCTAGAGAGAATCAAAGTGTTCACCTTATTGTATGTGCCTTTCCCCTTCTGCATAAAATCCAAAATATCATAAGTAATCCAGTTTCCTAAATTATATATTTATAATTTTTTATATTTTTTTTATAAGCAGTACCTTTTCTTAAGGTATTGCTCCGATATAAGACATAGAAAACCTATCAAAAAGACTTCATGTTGTCTTATATTTATGTCTGACAAAATAACCAATTCCCTAGAAATGAGTTATGATTTTATTAATGTTTTAAGTTTATGTGATACATATGTTATCAACGCAATGATCAAGCAGCTAGGCTGAGTCAATTTATGAGAAGAGAACCTCAGTTTCAGACAGTAGAATGGTTGCTTGGAGTTAAAGTGATGTGCGATTTCCCCCATTGTCAAAAGAAGCAACTTCGTATTGCAATCATCATAGAATATAAGTGCTAAATAAATATACTGACATTCTCTTTACTGGTCACAGACTCCTGCTGGTGTCTTATGACGTGCACAGATACTGAACAAGCACATAGCAGACATGAAATGCTAAAGGCCAGTCCATGCTACAAAAATAGATATGTCGCCATGATTTGTACATCCAACATATCCTTTTTTTTCTTCTGTCTCCTCCTCCTTTATCTCTTATTTTTGTGTCTGCAGTGTAGATGTGTGGTGTCTTAGCTAGTCCTTCGTATAGCAGCTTCCTCTTCAGCCCTTAGGAATGATAGAGTCATATAACCCGGTTGCCAACCTTGTATTGCTATTGATGTCTTAGATACTGTCATTTTTAACCCAGGTTCACAAGTTGATTTTCTTCACTTTAGGTGCCTTTCCTGAAAACTGAAATTTCTGTTGGTAGATGCATTTTTATGGCTGTGCAAGGCTTCAAAATGCATTTTCCAATTAACGTCAACAATTTGTTAAAACAGGTGCGATTATGACTGGTTGCCATTAAAACAGCTGAGCTTGTGTTTTGTGATCCCTGCTTTGGGGGGACTGTATTAGACGGGACAAGGAGGAAGGAGAATTCCACTTTTATTCTATTTGCAAAAGCATTACAAAGTTATAGGGCTCCCAAAACTAAATGTGGGAAAGTTGTCCTCTGTTAGTGATTATAATGAAAATGCAGTAATCTAGTTTAACTGGAACTAATAGATGGACATTGTGGGGTCTCCGAATAGTTTTCAAGCCTAACTTTCAGAAGCAATGAGCACTTGCACTTCCCAGTGAACACCAATAATTCTCTCTGCGCTCTAGGTGCTCCTACCTCACAGTTTGCTGCTTTGTTTTTGAAACAGGAGATGTCATTGAATTCCATGGTCCAGAAGGAACGGGAAAAACAGAAATGCTTTATCACCTTGTAGCCCGCTGCATCCTTCCAAAGTCAGGAGGAGGACTGGAAGTGGGAGTCATGTTCATCGATACAGACTATCATTTTGATATGCTCCGTCTAGTCACCATTCTGGAACACCGATTGGCGCAGAGCACGGAAGAAACAATAAAACAGTGCCTGGGGAGGCTTTTTCTTGTTAACTGTAGTAGCAGCAGCCAGTTACTCCTCACTCTTTACTCTTTAGAAAACATGTTTTGCACTCACCCCTCTCTCTGCCTCTTGGTTTTGGACAGCATATCAGCTTTTTACTGGATAGACAGAAGCAACGGAGGGGAGAGTTTAAACTTGCAGGAGATGAATATGAAGAAATGTGCTGAAATTCTTGAAAAGCTCCTAAGAGAGTATCACCTAATCCTGTTCGCAACAACACAAACCATCATGCAGAAATCTACAAACTCTGCAGAACACTCATTTTCTCCAAAACTTCAACATGAAACAGATGCAGACTATAGGCCTTACCTTTGTAAATCGTGGCAGCAAATGGTAACCCACAGGATATTCTTTTCTAAGCAATCTAACTCTGGCAACAGCAAGGCTTTCTCAGTCATTTCTTGTGATATCAAAAAAAAGCACATGGTAAAGCGGTCATTTACTATTGCAGAATGCGGAGTTCAGTTTTAACAACCTTGTTTTTAAAACAGTGGCGATCTCAGTACTTTGCATAGTTTTAATGCCTTTAAACTGGTTAGTTGTCTGTGGTTGATTAAGACTTTGTCACTATTTACTTAAAATTTAGTGAAGGGCAGAAAGCTTAAAATGATTGAATTACTGTAGAAGTTCAGTCTAAACTGGTGAGGAATGTTGAAATGATTTGTTTGTGGTTAATGTATAAAGAGATTAAATCAAGAAAATTAAAAACAAAGTCATTTTAAACTCCTAATATCCTTGAGTAATGTAACCTACATGGTATGCAGCCAAATGTACTGACTTAATTTCTGGGACTTAATGCTTTTCACTCCTCCTCTTCCAAGCTACAGAAATAGGAACCTAGTTGTCCATGTGGGAGACTGCAAAAAGGCAAGTGTTCACTCTTTATAAATATTGGGCTTGGTTTGTTCACGGTAGCCTGGGGTGTATGAAATGCAAGTGCTACTTTGCCTAGAGAAGAGGAGTCATTTTCACAGTGCAGTAAATAGCAGTCCTGACCGTGCTTCTCCAGGCTTGCACGCCCTCTGCTCGCATGCCCACGTGCCTGGAGAAGCAGGGATTGCAGGTGTTCTCGCCCATACAAGCATCTGGCTTTGAAGAAGCTAAAGCCATCACAAAAACGGAGGCCCGGTTTCCATAACTGACGGAAAACAAGAGGCCCAACCCTGTGTACCCATGAGTTTGTTCTGCGTGCAGTAAACAGCTTAGCCTTAGTCTTTGAAAGTGAAGATGGTTGGGTTTTTGTAAGACGTATACACAGACATAAATTTCTTCCCCGCCCTCATTATTCCCTCCCACTTCTTTCCCTTCTCCCGCGCTTCCTAAAGAACCCAGGAATGCCATGCCCCTGGTCTTTCCCGATACCTATTTGTGTGCAGGATTTGGCATGCAACATGTTGCAACTCTGGCAAAGGAGATATAGAACTTATGGGAAATGCCCTACAGTTTTGGCAAGGGAGACCATATTATTTATTAACCTAGAGTGCCCTTTGAAAGCTTCAAAGTGCTTTACAAGAAAGAAAATTGCACACAGTACATTATATAATACAAAAACTTACATTAACTTACAAATTTAAATTACTCAAACAAGGGGAAAATATTTCTCACAGCAATATTCGTTCAGTCATGTTGCATAACATGTTTTATAGTTTAGATTGAGCAGATTATTAATAAGAATGCATATTTAAGCACAAGTATCTAGCATGGTATCTTTTTGAGGAAGATGCCTCAGAAAACTGTGTTGTGAGAATCTTATCACTTAATTTCCAGACTTCTGAAGCCAGTCTGTCTCAATTCCCATATGTGTAGTTAGGTGTGTGTACCCGACTTGTGCATGTGGGAGTGTATAGCCATACTGTTGTTTACAAAATTAGAAATCTAGGTGATTTGGCTGGATTTTTCAAAGCTGCTACCTCTAACAGCAGCCAGTCCCAATGGCTTTGGGAGGAGTGTGAGAGGAAAATCTCTTCTCACTGGCACGTCCTCCAGCTTCCACGGTGCCAGGTTTAGGGAACTCTTGACCAGAGGTTGCCATCAGACCACAGTGTTTAGTGGCCACTGATCAAACCTACCCTCTCTGAATCTGTTTAATCCATTTTTATCCTACTGATCTTCCATGGATCCACAGTGGCTTTTCACAGTGAATTTAGTTTGATTATTCTTTCTATGGAAGAACCTTCTTTTCCTCTTTATACCTGCTATCTGATAGTTTCTTTGTGTCTTCCAGTTCTTTCTGTGTGAGACGTAATCTTGTTGACATCTCTGCAGTGATGATTTTGCACACTTGTCTTTTCACTCGTGCTTTCTTTCCCCTCACCACTGTTATTCATTTCAGGACTCTTGCACCTTTTTTTCATGTGTTTGGGTACTTCTAAATTGGCCCTTCAGCCTAGACTGGGCCAGAGTTAGATGGTTTAACATGTATGGACACTTAGGGAATTATTGTACAACCACAGTTCCTTTTTTTGTACAAAATAGGATAATGTAAGTATATACATAAATATATACATAATATATACAATATATACATAAATATAAACATATAAAGTCTCAAATTATAGAAGAACTTTACAATTTATTCTTAAAAAATGATTTTTTAATTTTTATCAGAGAGTAGAACTCTAGTGAAGAAAGTGCTTTATACAATCATGTTTGCTAAAAGACGTTTCTGAGAGAAAAATAGTGGAAATTATTCTGGAAAAAAAAGCTTTTATATTTTCCCCTTTTTTTTTTTTTGCATTATATTATAAAATAAAAGCCTAAACTGAAATGAAACCAAAGTTGTAATTGATAAAAAAAAAAAAAAAAGTATTTTGCATGCATAGAAACTCAGTAGATTCCTTCAATTTTGTTTGTTTGGTGCTTTGTGTGCAACATGGAATTAAAGCAAAACTGAAATATGCAGGAGTTAGTTCACCCTTTTTTCCCACATTTTTGTTAGAGGGTGCTTTTTAGCAAAACTAATTAAGGGATTTTGTGGGCTTTATTTTTAAATAAACCAGTATGCCTCCAGATACCTGGAAAGAAACAACATGACTTTTTAGCTCTTCTGTGGCTGTTCTAATGGCCTTTATGCCGGGCTTGATACCCTGTGCAGGAGGGAGCCATGCCACGTCCCTGGAGCTTGTTTAGGAAGGTGCAGTGAATCCTAAAGGCCTCCATCAGTTTCAGTGGTTGCAAGAAGTATAGAAGAGCTTGAAAAGAGAGAGAGGCACGGGAAGAGATTGGAAGCCTCTGGCAGTGGAAAAATCTTGAGAGCTGAGAAAGGAGCATCAGCCCAATGCACCTGCAGGGTCTCTGAGTGGAAAACTCCAGTGCACCACAGCAGACTCTGAAATTAAAGGTCTGACCAACCCTGTGCCTAAAAGGAGAGAGCACAATGGCACTGAGCTATGAATAAAGTGAATCAGGACAAGAAGATTCTTAGTATTGTCTTGAACTGTTAACTAACATGTCTGGCATGTTAGTGCTTTAAAATATAAAGACATTGACCATAGTTGACTTGCAGGTTCTTCCCTCTGAGGGATGAAACAGGTGACGGAGTCAACTGTGCAGATGTTATATGGCTTATTTATAAAGGTGGCATAAAATCCTGCTCCTCTAGACTCAGGAGGAATTAAATGCAAAAACAGACTGCTTTTCCTTCTTGTTTTTCTCCTTGCAGCTCCAACTGTCTTCCTGCCAGTCAACTCTTAATGCCAAAAGCTCTCAGCTTTCTCCGTCAGGGCAGTGCTTTAGTGGAAGTGGAGAGTTTCCTGCTTTGCTGAGCATTTATGTGTACAGACCCTATAATATCAATATTGCTGTTACTGAGATACCTGAATCTGAAGCCCTGTGACACCGCAGTCCTTTTGGAGGCTTTATTCCATTTGCACTCTGGAATAGTTTCACATTGACATAGATGCTTTCAAAGAACTGTGTCTGTCCCTAGGGAAATTTTGGCTGCCTTCCCTCTACTTCCTCACGCTGCTTTGCATTCTACCCCAGGCAACTGCTCTGGGCCTCGCAGCCCAAGGATAGCAGTGACCAGGTGTCCTCTCCTTGCTTAGTGCTGGTTAAGAGGCATCCTGTGCATCTTTGCACGTTCCTGCTCCCAAGGAGTTGTCATACCCACTCCAGTTCTTAATCTAACTCTTCTGTCAGACTTGTTTCTCCTGCATCTAAGCTGGGCCTGTATCAAGGACCTCCTAGCCCTCTGGGGAAAGATCAAGAAGGAGAAATCTTGGTGTTCGAGTACACAGGAGGGACAAGATTTTTAGGCTGTTGCATGAAAAAAGGCCAAGCGAGGCCACAGGATTCCAGGTGGCAGCAGGTGAAGCTCAAGGCTGTGGAGGTGGCTGTCTGCAGGCCAAGGGATAGGCTTCTGCATCCTCTTTAGCAGCTCTCTGCAGCATCAAGAGGCACCCAGGATCTTGGTGTGAAACAACCACATATTCTCACACAGCAGCAGTTCATCTGAGACGGACATGTTCAAGTGGATCCTCTGCGCAGCAGGTTTCCCAAGCTCAGCTAAACCCCTCATCCGTCTCCAGGCAAATGTCTCCGCTGGCTCCCACCTCCTCCTCAGTAGCACGGACAGCGACGCTGCGAAGGAGGTCAGGAAGCCCCACTGCACTCCCCTTGGCTCGCCCCCTGTAGAAGCCAGACCTCCAGCTGCAAAACCTTCCTGCAGCCTCTACCAAGACCATCCGAGTTCAATCTCCTGTGCTGCGGGTTCAGCCGCTGTGGATACCGTGTGCACCAAAGAATCCCTGTTCGTAAAAAAGGCCTAACTTGGGAGTCTGCCACAGTTGCATTACAAATACAGGCCGTGTTTGGACGGGGCAATGAATGGGTTTAGAACATCAGCATATGTTAGAAGAGATTTTTCAAAGGCAGTTGGATGATTTGTGTTCAGTAAAACCTTAGGCAGTTCTAACAATTCTGAGGCTGCGCTTGATTTGCAGAGTTTTACCAGCATGTGTTTCTGGGCCGTCAAAAAACAATTACAGAAGCAAGTAAACAAGGCCCCCCATGGCACACTTCACTTGACACAAATAAGGTTAGTAGTCCCAGAGAGACCTGCAACTTGCTGTGAAACAGCACCAGTTGACCCTGCTGTAAAAGAGCACCAGCACCCAAACTTAGACAGTCCTCACGGGGAATATAAAATGGGATTTCAGGTACAGAAACTCAAGCCCATATCCGATGCTGTAAAGCCAGGATTATGGTGCCATAAGGCCAGGATTACCTTCTTGAGTAAGGAGTCCGAACTGCCTAGCAGAGTGCCGAGATTTCAAAACAGCCTTTTCTTTACTTGTTTGCTTGGGTTGTGTTGCCACTGCTAATATCTCTCTCAGGAAGCAAAATTTCTCAATGCTTCCTGGTAAGTCATATATTGTGTTTGGTTTCTACCCACATCATATTTGAGAGACTAAGGAAAGAGAGAGGCAGAGTCTCTGGAGACGTTTTCTGGACTGAGTCCATGCTCCAGATTGGATGGTTCAATTACCCGTTAGTGCTCTACTAGTAGGGTTGTTCTGCTCTTGGATTGATTGAAGATAACACTTGCAGTGGCAGGATGAGGATGGAGTATTAAGAGACACCACAGAAGGAGTTCTGGATAGATAGACGAGTATTTAAATAAACATGCTGAAATTCAGAGACCAGCATTCTGCAATGTCTGGAAGCCAAGGATAAAACTTTGAACTCCTCCTTGTGAGCTTGCACTTTTACATATCCAGCAGCACTGAATTACAGCCTGAAGAGGCAAACGTGCAGACAGAGAACACCGAGGCTGATTCTCTCTTTTGATGTCTCCTCCAAAAGCAAGGTCTAACTTATAGTAAAATAAAGGTAACACAAATGAAAAAGCTTTGTATTGGGGTAGGATATTACAACATACTAAAGTTTGAAATGTCCATAGTTCTCAATATTTATATGACTGGTACATGACTCATACTCAAATCTCTGCTTGCAGAATCTCAGTGTCACTGTTGCCACTCTGAGAGCATCGGTGTCACTTATTTGAAGCCAAAACCATTACTATTGGGAACCAGGTAGATTTCCAGTTTCTCTTTCCAAAAACCAGTTAGTGTAATTATGGGGTAAGATGTACTAAAACAAAAGTACTAATTCATTCCCAGACTAGCACATATTTTTAGCCGACTCTAGGATTCTTGGGGTGAATGACATCAACACACAGGTAGGACATAAGGCATTTCATCCAGGAAAGTCATCATCCTACAAAGCAGAACAGTCAAAGTTTGGGTGAAACCCTCGAGCTCCACTAAGTTTAATGGGAACCGAATGCCAGGCAAATTCTCTTACCCTGTAGTCTTTAGTTCCAGATTTCCTGTGTGAAGCCGTACACCAAAGGGGAGATCTGTGCCTCCCTCTGTGCCAAAAGCAGTCCGTTGAAAAATAAAATAAATGGAATTAGAGACTCCAGTAGCCCATGGAGCCTCCCTGAGGACTTGTCTTGTTTCCCCACAGGTCTCTTTCCCACTAGTTTGTTGCTTTCAATGCTAAAAAGCAGATCATGATAAACCTGTGTAGGGTGACAAAAGATTTTGGATACAGAAGGAGAGATCAGTGCACAGCTTTGAACCGAAACCCTGCAGTTCTAGGGTTTTGTAATTGGATAAAAACCTCAGTTCCCCTAAATACGGACTTCACTTTTTGTAGATGTAGCTGATGACCTTGTTCAAATGCCAAGAATCTATTTTTAATGCACGAAAGGTAGCTTAGAAGGTACTTGACCATGCAACTTGCCAAAAGATCTGCTGGGAAGCAGCAAAGCTTAACCGTGTTGTAATGAAGCAAGGCCAGGGTTTAAGGGTGTGAGTACAGTGCGGCTTTGCATAAATTGGGCCACCAAATGGAGAAGGCCAGTGCTGCAGGTTGGGTCCATCCCCAACTACCAGCTCAAGTCAGGAATTTGCTTATTTGTTGGAAGTTTGCGTTCACATTCACAAACATAAGCACAAATACAAGCACTTGGGAGCAACCTATTGATTTGAATGCTAATGACTACAACATAAGCTAGACAATAAACCTATCAAAAAAAGCAGACATAAAGTGGAGAGGCAGATACAGACAAAACAGATGGAAAGATTTCCCATATGAATATAAATAAAATTAAAGACTAATAACTGATTTTAAAAGCCTTACTACTTTGGAGACGCTACCCTTTGAATGACAACTTGTACTTACAGTCAGTCTCTGGATATCTTGCCTATAGCAAACTTTAAATTATGTAGATCTTGGTCTTTTTTATCAATTCCCTTTGTCATGTCAAAACTGCATTGCCTAAGCTGGACTTTGCACAGAAATAATCAGCAGAGACACATTACTGAGTGCGCTGCTTTACTGCGTGACTCAGGGTTTTCAGTGTACAGCAAGGGATCTCCGCCATAGAACCTGGGTTGTGGTTACCTCCTGCCAATCCACCACATGCTAAATTCCAGAAAATTGTTTAATTAACGTAATGGATGCAAATGACATTCTAGTCTGCACTGTGGGTAGCTGGAAACACCCCGATGTACAAGCAATAACACCCTGTCCTTTGACAGCATGGCCTAGATCTTCTCTTTTCCTTTTTAGTGAAGGAGAAATCACTGCAAGCTCATAGGTGCATTTAAATTCTCCCATTTCACTGTACAGAAAGAATTTTGACGTAACTATTTTGATACTCTGATTTACATTCCCTGTTTCTAGAAGGACTCATGCATGCGTTTAATACATGAACAATTCCAGGGAATTCAACAGGAAAATTTACCTTTAAAGTTAAGGGTGTGCATCCATCTTTACAAAGTCATCCCGGACTTTGCATCTGTTCCCACAGCTTTTCTGCCCCTGTGTCTGTCCAAACAACACATGCGTCAGAACCACATTTCTAACACCAGTCCCTTATTCCTCTGAATGGAAAGCTGAAATCCACAGTTTAACTGTATGATCTTCCTGTTAGTAGAATATATCTGGTTTCCTTTCTCCTGTTTCTTTCCCAAAATACTGAGCAGAGGGCATGAAGAACCCGTTGCAGTGGCTAGCAAAGCTGACATTGCTCCTGGAGAGGAAAAGAGTGTGGTCTTGGCAGTCACTGTTGGTGTACACTGTCGTGGCATCCCCAGGTTCACTGCACAAAGGTGAGTGACTCATTTTCGTACCGTAACAGCTTGTATTCCCTTCCACCTTGTTCTCCCTCAGAATCCCTCATCTGAATATGAAGGGCTCCGTATCCTTTTGACAGTCCCCTGCTCTTCCTGCACCCTGGTCATTCGTAGCTCTTTCCTGTCAAGGGCAGTCGTCACATTCAACACACTCATACAGTAACCTGAAACATGATAAAAAAGTATTTGAATATTTACTATCCCCATTTTGTTTCCTCCACTGCAAAGGATGGGCCAGTCTAGGAGTCTGTAGAGATGTCTTGCTCAATAGAAAAGCATAACTGATTCCTACGTAATGCTAAGCTATAAAGTAAGAGCATTTTTGCTCGGTGATTGCGTTCCCTCCCATTCCCACTCAAGCCAAGAGGAGCCCCTTGGGGTTTCAGAGAGGGAATGGGAGACAAGCACTGGGCTGCTCTTGGCTCAACTAACATTTTGTTTGTATTGGACACACAGTGACACTCCCCTCATCAGAGCCAAGGTCCTAAAAGTAACTTGTTTTCATTTAAGAAGAGAAAAGGCAGCACTACTGTGTCACCACACGTACTGGGGAACGTTGTCCAAAGGACAGAGTCTATCCCTGGGTCTTGGTATAGGTGCTGTAGATCCCAGAGCTCCCTCCCAAATCACAGGTACCCAGACAAATATAAATACTTCTTTTCCAAGCTAGCTGTATTGCTCATTTGGCAACTACAAGACCCAGCTCAGACCCATCACCCTTATACGGCCCTATCAGAGTCATGGGGAGGCAAAGTTCTGCTCACAGAGACCAACTTGCAGGATGGTGCTTTAATTTGTCATGCTCTGATAATAAATGAATCCTCTCCTTTAGATCAGGGCCAGTCCCATTACCACAGTGTAGCCAAGGGACATTTGCCTCCAAGCACGTGGCCTAGTCTGGGTGCAATAGGAGAGCTTGGTTTAACTTGAAAGCACCTCTAAATCATGCACGAGAGGATTATGTGCAGTCCGGGCCATAAAACCTCCGGGCTTAGCCTCCCTCGGCCATCTGTGAAGGATCCCAGCTGTGAAGGATTCCTCCGTGGAAGTGCCTGCCTATGGATGGATGTGTCTAAGAACTAATTATTGGGGAACCTGTATAAGCAGTGCCAGGACTGACCCTCCTGTATTCAACTGGTGGAATTCAAGTAGTCGAGAAGATCTTCAAGGGACAACCTGCTCAGGTAAGGGCTGGCGTAGGTGGCTCAATGGTTCTCTCACTCACAGCCCTTTCTAAAGAGGCAGCAAGATCCCTAGTCATCATCTGACGTTAAAATTTATAGCTTATTAATTAATAAAAGAGAAAAAACAAAAAACAAAAATGCCCTTTCTGCTCCAGGTCACAGATCCCAGGCAGCCATTGAATGGCAGGAAATGTTCTCCTCCCAGCAGAGGATGTAGGTTAAAAGGTTTTAAAAGATTATATAATAACAATTTTTTTAATCAGCCTTTCTGGTGGGTTTTGTGTTTAGAATAACTGCCTTAAATGATTGGTTTTGGCTTAAGAAACTGTTTGCTTACCTGGCACCTGAGCTCTAGTGATGAGCTTTGACGTCCTCTGAGTATACCTGGACCTCGCAAGGGGAACTCATCGCAGCCTCCCTGCCTGTAAATTGAACCTTTAAAAAAAATCAAAATCAGACATCGCTCTTTATCTCCTCCAACTCCTACCTCCGCATCAGCACCCAGAAGTTTTTAAGGCCTCTTTCAGCATGTCTCCTTTCCGTTGACGGAATATTCTTTAGTATCTTACAGCTCGGACTTGCACGTCTGAAAGCACTAATTAATCTCACTAGATAAAAACTGGCACAAAATGGCACAAGTGAGAAAAGCTCCATCCTTCCTCGCAGCAATCCTGTGCCAGCTCGTCTTGGAGCTTGTAATGATTTACTGTAATAGTTTTAGGCCCGTATTGGGGCCAATAACAGGCATCTGGAAGCTGTGAGCCTCTTTCCCACTGGATGCCATTCACACATAGTTATTTAATTAATTAACAGCTCCACTAGCATAAGCCAGTAAAGGGTCTATTAAAGCTTTTTTTAAAAAAAAAACATCTTCCAGAGTAAGAACATATGCCGCACACTGCTTCTCCCTCGGAGGGTGCTTAGCGTTGCAACCTGTTTACCTTGTGACTGATTTTCAAATTCCGCCGGAGCCAGCTGCTTCCCGCGCGCCGTTCGGACTCGGCGGCGCGACGGGCAGCACTCGGCGGTCGTGGTGGGACGGCTGCGCGCGACCGCG
>JAWLRI010000516.1:1854782-1865980 GCA_034781795.1 Crypturellus tataupa
CAAGGCGCCAGCCAGCCACCGGCCCCGGGCGCCGCGCGCGGTGCACTCGCACTTGCTGAAATAAAATATAAAATAAAATAAGTGGAACAGCCAGGCGGGGGAGTTCGTTCGGAGTAAGAAAAAGAGCAGTGGGAAAAGGGATCCTGGCGGACACTTGAGGGAGGTGGTCAAGTTTGTGAAAAGCATTTGGGAGTTGGTCCCAGGTGAAATGTGGAAAAGCTATTAGGGGACTATGAAAGTAGCAAAAGTGGGTTTGGTCTTGCTACAGTGCCAAAGGATTTTGCTTTCCAAAGGAAAAGGGCTCCTGTTCCTTAGGCTGAATTAAACGCAGATCTGGCCGTAGTGCAGCCTAATGGGTGCAGCAGGGAGCGGGATGCTCCGTGAAGCTGCAGTGCGAGAGGAGGGAGGGGGACACGCGCACGCGTGCGGCTGCCGCGTGGCCCTGTGAGGAGCTGCCCCGGAAGGACAGGGCGCATGCGAGAGCAGAGACCCTTTGACAAGGCGCTGTGCAATAGCGACCTCCAGGAAAAGCCATGAAACGCCACACGGCGAAGCGGTAGCTCCGGGTGCTGTTATGAAGCCACCTGAGCACAATGCTTCTCCCTCCTCCGTGTCACGTGTTGTGTCATGCGGGCTCCGGCCCTCAGCGCAGGCCTCAGTGCCCACGGTGGCTCCGGGGGGTCCTGCTCCTGCCACCGTCCCGTCGGCCGGCGCCTCGGCCCTGCGGGGCGGCGTGGCAGGAGCCCAGGGGAACGGCAGCGAGAACGTGGTTTGCCGCCCTGCGGAGGGACGTGTCAGCTTTGCTTTGCTTCACTGTCAGGCGGGCAGGACTGAGGAGGCCTCCTTGCCTTTGAAGTTGCCTTGGATCTCACTCTGGCCGCGGTGGGGGAACGCCTCGGGCCTGGCCAGACTCGGATGTTTGGTACCAAACTCACTCCTGAAGCCAACTGGGCCCCCAAAACCGCTCCTAGTGTAGCCCCCCGGCACGACCGGCCTTCCAGAGCCCGGCCGAAGCGCACGGTGAGCGTTTGCCTCCTTGCAAACTGTGCTGGGAGTCGCAGGCAGCCTGGGGACTGCGCAAGAGGTGTTTGCTCCCTTCAGGCCACTGCCTGTGGTCAGAGCACGCCACGGGCTGAACTGCGCCCGTGGGAGGACGCTCAAGCCCACGCCTCCCACCGGCCTCGGCGGCGCCTTCCCCACGGTGCTGAGTGCTCCTCCTGCGCAGCAGCAAGAAGGGAGGCCGGGATTTCCTTACCGCTTGGAGCGACGTGGCTGTGCGAGCTGTGGTTCATACCAGGAGTCCCTGGAGCGGAGGCCAGAACTCGCCCACCTCCACCTGAGCGCCATAACCAGGAGACCACGCGGGGTCACCTCAGCCCACTGCACATCTCTAGCAGATAGATATCTAGGTGCCTCACACAGGCAGCAGAGAAACAGGCATTTCTTGTCCTGAAAGGAGGCAGCTATCTCTCTGGAGTTCCTCTTCTCTTCCACCGACAGTAAATGGAGCCAGGGGTGACTAACAGAGTCTTTGAAGTCCAGTTGATCAATATCTAAATTAGGGCAGATGATGAGTTCCCCCTCTCCGCCCTTCACACCTTTCCCGTGTTCTCCTCCCTTCCTAATGAACCCTTCACCCTGCTGCGGCTCTAACGGGAGGCTCTGGAAGCACAGGCTAACCCTGATCTCCATCTCCACAAGTTCTCCTGCTACCGTGCTGAGCGTGCAGAGGCGACTGCGCGACGTCTGGGCTCCTTCCACAGCTGCGTGTCCATAGAAAAGCGCAACCACATCTGGGTTCTTCGTGACACACGCTGTGGACGCCGATCTTCTGCAAAGAAGTGTGGAGAAATTATTAATGAATTAATGTTAACCAATACCCCGTGGGTGGTTTCTGCTTTTGTGGCAAGCCCGGCAGATATAACCTAGCTTGACTGGCTACTTTGTTTTGCTGATTTGTACTGCTCCGGCACCCCGGTGAGTGTGCTCTTTAAAAATTAGTCAGGGTTAATGCTACCAATCCTCAGAATACTAGAGCTGTTTCACATGAGCCGTGATTCCAGGTTTCTTGCTTAGTGTTCATGTGTAGATAACAAATTATCTCAAGGTGCCATGAAGGTTAAGCACACATACCGGGAAGTTTGCAGATTTTGCAACTGAATTCAAACCAAGCACTAGAAACCCAAAACACTCATACATAAAGTCACACTTAAAAAATTCAAATGAGTTAAGACTGTCAAGTGCCATCTGCAACAAATACATCCCTTAGTAGACTTTATTTCATGAGAAAAATCCATATTCTGTCATAAGACTCAGGAAGAAAATTCATAGATTTTGACCTCTACAAGCCACAGACAAGTCCGCAGACCAAGGATGGGATCTTTGTGTGCCAACTTCCTACCTGCACATCTTGCCTTTAAACCAACCTTCCGTTTCTCTTCTACATTTAAACATATCGGGCTGAATTTATGAGAATATGAAGAAGTTCTTTGATTCTCTGTTGTGACAGAAAACGCAGTTCACATCCTGGGAAGTCACTGGGATGAAAACAAGATGGCACAATTTTCTGTTGCAAGTAATGTCACAGGAGGATCAGGGAACACCCTTAAACCCACGGAACTACTTTCACTGGACATACGCTGTATAGCGTAGAAACACTCAAAGGATTAACAGCTATCAGTGGATATATCTCTAGCTGTGCACATATGGCAAATCTACAAAGAACGGATTAGAGATATAGGATATGAACCTGCAAGGGAAAAAAATACAGCATGGCCAAAAATGAAATCCTAAGAGGAACATTATGCCTGAACTTACAGAATTTTATACAGATTCCTGATATTCTATGATTGCCTATTCCTATGGTTGCAATATGTAGCGATCCCACAAGTGATCAGTCCCGTGATTTGGGGTTTTGCATGCACAGATCATGGAAGAAGGGTATCTGCTTCAAAGCTTACAGTCCCAGGGCTGTTTCTTGTGAGTTCAGGCTGCACAGCTGCACATAGATGTATAGAAATCCAGTCCCAGGCTTTAGCCCAGAATGGTTCTTTAAATAAGAAACATCTTTATTCTTCCAATATTCATTATTAAAACAAAATGCATTTATTATGAATTTTAACAAGACCCATGCATTCCCTAGCTAGCTGTGCTTCATTACCCTCTTATCTAGAAAGTTTTTCCTCATGTCAAACCTAAACTTTCTCTGCAGCATATGAAGTTGGTTCCTTCCTTCCTGATCCCCCGGGGGCCGTGGGGAAAGATTTATCACTATCCTCCTTACAGTAAACTTTAACGTATTGCAAGATTTTTATCATGTCTCTCCGTTAGACTCAGCTGTGCCCAGACTAAACAAACAATCCTTTCAACATTTCCTCCTAGGTTGTTCATTCTCTGCCTCCGATATTTCTCATGTCTCTCCTGGACTGTCTCCAGTTCGTCTACATTTTTCTTCTAGTGCAGTGCCCCAAACTGGACAATATTCCAGCTGAGGCCTCACCGGTGCCAAGCAGAGTAGAATAATTATCTCCTATGTCTTAGGTTGCCGTCACACATCCTGTTCTGGCTGCAGCTGAGCTGGGTGAAGAGTTTATTTCTTTCAGCCCGCTCCAGCTGCTGATCACCCCCGTCAGCTGCAGGATCCCCCCTGCCAGGTCAAGCAGCACAACCGCTCAATCCAGGCAAACGCCCGGGTCAGAGCCAGCAATTCCAGCCACAGGTCTTTTCTGATCACCGTGTTAGCAGAACAGAGTAAGGCCGAGGTATAAGCAGGTAGGAAGAAGCCATCGGTCTGCTGGGTGGCAATGATGAGCAGTGCAGGAGGTGCCCTTTTTGCCTTCCTCCTCCCAATGCTCGCACTTAATCATCACATCTCTAGCATTTTCCCAATGGCTGAATTCAGATTTTGTTGCCCCAGGTAAGGCCACCCGACGCTGAGGTGTTTTCTAGGCTCACTCTTCTCGCACCGCAGCTGGCTACAAGCAGGCTGAGTGGAGCAGAGCGGCTGATGGAGATGAAATGTCCTCCGAGCGCGACAGCAGCGTGTTCCGATCTGCCCCCTACAAGGTTTCGTGCACTTTGGCAGGCACCTAAAGTGATAATATTTTGTGTCCGCTTACAGCATTGCAGGGAACAGGATCATAAGGCTTCTAGTGTCACAATATAAATTTCCTTTACTTTCCCCATTTATCCTGTCCTACCAGGACATCATGCAGGTTTGTCACACTGGTAGGAGAAATAAAACCGAACGGTTTGGAAATACTGCACCGACTAGACTGGAGAGGAGTGTTTCTTTTTTTATCCTATAGCGTCTGCAAAGATATGATGGAGAAGTGAGTTGGCTGCTGCTCAGTCTTGCAAATGCTCCACTCCCCTGCAGAACAGAGTGTTTCATGCTCTGAGAAATGAGGACTCGGGAAAACAGCAAACCTAAAATACTTGTTTCACAAAACAGCGCAAGCTGAGGATGTCGGACATTTCTGTGCTAACCAGAACCGCCAGGCCCGGTGAGAGCACTCAGGGAGCCTGGGGATACCTCCCACAGCTGATGTCTCCTTCTGCAGCTTGCTGGAGTTTGGGTCGTTCCTGCATCCCACCCTTGGCGTATCCATGCATCCCTTCCCTGTCCACCCTCCTTCTCTGTTGGTCCCCTTCGTGCCCACTTTCTCTCTCCTTCCCTTGAGATTCTCCCCCATCGGTTTCCTTCTTGTTCTCTCAGGCTCCCCTCTGTCACTTGGCCATTCTCCTCTTGGCACCGCCAACCCCTGTAGCCGCGCACGGAGCTGCTGGGCACAGCTGTGGTGACGCTGCCCGTGCTGCAAATCCCGTCTATTTTCTCAGGCTCTTTGGAAGAGGAAGGTTAGGTAGTGAGAGCCTGAAGTAATGGGAGTAGAGATGAGGTGAAGTTCTTGTTCTGCCTTGAACACAGCATGCCAATCACGCCATAATAGATGGTGGTTCTAGGCAGGGAACAGCTTTTCAGCCCACCAAAATTGGACCATTAAATGGAATTTCCTCTATGGGATAATCAGGATTTGAAGCCATTCCTCTGGAGATAAAAGGCGCAGCTCAATCTCCTGATTTGCAAGGTCATCTGGAATACAAATCAACTCTCATGTATTCATTTGAAATGTTTTTTTTTTTCCAAGTAAGGGTTTTTTTTTTTTTTAATCTGCTTGTTAGTGCCTTGTGCCTAAACTGGAGCCGCGAAGTGACTTTTTCTCACTCGGGGCTAAATAAAGCCCTGTGCTGTTTTCCCTGAATGTCCCGAGCGCTGCCAGAGCGCGGGCAGTGACAGGGGCTGGCGGGGACAGGCCCCGGCTCTGTGCGCGCGGCGGAAGCGGGTGCGAGGCGCTGGCAGCGCGCGGGGCCGTGGCCGCGCACATCGTGTCACGGGGAGGCAGGAGCACGGCCCGCGCCGCCCGCCCCGCCAGCCCCGGCCCCCGGCGAGGCTTCCTCGGCGTGGTCCGTGCAACTGGGAACGATATCGAAGGAAGGGCTGAGGAGAGACAGAGCGCGGGGCAGCTGGAGCCGGCCGAGGGGGCGCCCTGGGAGCTATAAAGGAGCTTTGTGCCGCCGCCGCTCTCGACGTGGGGATGCTTAGTTCACGGGGGCTGGAGAAGATGGGTAATAAGCTGGCCTTTATTTTAAGGGAGATCCCTTGAAGTCTCAGCTGCATAAAGATCAGCCTCCGGAGAAGGTGGGAACAGTGCTCGCAGTATCTCTCTTTCAATGCTGCTCCTCCACCGAATGGCCGAGCTCCAGCACGGGGGGAAAGCCTTCCGTCCCCAGCGGTCACCAGGCTCTGCAGGAAAGGAGGTGATGAAAGGAGGTTACAGGCGATGAAGTGAAGTAGTGATTTATACAAAGATCCATTGCCGCAGCCCTCAGGTGCCTGCCCAGGAGCAGGGCCCAGCTCTGCTAACTCCTGCGGGCTGGGGGAGAGGAGCCGGGGGGCGAAGGCCAGGCCGCATCCTCGCTGTCCCAGGGACGCCGGGCCGGAAAAGCAGAGCGGGTCCAGGGAAGGCAGCCAGGGCCGGGCCACAGCAGCGCTCTCGCCGGACACAGGGGCCTGCTCACGGCGTTGGCTCCGCGCGCGCAGTGTGGGCCGAGGCGTCCCGCGGCCCTGGGGAACACGGGCACACGGATGCGGGGCTGGTGGTGCCCATCTAACTTACCCGCCTAGGGTTTACAGGTCGGGGGGGGAAAGCCGAGCTTGCAGGAGGGACTGGAAGAAGATGCAGTCTTAGAGGCATTGAGCAGAATGTCCTAGAGTGTTACACTCAGCTAAACACTGCTTAAAATTCTGCTTGGGAAGAAATTCAAATTGAAATTGCCTCGAGTGTCCCACAAGGGAAGCCCTCAGAGCTTCGCCAGCCAGCAAATGTCCACGCTTCCTTCTAACCACAGCCACCTGCACACGGTCAGTGAACATTTTCCTACTCTCAGCCTCTTCCTCCTGGAGCCTGTGCTTTTCTGCTCTGCCTCCATCACAAAACTGATGTCTGGAGTCTGATGTGACAAAGAGCAAAAAGTTGCCAGGTTGCTGGTGGCGCCTCTGACTCAGCAGGACCTTGCTGGTAGCTGCCATGTGCTGAGACCAGAGGCACTGAAGGACAAGGACATCCTCGGATGCAATTGGAAGCGTCCACAGGACTTCCCTCTGCCTTGTGGAGTACTTTGCACATCTTCCAACTCACAAAATGCAGAGTGACATTAAGTGAAATAAGCCACTTCACAATTCAGTTATGAGCATCTTCAAGAACCGGATGACCAAATTATAAATTGTTTAATAAAATAAAAGTTCTTCTTGTTCTAGGAGGGCTTTCTTTTTAGCGCCTACTTCAGATTTTCAGCTAAATGTATTGTGACCAATGCAATTATCACTTGCCTCTATCTCAAAATTTTCTAATCAAGCACTAGTGGGCTGAGTACCCATATGCACAAGTAGAGCCATTGAGTTCTTTTCTTCCATGGCCACTCACCAGAAATATAAAAACGTGGCAACAAAGGCTAGACATAAGAATATAATAGGTAAAACTGCCTGGAATAAACAGAAAAATCAGAACCAAAGCTGGGACTAGCTTTGCTGCGGTACAGGAGACCAAAACAAGTAGAGAGAAGGAAAACAAGCAGGACTAACTACTCCTAGAAGGGGCTCTTGCTCCTGTGATGAGAGGGGCTGTGTAGTCTCTGTCTGCAGCAGTGAGGGGTCGAACGTGGTGCCCTCAGGCATCGCTTGGACTCCCTGAGCACACAGGGGCTCTGTGCTGAGCACAGAAGACCCCCCGACCCTGCTCTCCTGGCTCTGAAGCCAAGGGCACAGGGTGGGCTTTATGGGCAGAAGAACCAACTTGTGGTTCTTAGTATCACACACACACACCACAACATCTGCATCTAGGGAGGATTTAGGCACCTCCATCCCAGGAATGCCAAAGAAAACACTTCCCAACCACCATCACATGCGAGGAAGAACTTCCATCTCCATGTGAGGAAGAACAACTTCCCTCAGAGCCCTGGCACAGGTTGCCCAGAGAGGCTGTGGAGGCTCCTTCTCTGGAGATCTTCCCAACCTGCCTGGATGCCACCCTGTGCCCTGTGCTCTGGGTGTCCCTGCTGGAGCAGGGGATTGGACTAGGGGATCTCTAGAGGTCCCTTCCAACCTCAGCCATTCTGGGATCGTGGCCTAATCTCTTAGGGGCTCCTCTGGTCTCCTGCCTGAACTCCTCTGCACTCGAGATACAGGCCCAGCACTACAAGTCGCTCGAGGGCTCACTGCCAGGACACACCAGGAAGAGCCCAAAAGCCTTCCCCGCTTCCACGGGCACGGCTGAGGCCACCAGCCACTCCTGAACCACCAGGGAGCCCTGCTCAGTTTGGCACCCGCCGGGAGAGCTTCCTCCAGGATCAACAGTCCGGAGGACGCCAGCTCCCACAGGCTCCTGTGGCAAAGTCTTGAAGCTTCAGAGAGGGGAAGAAAGAGGAGCCAACTCCAGCGCACTCATTGCCTCAGCCCCGCCAACACCATCCATTTCTCTTCGATTGCTCTTGCAACTGCCTCTTCAGCGCCTTGTCTTTCCTATTCACTCCTGGCATAGGAAACCTAAACAACCGGCCTCGCTGACCTGCCTCATCCTGCTGAAGTCAGTCTCAGAATTTTAGCGATTGCGACAATCCACGGGCACCAAAACTAGCTGGTTTCTGTCCTGCACTCAGCTCCTTGGCAAAACGCCCCGGTGCAAGGTGACCGCTGCAACCAGCAGCACTGCGACTAACCGTGTACCAAGAACTGCAGCCTGCGCTGCGCGGGCTTCACCGCGTTCCAGAATAACGCACAGCTTCCTAGGGCGTTGCTTTCCCCTGCAAATGGGAGGAACGTCATCCATGAGGGCCAGGCACCAGCTGCATCTGTCAGCAGGTCGCCAAGAACGTTGTTTCCTTCCTCGAGGATGAGTCCTCTTCAGGATGCAGCAGGCGCATTGGGTTCAGCAGGATGCAATATCCTCCCTTGGGCTGCCACATCGCGCTCCTGGGAAGGTATGGCTGTTTGCAGAGCCTGCAGGAACGCAGCGAGAGCAGCTGCTCCTGCCAAGCTCCTGCAGGCAGCAGGGAAGCAGCCAGCACCAGCTCCCCTCACTCCTGCACTGGAGTCGGCCACAGGGCTCCCGCGGCATCCCCAGCATCTTCGGTTGTGCGTGGTGCCTCCGGACCATCCCTGGGCTCTCCCGTTCTCCTGGAGATCTCTGTCACACTGCCCGCGCTGACTATCGCTGTTGAGAAGCGTCAGCTAAACTATAACCTATGGAAAGGGGCATGTGAGCGACCGTTTCAGGAAGGGCCCTGTTGGCTCCCGGTGGCACCGCCAGGCACTCGAGCAGCGGAGCTCCCCGAGGAACTCGCTGAAAGCCAAGCGCCTCCGTTCTGGCCCTCCTGGTGCAGATCCGCCCCCTTCCCCGAGGGAAATGGAGCATAATCTGCACTCTTCTAATGCGATCTTGGCCAGCTGCTACTGCTTGAAAGCTTTGCAGTGGGCTGGCATTAAAAAATTATAAATCTGTAAAAAAAAATTACACTTTTCGAGAGCTCAGCATGAAAGCCATTGATGTGCCCAGTGTTCACTGAAAGGGAAGGAGAATTAGGAAGAGAGCGACTTGTGCTGGAGCTACCTCCAGGTGCGAAGTCCCAGGCTGAACTCATATTCTTTGAGCAAAGCTCAGCGGCCCAACCTACCTCCCTAATGTTAAAAGTCCTATGAGCTTCCAAACCAGTTGACATGTCACTCTTCCAGCCACTGCCCTCCAATAGCAGCACTTGGTGGAAAGGGAGTCGGAGCCCATTCTATGTAAATTCAAAGGACTTCATGAAGAAGAGGTTAGGACGACTTTTAAAAATCACTTGTTCTACTAAGAGCTGCCCACGTTAACAGATATTCAATGGTTCGAGGCTGTTTGCTGTCAGAGTCTTTCTAACAC
The DNA here is from genome assembly GCA_034781795.1 of Crypturellus tataupa. NCBI lineage: Eukaryota > Metazoa > Chordata > Aves > Tinamiformes > Tinamidae > Crypturellus > Crypturellus tataupa. Next base: position 1,864,253 of record JAWLRI010000516.1, read on the forward strand.
AGTCTGTAGCTGTGCAAGCCTGCAGAGAAATGGGTATGGATGAAAAGAAATAACTGAAATCCTCAGGTGCTTGAGGAGATGAAAAGTAGAAATTGCACTAGGGGGGTGTCTTCCTCCAGCACCTGGGAGAGAAGTGTCACCATGTCGTTGCTCTCAGCCCCTTGCGTATCCTTGGGAAAGTCCTTCCTGAAAGACTGAACTGTGCTGAGATGCTTGGAAATGCCTTGGGCTGTGGCCTGCAACAAACATCTATTCATGAGAGTCTCGCAACTGTGCCCCAGCCCTGCATCTTGCATAAGCTCTGCAAAAAAGGCCGAGTGACTGTAAATGTGTCCCTCGAAGCAAATTATGGAAGACATTATAGGAAGGCGGCTTTCCAGACAGCTTTTCCAGCTTAATGAATTCCTTTCAAAGGATGTGTGAAAGCTCCATTGAGACCAATGGTGAGTATCCTTGGATTCCTCTAGCCAGATTTTATATGGGGCCCCAACTATTGCTTTTTTCTTTTCTTTTCTTTTCTTTTTCTTTTCTTTTCTTTTTTTTTTTCTTTTGCTTTCCTATTTTCATAGAGCAGTTAGAAAATAATTTGAAAAGGAAATGCCACAGTTTTAACTTTTTTTCGTTGTGAAAATAGACCTAAGAAGTGATCCATGAAGTATCAGCAAAAAGCGTTTGGCCAGATTCAGTTGTATCAGGGTAGCAATCAATAGGCAGATTATCAGAATTTGTGTGCTGCCCATTCTGGGGCTGAGGGGAAATTATCTTTCTGTATTTCCACACTAAAAGGAAAAAAATCACTAGTGAACAGATATGGACTTTTAGTGAGTTCCTACTGACATCAACTATGTGTAAATAAGGAATGAGCACACTAGCGGTCAAAGAAGACTTCTCATGAGATGAAATCCCTGTATGATGCCTTCCTCTTATGACACCTCTTGCAACAAAAGAACGTTCAACTCTACATTTATCGTAGTATTGTTTGAATTCACATACTGGCTTTCCATTAAGGTGGAAAAGAGAGCAACCCCTAGTATTTCTCTGCATCTTGGGATTTTAGCAAATCATTGCTTCAAGCACCCCTGCCCAAGGAGTGAGGATGAGTGGAGGAAGTGGCAAGAGAAGTTCTGATCTATGTGAGGGCAATGACATTGAGGGTGGACATTAAACATCGTTGCTATCCAAAGAGAACCTGCCAAAGACACCGGCTTTGCGGAGAAGCCGACTCCTGGCGCGAGGAATCGCAGCGCCTCCTGTCCAGCCACCGAGGCAACAACCTGGGGAGTGTTGGCTCTACCACTAAGGCCTGACCCATCGAGATCCTGTACAGGGGGCATTTCTGCTCATCGGGAGCATCTTGCTCAACCTACCTCAATGGGGGATATGTGAGAACCAGCCCCGCAACCAGCTTGGAAATCCGAGCCATAGATCTAAGCATTTCCCTATTTTATTGTTTCTCAGACTACAGAGGGAGGAAAATTAATTCCCTGTGTAATTCCATTGAAATCTAGCCTGTGAGTTGAGAGACTGAATTTGCTTAAGTCTGTACCAATATTTATAAGATGAATTTTGGCCATGTGTTGGCTGATGGCCCTTTACTGGGAGATGAACTGGATTCCTTTATTGGGAAGACTCCCTGGCCACTGGGAGTCATGGGAGGAGAGGAGAGGAGAGGAGAGGAGAGGAGAGGAGAGGAGAGGAGAGGAGAGGAGAGGAGAGGAGAGGAGAGGA